>BCKL01000050.1:0-46946 GCA_001600635.1 Leucosporidium creatinivorum | reverse complement strand
TTTTTTTGACATCCTTTTTTGACCGTCGGATGTCCGAGCATCGCCAGCTTCCCCCCCAGCTCAGGGGAGGCTCGGCGCTTTCTCGGCGCCCCCTTCTTTTTTTGCCACGCTCGAGTGATGGGGGACTCCCCTGTGCAACATGAGCACACTACAGCATCCCAAGAGTCAGCAGAGCAACAACAGGATCAAACTCTCTAGCATCCACCCCCGAGCAAAGGGAGCAGGACAGCTCGGCGTGTCCAAAGCCCGACTTGCAAATCACATCTGCTGCCTCAGTTTGAGACCTTTCTCCCTCCTCAAAAATAGCCTGGCACAGTACCAAACACCCCCAGTCAAGCGAAAGCTCTCAGCAACAACCAACTCACCACTTGTTAAAAGACAGAGGGCGCCGAGCCTCCGGTGTGGTTTTGAGGGGCAATCCAGCAGCCTGTGCTGCGCGGAACCGGGCATGAGAGCAATCTACATGCATCTGCGTGTACGTGGAGCAACAGCCCGCCTACTTCGACCTTGAGATATGCTGCTCGGCGCCGATGAAGCTGCGAGTCGACCGAAATCAGCTGTAGGGAGCCGGTGACGTCAGCCAACACATAGCCAAGACCCTTCAGACGCTTCAGCTGCGTGCATTGCCTGCACAGCATGCGCAATTGACAGAACTGAGCTCGGCGCTATCCAAATCGACCTCGACACAAGTCGCAAGGTTCGTTTTTGAGGCCATTACAGAACATTGGCGGCATTCGAGCAATTTGAATACTTTACTCCATGTAAAGCGAGACAGCTGCAGCTTGATAAACCCCTCCTCGGCGACCCTCACTCGCTCGAGCGAAGACGAGCGTCCACCGCCGCGCAGAGTTGAAAGTGAGCGAGATGCCCCCCTACAACATTCAAATCAGCCTTTGTACCACTGCAGTCCCCTACGTTTTTTTTTAAGCTGATCCTGGGGCTGTACCAACTTCTTGCAGCCTCCAGGACGCTCAAAGTGAGGTGCTCGGGCCTCCCTCCCTTTCTTTTGCCAGCCTGACCCCTCTTGCCGGCTCTGCAGGGCAGTAAAACACCTCTCCTCACACTCCAAAACACCCTACAGATGTAACAGAACAGATGCAATGACCCGCCGTGAGCACCAGCGGTGACAGGAGAGCAGAGAATAGGGCCTCCGAAGCAAAGGAGCTCGGCGCTGAGAGTCGAGGTGCCAGAGAGCAGTCGGTAGTGACACAGCGAGATGCAATGAGAGTAACTACTTCGTGTGCTCTCAGAGCGAGAAAGCTGTAGCTCAACATGTCCCAATTTAGCCGCCCACACTCCCTTGAGCGTCCCCGATGAGGGCTGAAAGTGAGCAATGCACCCTTACAACGTCCAAATCAACTATTGTACCACTYTAAGACCCCACAAAGCTACCTACACTGCCCTTGCAAACCACAAAGTGCACCAGAGACCGCTCACGCCCTTCGCCGAATCGCCGAGCAGCAGCCCAAGTCCGTTCGCAGCCTCCTAGCAGAGCTTGAGAGTTGATGACGGGAATGTCAGATTGAAGAATTTGAAACCATCCCTCCCATGCGGTATGCACCGTCAGAATCAATCTCTTCCCTTGAAAAGCGATGGCTCGGCGCAGAGGAGCTGTCAAAATCCGGGCAGCAGCTGCTCCAAATCGCCTTGAACACAATCCAACTTGGGCGAACAGTATCTTTGATGTTGAAGGACGACCGCTGGTATCCGARCACAGTACCAAGTGCATGGTGTCCCCTACTTCCAGCCGACTTGCCCATCGCCGAGCAGCCGMCAGCCGTTCTTTGAACCCGCTTGCCCGAGAGGCGTTAGCTGAGAGAACGCAAACGGTTAAGAAGTAATTTATTACTGACTTCTACTACACGATCCAAGCTCATAGAAGGCTCTGCTCGCCGCAAGAAGATCCGTCGGTGAGAGCAGCTGCTGGCTCCAGCTTGACAGGGAGTCTGAGGGTTACAGCGGGGGCCCAGTATACTCAGGAAATCTTTCAACCCACCTCAGAGTAAACCGATGGCACTGCACAACAAACAGCACAAGCTAGAGCAAGTCCGAGCCTGTTCAAACAGCTCGGCGCAGCGTTTGGCCGAGCATCTCCAGCTCTCCTCTCGAAGAGAGCTACTCTGTGCTGCCCAAGTCCATCCAATCATCACCAGAGTACACTTTTTCGCACCCCGATGTCCAGCCGAGTCGCCCGGGCGGCTTGGCGCCGTTGGAACCCGCTGAGAAGACTTCGCCGAGCCCAAGAAGCCGGGCTGGCATAACCGGGCGGCTGCCTTACGAGCTGCAACACAACAGCTAACATTGTGCAACATACACTGCTTTGCCCTCCCACCAAGCCCCATCCTGCAGGATTGCAAGCTGAAGCCGGCCCCAAGCAGGCTTACCCACGCCGAGCACCGAGCCCCAGTACGGGTCCACCAGAGGTTGAAGTGTGGGCAGTGGGAAAATAGCAGGGGTAGTAGTAGCCTGTCCAGGCTCTACTCGATTTAAGTCCAAAAGCTTTATATACACTCTTGCTTGCATCATATTTGACCTTCGGGGAGCAGCTTCCAGCTTCGGCGCGCGCAAGTCTTTCGCAAGCCGGGACTGAGATCAAGCGCCGTCGAGCACAATGCGGTTATCAGAAGGGGACTGAGTTCAATAATGACACAATTGCATCTACCGCTCCCCTGCTCACTCGGATCTCGAGCTGCTCCGTCCCGTTACATCCCCARCATCTGCCGCAGAGGCTCCATCATCTCTGCCATCACCTGCGTGACCATCCCAAAGACTCCAATGTGTGTTGACCGTGCCAGATGCTCCTCAAAGCTCCGTACAGCAAACCGAGCCCATTCCGCTGTCGGCTGAGTTGAAGCCCACAAGTCTATCTCCAGCATCTCCTGAGCATCGGCGTGGAAGACGAGGTAGTACACGTAGACCTGATGCGCCAGCAGCAGCTCAAAGTGAGGCGGGATGATCATGGCTTGTCGCTTGCAGCTTGCTTCCAGCGTGTGATACGTCTGCTCGGCGGGGGTGGTGAGGGCGAAGGAGCGGAGGACGAGATGGCCAGGGCCCTCCACGTGACCGGGATACTGCAAAGCCTTGCAAGTACCTCGGATGCCACTCTGCATGGCTGGTGTGGCTGCTCGGGCGTATTCGAAGTCGGACTGCGAAGGGAAGAGGAAGGGTCAGCGAAGCGAGCATCGCCGAGCGGACCGTATGGAAGCTCACCATGCTCGCAGGCTTCTTCTTGATGTACGGCGTGATGTGCTCCATCTGGTCATGCTCAGGGACTGCCAACGCGAAGCTGGGATTAGCTGCCTGCTCGAGAATAAAGCGCGATAGGCCTCACACCGCATTATCCACTCCACCTCTCCCTCGGTGCGTGGTGGTGGTGTGAATCCGGGCTTGCCGCAGAGGTGCTTGTGCGCTGGCCAAAGCTGTAGGAGAGCAGGGATCAGCTCGACTTTTGAAAGCGCGGAGCATGACGCGACTGACCAGCTTCTGATGCTCTGCACTACAGAATCGCACTTGCTTGCACCTCGAGCAGCGTTGATCTGTCGTAACGCCGCACACCACGCATTCCTTGAGCGTCAAGTCGTTCGTTTCCAGGTCGAGTCGGGACGAGCAAGTTAAGGCGGGAGAGCAAGGAGCGAGAGGAGGAGAAAGAGCTACTTTGCAGAGAGCTTCGCTTGCGCCGAGCGAAGTTGCCGAGCGCGGCGAGCGAGTGTTCAACCCCACGTCACTCTGCTCGAATCCCCTTCGCCCTTGCTGGACTGCAGAACTCGCCGAAGGCGCTCCGCCGAACCTCTTCTCCCTTCGCCGAAGTCCTCCCATGGTGCTATCCATGGCCCTCGACGGCTCGAACACAACACTTGATACTTTACAGACAGCTTTCGCGCTCTGGCACTCGGGGATACGTCCCCTCGAGGCTCAGCTGCCAGCTCAACCGAGCGCCGAACTTCGGCGCTGATCCTGCAGCCTCCTTCGAAGTCACAGAGACCTAGCCTCCCAAGCAGTGGTTTTGTAAGGGTCGGTCTCCATTTCTGCTCTCGGTACATTCGCCAGCTCATACCCCGGAAGCTCGCGTCGCCTCTGCGCCGAGCGACCGTGACTTCGACAAAATTCTCATTTCCGCACATTGGCCCGAAGAGAGCCCTCAGCACACCCCCAGAAAGCGCCGTAGCAACCTTGCTCGTTACACTACCCTCCACGAGAGCAGGTGGGATTCTGAATGTTGAAGAATGAGATCAGCAGCGCCGAGATGCGACGAAGGACTCAAAAACTCACGTCTCACTCCAACGCAAACTCAACTCCTTTCTCCTCGGCAGCTATCCTTACACCAGCAAGATCCTCTTCCTCCTCCCACACCCAGCGAAGCTGCTTGGCGAGCGTCAAAGACCGAAGCGCCGGGGCTCGAGCCATGAAGTCGAGGGTAGCGGTAGGAGTGATCTCGTGGAAGGGCACGTCGTGGACGTCGCATCAATCTCCTAGCTTCCAAGCTTGCCTCGGATACGAGATGGTGAGGGTGGTGAGGTGCTGAAGCTGCTGGAGGGGGGGGAGGACCTCGCTGACATTATAGCCGAGCAGGCCCAGCCGAAGCGTCTCCACGTCCCTCAGCGCACATAGCACCGGCCACCAGTACTCTGGGCGTCCGGAGGGGTGATAAGCGCGACCGTCGCTGACGGCGCTGAAGGTGAGGAGCTGGGGAGCGACCGAGACGAGAGGGGCGAGGTTCGGCGGGACATCGCTCGGCTCCATCACGACGGAAGGGAACTTGTGATCCAGCTGGAGATGTCGGAGGGTGGTGGACGACGAGGCCAAGATTGGAGCGAGTATCTCGTCCGGGAACGGCAGGAAAAGGGGAAGGCGAAGGCGAGTGAGGGAGCGAGGAGGAAGGGCGGGGAACTGCTGGTGTTCTGAGACCCTGGTGATGATCCCACGGAACTCGTTGGTCTCGAGATGAGGCCAGCTTGACACGAGCCTACTCAATGGGACGGATGGTCAGTTTGCCGAAAGCTCGGCGAAGGCATGGCGAGACTCACGCGTGCAGATCGGCGGCCATGATGTTGGTCTCAAAGTTGCTCGTCAGCCGAAATTCGACCAGGCTCGCGAGGCTCTGGAGAGCTTCGGCAAGGCGTCCTGGAGGCGGGAAGATGCGGTGCCAGACTTGCAGCTCGAGCCTCGCTAGCCGAGGGCAGGCGGACAACAGGGCGGCCACCCGATCCTCAAGAAACTCTCCGACGCCCTCTATGGCCATGTAAAGGGAGCGCTCTTTCTCCATCCGCTCGTCTCCCTGCTCTCTGAGCGCCTCGTCGAGCCGTTCCGCCTTCATCGTGTCGGCGACGTCGAAAGCTCGCCCATGTCAGCAGCGCTGTACCATTCGACGCACGTCTTGGCGAGCTCAAGCTTCCTCGTTTGCGCCTCCCAGCGGTCCAACCCTTCGATCGCGAGGTCGAAGATCTGAGCGAGCGTTTCGAGAGGGAGACTCGCAGCGGGAGCGTTTGTAGGCTGTTGAGGGCGGGCTGTAGCTGAGCTGGTAGGCTGCTGATCCTGCTGTGCTTCCATACTGAGCTTTGAGCGACGAGGCGAGAGCGAAGACGAGTGAGCGGTAGGAGGGAGAGAGGCAAACAGGGCTCGAGCTCGAGAAGGGTCGAGCGTTGCATGCAGTCACTCAGGTGCGGTCATGTGTGAAGCACAGAGCATGGCCGCAGAGCAAGCTTGAGAACTCTCATGCCACGCTGCAACGCCTCCACAGCCTCACAGCTCTCGACCGAACCTCATCGCCGAGCAGCCCCTTGGCAAGCGCCTACATTACTCGGCTCTCCTCTCGGTCCGCCCGCTCTGGTTACCAGGTCTACCTTTGGGGTCAGTGAAYTCAGCCCCCTCCTTCCAACTCTACCTCAGAGCCCCTTCCTAGCTCACACAACCTCCTCCACTGCTCGACCTGCTCCCGCGCCTCCCTGCACAACATCTCATCCGCGCCGCCCAGGCAGCTAGCGCCTGCCATGTAGTCTATACTGTGTCTTCGTCGGGATCGTGAAGTCGAGGAAGCGACGAGATGGGGTGGGAGAAGACTTGGAAAAGGCCGACCGTAGGCGCCGAGAGGTTGAAGGCTAGTGGAAGGACGAGAGCTTTCGTTGAGGCGAGGGGGACCGTCCCATAGGTCGCGCAGATAGTCTCGGGGGTTTCTGTCGAAGAGGTGGACGGCGGAGGCGTGGATGTGGCTAGGAGGGTGGGCGCTGTCGCTCGGCGAAGGGTATGTCAAGCGGCGCTGGGAGCTGAGGAGGGCACCGGAGCGTAGCCCTACGGGCGGGTGTCAGCTGTAGTATCGCGGGATCGAATTCAGCTAGACAGCGCACCTTCCTAGCACATACCCAAGAGCAGCTTCGACCGCCGAGCATCTCTCCCCTCAACGCCGAAGCAGCTCCACACACCTCAAGCTGTGACGTTCTCTCCTTCTACCGGCTGCCCCTCACCAGCAACAGGCTCCCTCCACACTGTAGCCTCTCCCGTCTCCCGCCAGCCCGCCCAATGCGCCAACTGCTTCCCAGCGAGATCCTGCGCCAACAGCGGCTGCTCCTTGAGCGCCGTGCGGAAGGCGGGTCCTGCTACTTCGTCGGTGAGGAGGTGAAGATGATGCAGCGCTTGCGGGTATTGTAGGAAGCGGGCGAAGCGAGGTGAGGTGAAGTAGAGGAGGTAGTCGAGGTAGCTGGTTCGGCGAGGAGAAGCGTGAGCGCCGAGATGACCGAGCTGCACCCGAGTAGACACTCACTTGAGAAACGCTTCATCAGCAAAGAGATCTTGCTGGGCGAGAGCTGTAGGTGAGCGGGCGGAGAGCGGCGTGAGCTTGGGCAGCGTTTCGAGCTGGGCTTCGAGCGAGCTACAACTTGCATTGAAGGTAGTAGGGGTTAGCCAAGCATTGCACAAACTGTATGAGAGTACACTGGAGCATCAGCAAGCGGTACAAAGCTACAGAACGAGCTGGACAACTCACCTCCAACTCTGTCTCGAATCGGACCTTGTTGGCGAGTCGTTGCTGGTCTGTAGGTGATCCCGTGGTGGCCGAGAGAGCAGCCATTTGGAGCAGTACTAATCGATGTAACGAATCAGCAATGGACGGCAAGAAGCCAACCCGTGATCAGCTCCGAAATCCAGCTCTCTCTCCTGCCTTGCTCGCTCTCGCTTCAGATTCGCTCTCGTTCGACTCGCTCAGCTCGGCGACATGGCTACAGAACAAGCTCAAGAACTGCCTCTCGCTACAATCACCCGCCGCCAACAACCTACAGACGCCTACGCCGCTTCGCTGCCAACGGAAACGCTCGCTCAGATTCTCGCCGCTTCGCTCGAAGGATTGGACGCTTGGAGCAGGGAGAGCCCAAAGATGTGCTTCGCTCGAGTCTGTGTAAGCTGGTACGGCGCCGCTGAGATCGGGCGAGAGCTCGCTGTCAAGGATACCAAGCTCGCCGAACGTCGCGCCAAATTGCTCACACGGGGCAGCGTCGAGCAGAGGGATAAGGTGCGCTCCCTGACCATCAACATCGAGGAATACGGTGTTGGAAGAGGACAGCGCGTCGCCCAGCTCGTCAGGGCTTGCCCTCAGCTCGAGACGCTGCAGCTGCTCGGCATCGGACCTAAACTCGGTACATGGGCGAGCGGCCTCGGCACGCCCCTCACTGAAGCGCTCAAGACCCTCACCAAGATCAGGACCTTTGAAATCGACAGCTCGGACCCACTTGGTCTCGCTGGGACTGATCTCTTGAGGTGAGCTGAGCTCGGGGTTGCAAGCCTTGGCCTGCACAAGCTGACAGCCTTGCTCCCAGCTTTCTCTCCAAATGGCCTAATCTCACCGCTCTCCTCCTCCCTAACTTCCATGTCAGCGATCATGCCTTGGACCCAGCACCGACTCTCAACGCCGCGACGACCTCGCTCCATGAGCTCCACTTCCCTCTTCGATGGGCGCGAGGCAGCGCAGCGCTTGACGCTCTTCTCAAGTCCGGAAAGACGACTTTGCGCCACCTCGACTTTGGTGCTCCGTCTACGACGGCAGAGGAGCTCGCTAAAATCCCCGCCGTGACGATCTCCGCGCTCGAGGCTGTTGCTCCTCGTCTGCTGTCGTTCGAAGCCGTATTCGTATTTGGCTCGGTGTGGAGGCATCGCATCGCCTATGCCCCCTCCACTTTCCTCGAATCAACGCTCGCTGCTTTGAGGGATGTCGAGGAGGTAGCGGTCGGCGACTTGGGCTATTCAGTCTCGAGGATTCTGCCCCTCCTTCAGTCTCTCCCCAACCTCCAAGTCCTCTCCATCGGTCAATCCAAGGTTGGCGCTGCTCAAGGACCTTTCGACCAGCTCACTCCGCAGGCAGCAATCGACTTCCTCGACAACGCCGAAGCGCTCGAGTACCTCTCCCTTCCTCGCCAGCTCGAGGAGATCTGGACGAAGGACGAGCTCAATCGTGTGACAGATGCTGCTGAAGAGATCAATGTGCGCTTTGAGCTCGGTTGAACGGTGAGTCGTGATCGCTCTTCGCTTTCGAGCTGAGTGAACCGCCAAGACTGAACTCGCTTCTTTCGCACAGCTGGAGCAGCCGAGAGCACGAGGAGCTACGAGATGAGCGGGAGACGCTTACGCTTGATCTTGGTGATGCTTCGTAGCTCGATACCTTGCTTCTTGTACTGATACAATCGGATCCGCCGAACTTGGGCAGCGTTCGGCGAAGGGCGAAGTGACCTCGGTCGCAGAGTGAGGCGCTGTACGAGACTACAAAAGAGCTTGTGTGTCGACAGAGCTGCACTTGCTCCTCCTCTTGAGCGACTTGCACCTCTGAGTACATGCAACGCTCGACCCCTTCTTGCGCTCTCGCGCTCGCGCCCTGCTTGCCTCTCTCCCTCCTACCGCAGACTCGTCTTCGCTCTCGCCTCCTCGCTCAAAGCTCAGCATGGAAGCACATCAGGATCAACAGCCTACAAACACAGCTACATCCCGTCCTCAACAGCCTACAGATGCGCCCGCTGCTTCCCTTCCCACAGAGACGCTCGCTCAGATCCTCGCCGCCTCCCTCGAAGGACAGGACCCGTGGGGAAGGCAGAAGGCGAGGATGCACTTCGCTCAAGTGTGTGTAGCCTGGTACGGCGCTTTCGACCTTGAAAGGGAGCTCGTCGTCAAGGACACCAAGGTGGCGGAACGTCGCGCCAAGCTGCTCGTGAATGGAAGCTCGCAAGACCGAGAGAAGGTTCGCTCGCTCTGCATCAAAATTGAGGAGGATGGAGCTGGGAGGGGACAGCGTATCGCCGACCTCATCAACGCTTGCCCTCACGTCGAGACGCTCCAGCTGCTCGGCATGGGTCCCTACCTCGGCACCTTCGCACGTCAACTCGGCAAACCACTCACTCTGGCGCTCAAGAGTCTTGCCGACGTCAAGAGCTTTGAGATCAACAGTTCGAGGGAGCTGGGTATCACCGGGGAGGAGCTCTTTGGGTGAGCTTGACTATTCTCGGCGTTTAGCCTTCCGATGCTGACAGCTTCCTATACAGAATACTCTCCCATTGGCCCAGGTTGACTACGCTCCTCCTCCCCACGGTCAGGGCCGGCTCTTGGCCAGCGTCGCGAGCGTTCGACCCGCCCTTCAATGGCTTGTGCGAGCTTCAACTCCCTCTCGACAGCATCAGCTATGGATCCATCTTCACTCCCTTGTTCCAATCCGGTGTTTCTACCCTACGCCACCTCGACCTCGGCACGATCACCGCCAGCGCAGATTCTCTCGCCCAAATCGCGCCCGAGGTCAAAACCGCACTCGCAACGCTCGCACCTCAGCTCTTGACGTTCGCGGCAGTCTTCGAGCCCTACTACTCATTCATGAGGGGCGCCGGATCGTCGCTCTACCTGTCCTCGACCCTCCAAGCGCTGAGAGACGTCGAGGAAGTGTCCCTCGGCGTTCTCGGCTTTGACTTTGCGACGGTTCTGCCGGCCCTGCAATCCGCTAGTCGCCTCCACACCTTTTCCATCGCCAACTCGAAGCTTCAAGCGACGCACGCAAGGTTCCAGAACCTCACCTCGCAAGCAGCAGTCGACTTTATCAACGGCGCCGTCGCTCTCAAATCGCTCACCCTCCCGCGTCAGCTCAAGGAGATCTGGAGCAAGGGCGAGCTCAGACGAGTGAGAGCTGCTGCAAAGAAGCGTGACGTGCATTATGAGCTGGGCTGAGCGCTGAGCGGTGAGTATCGCTCGGTACTCTCTCGGCGATGAGCTCGAGAACTAACGCTGACCTACCCCGTCTGCAGAGCTGGAAGGTCGAAATCGACGAGAGGGAGGAACGTGCTTGGGCTTGATGATGCTTTGTAACTCGATACGCTGCTTTCTGTGCTCGATTGATGCGGGGAGTCGCCCGCTCGGCTTTCGGCGATGAGGCGAGCGGGCTCAGAGGGGGCGAATTTGCAGAGAACAAAGCCGAGACTGCCAACTCGCGCAGCTAGACGGCGGAAAAACGGAGCGCTCGACAAAGAAGACCACCAACTCTGCTCTGGTCTGCAGCGCTTGAGCGACCTCGATCTTCGCTGGAGAGCAGAGAGCTCGGCGCTCGCCAGTCTCTCGAAGCCCTCTCCTCGATGGATCAGGTAACGAGATGAGTCCGATTGCTACAAGTCTCAAGAGGGAATGCTATGGATGAAGTCAAGAGGGGGAGAGCATATAGAAAGAGCGAAGGAAAGCAGAAAAGTCACAAAACACGTCGAGCCGAAAGCAACTGGGGCAACTCCTCCCACCCGCAATCCTCAACCCCTCATCTTCCTCGGGCTCATCGCCTCCCTCCTCCTCGCGGCCTCACACATCCTCCTCAACTCCTTCCTGCCCTCCTCGACCCTCTCCTCCAACCCGCGCATCTCCCTCTCCATCTCCCTCTCCATCTCCTCATACACGGTCCTCCCACAATGGTCGTACCATTCCGCGAGGGTCAAGTTGAGCTCTGCCGCCGTGGGAGGGGGGAGAGTCACGCCGGAGGGGAGGAGGAATGGGTTGGGTGGGGGGCTGTAGGGCGTAGAGAGGGGGAGGGGGAGGGAGGGAGTGCTGGAGTTCGAGTTGGTGGTGGAGTTGGTGCGGAGTGGAGCGGACGAGTGCGAGGTGGACCGAGACCCGGCGGGAGAGTTGATCTTGGAGGGGAGGGAGCGGATGGGACGAGGAGAAGGGGAAGCGACGGTGGGAGTGAGGGGGCCGCGCTGCTGCTGCTGCTGCTGCTGCTGCTGATGAGGAGGGGCGGGAGCGACGACTGGTGCTTCCTCCTCCTCATCCTCGACGACCTCGATCGGCGCCGGAGCCTTCTTGCTGCTACTCTTTGACTTGGTCGTCTTCTTGGCCTTGGTCGCGGGAGCCTTGACCTTCAGCGCCTCCTCCTCCTCTTGTTCCTGCTGCACTCCATTCATCGCATCCTGCTCCCCCTCCAAGAAATCCTCCGCCACCCTCGCCGCCTCGGCCAACTGCTCAGCGTCCTCCTGCTCCTCCTCCAACGGATCCTCAGCGACGACGAACGATCCTTTGCTCTTGCTCTTGCTCGGCGCCTTGCTCTTGGTCGTCGTGCGAGTGCGAGTAGATGTGGTCGAAGCGGTGGAGGCCGAAGAAGCGGCGCGAGTAGTCGCCTTCTTCTTGCTCGGCTTGGGCGCGGGGGCCGGAGCTGGCTCCTCCTGGTCCTGCTCCTGCTCCATCTCGACTTCCTCCTCCTGCTCCTCGGGCTCCTCCTCCTCGACGACAGCAGGAACGGCCTTCTTGCCCTTGCCCTTGGCCTTCGAAGCGGCCTTGGGGAGGTCGATGACGATCTCGGGTTGAGCTGCACGGCGAGTACGAGTCGACTGGGACTGGGAAGCGAGTTCCTCCTCCTCCTCCTCCTCCTGTTCTTGCTCCTCCTCCTCCTCGGGCTCTTCGACGACGGAAGGAGGAGCCTTCTTGCCTCGAGTGGCGCGAGAGGGCCTGCGAGACCGAGCAGTCAGCGGCCGAACTCGAGAGCGGGGACGGAGACAGAGCTCACTTGACGGCCGAACCGATGATAGAGGTCTCGGGACCATCGGAAGAAGGTGCGGCGGCGGTCTTGGTCCTGCGAGAAGCGCGCACGGGCGGCAGTTGAGGCTGTTGAACGAGGGAGAAGCGAGGGGTCAGCTCCGGTCTCGGCGGCGAAAGGGCAAGCGAAGACAAGGACGCACCTCCTCCTCGACCTCATCCTCATCATCACGTTGAGCAAGTTTGGCACGTCCCTTGGAGCGCGACATCTTGGGCTTGAGAGGTTCCTCCTCCTCCTCGACGATGGGCTCGGGCTCGGGTTCGGCGATCTCCTCCTCCTCTTGTTGAACGACAGGTTTCGGCGCGAGGAAGAAGGGGCATTTGAGGCCGAGTTTGCGCTTGTGCAGGGCGCTGTAGGGGAGCGAGAAGAGGAGCGACGCGTTAGTTGTTTGTTGATTGACTTGAAAGCGCGTCGAGGGCTGCTGGGGGAGGGCAGCGAGGGAGAGAAGAGACCTACACTGGATCATCTCCTTGTTCCCATCCTTCTACTGTGCGAGTGCAGAAGGGGCAGATGCACTGGTCGTCTGAATCGCCATCACGGCCGGGAGCAAAGAACCAGCCTGCTGCGGCGATCTGTGTTGTAGTAGGAAGGCCGAGAGTCAGCTGTAGTAGGAGCGTATAGTCCCATCATATCAAGTACACACCTCCTCCTTGGTCGGTACCCCCTTCTCTCCCTCATGCGGCCAGCCTTTCTCAAACGAAGCGAGCCTAGCCGAGCCGATGTAATCGCTCTTGGGCCACCATTCCCCTCTTGCACCCCAAGCAGCTTTCCACTCCTTCTTATCCCTCAACCCCTCTGCCCATTTCCCCAAGATGGTCTGCAAGACGGCCCATGCGCACTGGTCATTCAACTCGAGATGCTTGTCCAAGGGCTGGTCCCCTTCTGACCATTGTTGGACTACCAAGTGACAGAGGAAGCAAGTGGAGCGTGTAGGTTGTTGAGTCGTAGGAGTGGAATGGAATCCTGCTGCTGCTAAATGGTCGGGGTGGATGGTTGAAGTTGTCGGTTTGGCGGCAGAGGAAGCGAGTGGGAAAGGCCAATTGAGCGAGCGTTGTGTACCTTTACGGGATTTATTGTACGTTGCTCTTCGAGTAGGAATTAGGTGTAGTAAGGTAGAAGAAGAGGAAGAGGAAGAGGAAGGGGCCATGGCCGTGTCGAGAGGCGAAGAGAGGCGACTCAGTCAACAAGGCGTCGAGTGAGTGAGTGAGTGAGAAGAGAGTTGTAGCCGAGTAGGAGTAGGACTAGTAGAGAGGTGGGTGCTGCTGATTAGCCTCCTGCTGTAGGCGAGTCGACGAGGACAAGATGAGACGAGGGTGAAGAGCAAGAGGGAGGGATTCGTCTGCAGTCAAGTAGTCGCGCCTGTTTGTCGAGGCAAGGGGTCCTACAGTAGCTCTGCAGGACTTGCGAATACTCTCAGTATCTCTCTAATAGTATTATTGACATCTCTGCCAATTCTCGGCCGACCTGCTCAACTACAGAAC
Organism: Leucosporidium creatinivorum; assembly: GCA_001600635.1. Lineage (NCBI taxonomy): Eukaryota > Fungi > Basidiomycota > Microbotryomycetes > Leucosporidiales > Leucosporidiaceae > Leucosporidium > Leucosporidium creatinivorum. The sequence goes on along the minus strand of BCKL01000050.1, from coordinate 33,443 downwards.
CATGCTCGGCCCTCAACCTCGGCGCTCCTTTCTGCGGTCTCGCTGCACTCGCTACAACATCGAATCTCGTTCAAACCGAGTTACAGCCCTGCTGTACTCTGCTACAGCCTCTGGCTGATTTCCTCCTGCCCCCGAACTCGCTTCCGGTTGTCAGGCACTTGGCTGGGTCGACCAGCGAGAGTACATAACAGCGCATCGTCCAACGATTCTCAGCGCTCGTCTCTTGCTCTCCCGCCTTTACCTGCTTCTTCATTTGAGTAACACCCCAACCTACCACCCTACAGATTCAACCATGGCAGCAGGCGACGATTGGAGGTGAGCTTCCTCTCTCCTCCCCCTCCGCTTCTCGTACGACAGTGCTCTGTGCGCTTGCATCGCTGCATCGCTGGTTTTTTGACTGCAGGAGGACATCGAGGATGTAGCACTTACTCCTTTGTGTATACATAGATACTACAAATACGACGTGAACCGCCCGCTGGCCATCGCCGCGGTCGTCGTCTTCTTCGTAGCCTTTCTCGGACATGTAGGCTTCATGGCTCGCTACAAGTCGTGGTATGTAAGTAGTACACCTTCTCTCTTCTATGCTGCTCGTTCAGAGCACCTCCAGCTCGCCGACAAGAAACGCCGAATGTTGACCCTCCCTCTCGCTCCCTCATCGCAGATGTGGCCCTTCACCGTCGGAGCACTAGGAGAAGCCATGGGTTACGTCTTCCGTCGCATGTCGGCGGATCATCCAACAGGAAGGAAGGCCGGCTTGCTGTGGTACATCTTGCAGAGGTGAGTGGCGCGTTCAATTTCGGCGATTGGAATGAGGGAGGAGGACCTGGGCTCGTCGTCAGAGATGAGATGTGGTTCGAGCTGAAAGGGCTGATCTTTTCTCGCTTTCGCACTCTCACTACATGCAGTCTCTTCATCATTCTCGCTCCTGCTTTGATGGCCGCTTCGCATTAGTGAGCTTCGCACCGTCTCTTTGCACTTGCGGCGCCGAGCTAATCTCTCTCCCTTCGCAGCATGTGCTTCGGCCGAATCATCACCTACGTCGGCGAGCAATACTCTCCCGTTCGCGCTTCCCGCGTCACCGCCATCTTTGTCACCTTTGATATCATCGTGCGTCGTCTCGTCTTTCGCTCGAGATCGCCGAGCGCTGTCTGGCTGACCACCTCAATGCACAGTCCTTCGTCGTACAAGGCGCTGGTGGATCGCTCTACTCGAGTGACAACGTCGCCATCTACCCCGCCGCCAAAGCCATCGTACGCTCTCTCCAGCCTGTTCAGATCCTCTCGGCGAGCTAGGCTGACCCCTCCTTCAACTTACAGCTCATCGTCGGCTTCCTGGTCCAAATCATCTCCCTCGGCATCTTCTTTGTATTTGCCATCATCTGTACGTTCCTCTCGCCCCCTTCCTGCCTCAGTGCGTGCAGCTGACCCCATCTTCGATTTCTCGCCAAGCAGACCAGATCCGTGCTCGTCGGGCTGGTGAGCAGGAAGGTCGATGGACCATCTGCCTCTACACGCTGTACATGGGTGAGTTGGGCATTGTTTATCCTCCTTGAGAGTGCTTCAAGGCTACTTCAGCGCCCCTCGGTCGTCCCTCCTTCGAGCCGACTGCTGACCCCCCGACTCTCTCCCCCAGGCTGCGTTTGTATCCTGATCCGCGGAGTCTTCCGTACCATCGAGTTTGGCTCCGGTACAGGAGGCGGAGGAGGTTACCTCCTCGAGCGCGAGGCATGGTGTACGTTCTTGCTGTCTTCTCAGCTTTCAGTCAGTGCTCGGCGCTGACTATCTCCTCCTCCTCTTCCCTCCTCTCCTCTCCTCTCTCCACTCTCATCCCTCCCCATCACTCCTACACGACCACGACCACACTAAATGAGCAACAGACTACGGCCTCGAGACCCTCCCCATCCTCCTCTGCGTCTACCTCTTCCTCGCCTCCCACCCGGGCCGTTACATCCCCTCGGACCGAACGCTCCGCCTCCATCCCGAGCAGATGCGGACTTCTAGTGATTCGGACTTGGAGAAGGAGGGTGCTGGGGGGAGGGGAAGGAAATGGTGGGGTGGCAAGAGGGCTTAGAGCGGGAGGAATAGACCGAGCGGTTTCAAGAAGCGGTATGGACGTGCATACAGAGTTGGAGGATGTGGTCGATAATAAGTAGTAGTTGGATACACTTTTGCTCGCTGTAACACTCTCGGACATCTCTCTCGACTCTCGCGCGAAGAAGCGAGATGAGGGATGCTCGATCGATGCTCAAGCGCTTCCGCCGAGCTTACAGGTGGCTTGCTATGCCTTAAGCGGCCTACAAGAGCTCTTCCGCGCTCGTTCTAGCTTTCTCTGATGCAGCTTCTCCCCAGACCAGCGCTTGTACACCATCGATCAGTCCTCTCCAAGGCGCAGCGAGGCGACGAAGAAGCGAATCTGCTTTGGCGACTCGAGGGTCAGCTCGTCTCCTTGACAGCTGCCGAGTTCCCAACACTTACTGTTGGTGTGCTTGGCTTGGTGGTCGAGACTCTCTTGAGCTTGCGCAAGTAGACTCCATTGGTCTGTCGAGAGGTCATCCGAGGTCAGCCAGCCTCATCGCCGAACTCACGATCCTCACCTGTGGCGCTCACCCTTCCACACCAACATAACATCCGACAGCTTATCGATGGCCCATCCCTCGTACACTTTCCCCCACGCTTCATCCGGGTCCTTCTCGCGCGGGAAGGACTCGAGTCGCCTCGCGCTCAAGATGCGGTCAAACTCCTCATCCGACAGCTTCTGAGTGTCGACATCCTCGGGCAGGAAGAGCGTAGAGATTCGTTGGAAGAGGTGCATAAAATAAGGCTGTACGATGTTGTCCCAGCTCTCCACCGCCGTCTTGATGCAAGCCGCTCGCTCCTCCGCGTCGAGCTCTTCCCAATTGTCAGGCGGCGGAACCAGATACTCCTTGATCTGGTACTCCCAGCGGAAGAGGAACTGAGCCATCTCGCTGGACTCAAACACAGCGAGGTGGCAGGCCGCGACGGGGATGTAGTAGTCGACTTGAGGAATGAAGGGGAAGTGCTCAAGCGTGAGCTCTGGTGACGTGAGGGTGCGAGGATTGACGGTGAAGTAGAGCTGTACGGTTGTGTTGACAGTCATGGCGCTCAGTCGGAGGGCGAGAAGCGAGAAGCGAGCGAGACGAGGTGAGGGAAGGAGAACAAGAGCCAAAGTGGGGGCCGTGGAGAGAGTCCCTCGAGCGAAAGAGGGGCGAGTTGCAAGTAACACGACAGTAACTTGTGCGAATAATTCGGATTCGCTCTGTAGACTCTCACAAGCAACTCCGAGGCTGATTGCTCGCCTCGAAGGCTCGGCGCCGACGGACTCGAGTCGTCTCAAACAACGCTCCAAAGCGGTCAAACCACCCAGCAAAGCACGTGTATAGCACAACAATCCATCCTCTAATGCGTATGAGCAGCTCCATCGCGTGCTGATTAGCCAATCTCGGCCGCCGAGATTCTTCGGCGCAAGCGAAAGGTCAGCTCCCGCTTTGCGTTCCCTTCCCGCACCGAGCTCACCTCAGCAGCTCTGTATGGCGTCATCAAAAGATCCACCACCTTTTTGGCTCGTCTTTGAGCTCCTCGAGACGCTGTTGCGACCGAAACGAGGGTCAGCTCTCGCTCGGCGCTGCTCTCCCGCCTCGCAGAAGCCTCCTCGGCACTCCTCGAGAACGAGCCAACGAGCACGAACTCACCTCAACGACCACCACCTTCCTTCTCGTATCCTCCTCTTTTCCATCCTCATCGCCCTCCTCGACCCTCCCTCCAAAAGCGCTCAACCACCCTTCCCCCCTCCTCCCACTCCCATCCAGCTCACTCCTACTCCTCTCATGCAAGCTCGGTCGTCCCCTCCCATTCATACTAGCCCCTCGCGAGGACGAGAACGCCTTGCGAGCAAACTTCGGTCGAGCCTGAGGGGAAGGTGAGGGAGGGAGGAGGGAGGTGAGAGAGTCGGAACGGGCGCGGGTGGGGTAGGGAGTGGTGTCGGAGACGTGTCGTCGGCCGTTAGAGGGAGAAGAGCGAGGTTCGTCGAAGGAGAGGGTTCCGCGAGAGCGGAGGCGATCCTTCCAGCTTGTTGAGGCGGAGGCGGATGGCGAGGGAGAGCCGTTGGTGAGGGAGGAGAATGTCGAGATGGAGGGCATAGGCGCTGAGCGACCTGAGATGGCTCTGACATCGCCCTCGCTCCTTACTCCCCAAGCTTCGTCCTCCTCCTCGTCCACATCATCCTCGCTCTCCTCTTCTTCCTCCTCCTCGACCACAGTCCTCCCCTTCTTCCTCTCCTCACGCTCAGCCAAATCCAACGTCTTGACTACCTCCGCACCCGTCACCGCTTCGGGGAAAGCATGTGAGCTGAGCACCGAGGAGACGGTTGCAGAGCCTGTTCGGCGATGATGCTGGACGGGGCGTCGTGCGATAGGAGGGGAGCTGGAGAGAATGGTATTCGGGAGAGATGCGATTGGGAGAGGCGGAGATGTGTGGGAGAAGATGGGATCCTCGGTGAGGGGTTGGGCGAGGAGGTTGGCGGTTTCGGCCTTGTCGTCGGCGGTGATGGGGAGGGAAGAAAGAGAGGGAGGAGCGTGTGTAGCAGCGAGGAGGGCCTTCGTCCGCTCATCGTCGGGCACCTCGATAAAGTCGTCCCAGACCAGCTTCTTCTTGCGCCGGCAGAGCTCGATGGGTCCTGTAGGTTCGCCATAAAAGTTAGTACAGCTTCAACAAGCTCGATTAACTGCGAGAGAGAAGCGAGAGAGGAGGACCCACCCTCCTCAGCATCCAACAAGCTCTGCACCAAGTTCCATGCCTGCCCCTTCATCACCGCCATCTGTTTGCCAAACATCCCCTCTTTAAACTCCCCGTCCTTCTCAAACTCCTCCCTTAAAGCCAACGTCGTCTCCTCCCACCACCCCGGATCCGTCAAGAGGGGCAAGAACCTCTCCCTCGTCCTCACCGAGAAGGGTTGGCCGATGAGGGAAGCGGGGAGGTGCAGCCAGCCGTAGGTGAAGGTGCGCCAGCCGGAGGGGTGGGCGTGTGGAAATGCTAGGGAGTTGTCGATTGCGGCGACGTGGATGTGGGGGGTTTGGGAGGTGGAGGTGGAAGAGGAGGGAGGGGAGGGCTGCTCGGTCATGGGTGCGCGAGGAAGGGGTGCGGTGGTGTAGGTTGTTGAGAGAAGTGGTGTGGAGGAGGAAGACGGAGCAGAGGCGCAGAGACAGGGTTTGAGCATAAAGTTGTCGAGGCCACGATCGCTGCTCGGCGAAGTAAAGACAAGGTCAGCGAGCGTCGGACGGCCAGAGGATGAGAACCATCACCCACGTATTCCTGATGAGATAATCCAGCACCACCAACCCCTCCAACTGCTCCCTAAAGCTCTGCATCAACTCGTCTGTCCACCTGAACCCGGCATCCGCTTCATGCTCCTGCTGTCCTTGCTCCTGCTCTTCATCCTCCTCATCATCCTCCGCCTCCGCCCTACCACAAAGACACCTCAGCGGTCCGAAAATACTAACTCCGCCCTTTCTCCTCCTCTTCAACCTCGCATCACCCTTCTCTCCCGCCTCCAACGCCTCAGCAAGCGGTCTCCCCGGCCAAGGATGCTCGGCAAGGAACACACTAGCATCCGTAAACCCCTTCAAAAACACCTGGAAGCTACCATCCTTCTCTGGCAGTCGTCCCTTTCTGCCGGCGCGCTCAATGTCGATCCAGTCGTAGAAGAAGGCGGGGGAGGAGAGCGCGACGACTTCGGTTCGAGGAACGATGTGCAGGGAGAGACGGCGCGAGAGGAGGGAGGCCGCGGATTCGGAGAGATAAGAGAGTTGCGGGATGAGGCACGCGCGGCCGAAGGGCTTTGGGGAGGAGGTCGAGGTCAGCGAGGGCATGATGGCAGAGGGCGACCAGGACAAACGATGATCTTGGAGAAGAAGTTGCGGTGGATCCATTTCGTTAGCTTTGGATTGAGGCGACCGTAGGGCTGCGACAGACCGGGTCAGCTGGGCTCTCGTCTAGAGAGCGAGATCAATGACCCACCTCCTCGTCCTTCGGCTTGAAAATGCCCAAGACGGCTCCCGTCGCATCTCGAGCAAAGTAGCTGCCTGAAGATCCTTTGGAGTTGAGTCGAGGTTGTACGCCTGCCTCAATGGCTTGCCGTACGCGGTCGACGAGTCTGCGCCCGAGAGAGAGGGATCAGCCTTCCCAGCGCCGAGCCTGAGAAGACCGGGACTCACCGATTGAAGTCCTCCTCGCTCATGGGCGGCTCGTGATCCAGTGTCATAATCTGCTCCACCTCCTTTGCTTTCCCCTTCCCCTTTCCCTCTCCTGCAGCAGCCTCCTCGGCGACCCACCGCTCAAAGACACTCTCCAGAATCTCCACCTTGACCTCCCTATCCCTCTCCTCGACCAAATTTCTCCGTCGCTTAGCCTTCTTCTTCTTGAGCTTGATCCGTTCGGCGATAGTTGTAGTCCAGCGACGAAAGAGAGCATCGACTTCGAGAGCGAGGGCCGAGGGGGGCTTTCGAGGGCGGTTGGAGCGGGAGGGGGTGCTGAGAGCGGAGGGCGGTGGGTCTTCGGTGTCGGTTGAAGAGGTTGGGATTGGAGTGTATTGCGAGCGGGACGGCATGGCTGAGAGAGGAACGACGGGAGACGAGAGTCCCGTGCTGGGGCCAGCGAGGGCCGCTCAAGGGTAGCTGACGTGAGCTAGTTGGGAAGGTGAGAAATCTGTAGAGGTACAGACCTGTCAGCTTAGCTCTGCAGTGCTCTTACCCCAGCCGAGCAGCCCATTTTGAGAAGAGCGAGTCTGGCAGCGGATGAGGGTGACGCGCGAAAGGTGGCGGAATGGTGTAGGGGAGCAGAGCTATAGAGCAGCAGGAGCAGCAGAATAATCACTTACCGATTGGACTACAGATTGGAGCTTAGTCGAGATCAGCAAGCGCGAATTCAGGAAGCAAAGGGCGACGCCAGGCGCGCGCGCGAGTACTCGAGTAGTCTCTCTCCCTCTTGCTTGTTCCCGCTCGGCTCGGCTTCAAAGAGGGAGGAGGATGGATTCTAGTACAGCTTCTGGTAGCGCCCCTTGCAGGTGGTTCAACTACGGTAAGCTCTCCCTCTGACTTTCCTACAACTTGACCCGAGCTAAAACGCGTCTCTCCCTCTCAGGCTACTGCTGGCGAGGCTCGGCCTGCCCATATTCACACGCTACAGCACCCTCAGTCGACAGCTCATCACCTACTGTACACTCTGGTACATCCTCGTCGTCAGGCGCCGTCATGTCCAACCCTCAGTGTTCGCCGCCTCGCTCTCGTTCCCCTTCTTCATCTCGTCAACCTGTAGCATCTACCTCGGCAGTACCAATCCACGACGAGGATGATGAAGAGGAAGAGATCTGCGCCATCTGCTACGAAACTCCCACCGAATGGGGTCTGCTCGGTCCGTCTTTCCCTCCTTCTTCTCTTCCTCACGCTCTCGGGGCCCCACTAATCCATTCCTCTGCTATCAAACAGACAATTGCACCCACACCTTCTGCATGGACTGCATCATCTCCTGGACCACGCCCCGAGGAGATCAGAACCACGCCGAAGCCGAGGCGGGCAAGACTTGTCCGAGTTGCAGGACGAGGTGTCAGGTCATTGTGCCGAGTGAGGTCTTCTTGAGGGAAGGCGATGAGAAGAAGAAGAGGATCAAAGAGTACAAGGGTGTGTTTGGTCGTCGGCGCGAGAGGACCTCCAGCCGAATCAGACGCCGAGCTGACTCGCTTCTCCACCCGCAGACGCCCAAGCCCTCATCCCCTGCGAAGACTTTGTCGCCTCCCCTCGCACCAAGAAGTTCTGCCCTCGCGGCCGGGACTGCGTACGTTTCCCCTCCTTCCTTCTCGCCTCTCTTCCTCTCGCTAAACCTCCCCTCTTACCGAACAGCTCCACTCGCACACGCTCCCCACCGGCGAAACCTTCACCTTCACGCACACCTACCACGACACCCTCCTCCTGACCCAACGGCAATCCGACGCCCTCGCCGCCCGGGCGCTCTTCCTCCAAATCCTGCAAGGCAACTTCAGCCGAGGGGGTTTAGGAGGGGGAAACGAGATGGAGAGGATGTTGAGTGGGTTGCAGGGGGAGAGGGAGGAGGTCATCAGGCTGGTCATGGGCATGTTGGCCGAGGCGTTTGAGCCGGATGTGAGAGGAAGGGGAAGGGGGAGAGCGACGGATCCGGGGTATGGGATGGGAGTAGGGGTGCCGGATGGGGATAGTGATGAGGAGTATGATTCGGAGTATGATTCGGAGGAGGAGGAGGACGACTCGGAGGAAGAAGAGGAGGAGGATTCGCAGGAGGATTCGCAGGACGACTCGGACGCCGAATCGAGCAGTTGGGAGTCGACCGACTCGGCCGCTTCCCTCCCCGGCGCTGTACCTCGTACCCCAGCACCACCGACCGCCACCGCCACCGCACCATCCACCAACGCCAACCCCCTCCGCCGTCCCATTCACCCTCGTCTCGCCGCCGCTCGAGCCCACCAGCCCGCTCCCACACCTCCTCCAGCGCCAGCACCAGAACAACGGGATCGGATGCTCCGCGACGACGAACTGGAAGAGGACGACCTTCCCGAGCTAGAAGGGATCGACTCGGATTCGGACGTCGCCCCTCCTCGTCTCCCTCAGCTTGGGCCTGCTCGCACCCTCGCCACGTCGTCAGACGAGGAGGAGGCAGGAGGAGCGCCACTCGACCCTGCTGTCGCTGCGATGCTGAATGAGGGAAATATCGTCACCTCCGAGCCGCAGAGGGTTACGGGCGAGGAGTTGGAGATGCTGATGGGAATGGAGAGGGAGACGATGAGGCGCAGGCGGAGGGATGCCGATGGGAGTGATAGTGAGGAGGAGGAGGAGGAGGAGACCGAGAGCGAGGACGGTGGTATGCCCGACCTCGAGGGCATCTCCTCCTCCGAGTCCGAGTCTTCACCACCGCCCTTCCCCCGTCGTCCACTTCCCTCGCGCCCTCGCGCCCACCCCTCCTCCTCCTCCGAGAACGATTCCGACTCGGAGTCGGACCAAGGACCCAACGTCTTCGTCGACCACCACCGGCCTATGACGGCGGAGGAGGAGGAGTTGAGGAGGGACGTGCAGGAGAGATTGGGGAGGGCGTTTGGAGCGTTTGGGGCGGGTGGGGAGAGCAACAGTGAAGAGGAGCAGAGTGGGAGTGAGGAGGATAGCGACGAGGACAGCGACGAGGAAGGTCGGACGTACCACGATTTCGAGGATGAGGAGCAGATGGATCACGAGATGATGGAGAGGCGATTGGCGGAGTTGGATCGGGGGATCGTGAGGGAGGAGATGCCCCCGTTGAAGACGGCCGGCTCGTCCGAGGAGGATGATGAGCAGGATTCGAGTGAGGAGGAGGTCAGCTCGGCGCCGGATCCCATTTCCTCCTCCCCTCCCACTCTCGCATCTACCTCGACCTGCGCCTCTCCCGTCACTTCCAGCTCTACCTCCACCGCACTACCACCACTATCAGCAGCGCCCACCGAGTCACCCCTCGACGAACGCCGCCGAATGGCCGAGGAGCGAGCTCGAGCGGCTGACGAACGGGCGAGGAAGGAAGTGGAGGAGAAGTGGGAGGAGCTGGATTAGGATGCTATGCGAAGGTGATATGCACTCGCAGGTCTGTTGTGATGTTTGAAGGCTGCAGAACGGCGAGAGAGAGAGAGAGCGAAAGAAGATGGAGCGCCGAACGTGAGCGCCGAGCTGCGGACTGAGAGTGCTGTAGGGCATGTCAAGACCCGCGAACAAATACAGATGTCCAGTCAAGTAAGAGCTCGTCTAACGTGGCTCCGCAGCTCATCAGCTCGCTCGGCTCTGGCCCCTCCCCTTCGTCGACTTGGCCGAGCTGAGCTGTCTCGCCTCTCTCCCTCTGCCACACCTCTCTCTTCGCTCATCGTTTCAGCTCGCCAACAGCCGCAGGATGAGCGCTGCTCGAGGAGGGATCAAGAGCAATCCAGATTTACTAGCAGTCAACTTCAACCAAGACCACACGTGAGTCTCATGATGAGCTACAACAGAGCACGAGGGGGAGGCGTCAGCAGGCGCAAGTCGGCTGGCGAAGCGCTGGTAGGACGAGGGTGACTGCAGCACAGCAGGAGACTGACCCTATCCTCTTTGCTCTCCTCACGCCAATTCTGTACCTCTCACGCCCTACGACGCCCTCTTGCTCCACCTGCGCTCGCCCCTCCTCACGCTCGACTCGTCCTCTCACTCGCTGCCCTGCAGGTGCATTTCTACGGGCACACGGAGAGGATACACTATCACCAATTGCGACCCATTCGGCAAAGTCTACGGCAAGAGTGAGTACAAGATTACAGCAGACAGTCTGAGCGCCAGGTGGGGCTGGTCAAAGCAGCGTCGAGCTGTAAGAGTGAGCAGCGGAGGACTACAGTGGGAGAGCGGACAGAAGTAAGGACAGGGGAAGGCGCCATATTGACCTACAGCTCACAGCTCATCCCTAGTCGTCGACGTGACTTGCTGACATTCGCTGCTCGCTCCCCTTCCCCCTTCCGCTCATTCCTCTCCAACCTCTACTAGGCGATGGCGCCACTTCAATCGTCGAGATGCTCTTCTGTACCTCACTCGTAGCCCTCGTTGGCGCAGGAGATCGCCCCCAGTCCTCGACCAGGCGGCTGCAGATCATCAACACGAAGGTGCGCTGCTCTGCTGCTCTATAAGGCCCCAGAGCCGAGCTGACCCTCAGACTCTGCTACAACAACAGCGTCAATCTACCATCTGCGAGCTCACGTTCCCTACCACCATCCTCGCCGTCAAGCTCAACCGACGGAGGTTGGTCGTCGTCCTCGAGGAGCGCATCTACGTCTACGACATCTCCAACATGAAGCTCTTGCACGAGATTGAGACGAGTCCGAACCCCCAGGGTGAGTTTCGGGTCTTCAGGAGACGATCAGCGGGGCCCTGAGACCATCGCCGAAGCTGACTCTAGTCCTGCCCCCAAACAGCCATCTGCGCCCTCTCCCCCTCCTCCGAAAACTCCTACCTCGCCTACCCTTCCCCTCTCCCCACCTCCTCAGCCGCCTACACCTCCACACCGCCCGCCGCCCCACCCTCCACCTCACCCCAATCCGCCGGCGACGTGCTCCTATTCGACGCCGTCTCCCTCTCCGTCACCAACATCATCCAAGCGCACAAATCGCCCATCGCCTTCATCGCGCTCAACGCCTCGGGCACCCTGCTCGCGACGGCGAGTGACAAGGGGACGGTGATTCGGGTCTTTACCCTCCCGAATGGGGATCGGGTGCACGAGTTCAGGAGGGGGAGCTACCCCGCCAAGATCTACTCCATCTCCTTCAACGCTACTTCCACCCTACTTTGCGTGTCAAGCGACACGGAGACGGTCCACATCTTCAAGCTCGCCAAGAGTGGTTCGGCTGGAGCGGCGGGGAGGAGTATCAGGGGGACGAGCGTTAGTGATTTCGATGATGACGTAGGTGCTGCCGGGAGGTATAATACGAGGGAGGCGACGGAGGGGCAGGTGGGAGGGTATGAGGCGTTCATTGACGGCAAGAAGAATGACGGGGGCGTAGGGTTCGTCTTGCCTACTCGCCCTCCTTCATCTTTTCTTGTGCTGACGTCTTCTCGCTATCTGTTCATCCTCGCTCTCAACAGAGGATCCATCCGCCGCAAGTCCATGCACATCGGCCGTGGTTTGGCAGGCTCGGTCGGCGGCTTCCTCCCCGGCGCAGTAACGGGCTTGTGGGACCCGCAACGAGATTTCGCTTTCCTCAAGCTTCCTACTGCTGGAGTTAAGAGCGTCGTCGCTTTGAGCAGGTGGGTCCTTTTCCTGTCCCGCTGCTCCTCACGGAGCTGGCGCTAACCTCTTCCTCACTTCGGCCCTCACCTCACCTCGCTCCGACTCTACACCACAACAGCACCACCCCACAAGTCATGGTCATCACCTCGGAAGGGCTCTTCTACTCGTACGCCATCGACCTGGAGAACGGCGGCGAGTGTGTCTTGCAGAAGAGCTACTCGCTCTTGGGCGACGAGTCGAATGGGCAAGTCTGAGTTGAGGGCTGTGCGGAGCGAACGAGGTGAGGACCCTTCGCTGACCGCTCCCTAGATCGCTACAGATCGCCAATGGGAGATTGATGTGACGGGAGGAGGGGCGAAAGCGCTTCGGGCGAGGAGGATTCGTAGGTTGATGCGGGCGTTGTATAACGATAATTGAAGGTGGTTTGCCGTACAGCCAGGTCAGCCTTGGCAGCTCGCGAAGCTCGAAGATCCCCTGCTCTTCTTTCCTCTCATCTCAAAGCTCGGTGTTCGTCGACTCGCTGCTTTGCAAGTCCCGCTCTAGCGCTACAACTCCACCTAAGCTATCGGCGTACTCCTCAAGAACGCCAACGTTCCCAACGCATAATGCGTCAAGTCCATCAACCTCCCAGCCTCCTTCTTCTGCTTCTCCTGAATCGCGAGCATCTCGTCCCTCAGTTCGACGTTCTGCACCAGCACGTCGCCGTGAATGCGTAGGAAGTAGGCGAGGAAGGTCTGCACGGCTTCAAAGTCCTTGTGCGAGGAGAGGCGTTGCGAGAGGGAGTGGAGGAAGGCGTTTAGCTCGGGGAGGGTCGTGAGGGAGCGGAGTTCGAGATCGGTGGCTGAGGGTGAGAGAGCCTTGAGGTACTCGAAGAAAGTTTGGTCTGATGCGGTAAGGGAATCAGCAAGCGCTACTCCCACTCGATAAGCGAGCAGAACTCACAATCTCCTTCGATATCCTCAGCCTGCAACCTCCTCACAAACTCGGTTTCCACGCTCGCGGCTCCGATATCCAACCGCCGCTTCTTGTTCTCCTCGGTCGGTCCTCCATTCGCCTCGCCATCCTTGCCCGTGCCAAAGTCGAAGCGCTGGTCTACGCCGGGGAGGGTGGGGAGGAAGAAGGGAGCCCTCTCGGGGGCCTTGGGCGCCTCTTTTGGCTTGTTGCGTTGCTGTGCGATGTGGAGAGAGAATGTTAGCGCTGCAGAGAAAAGCAAAGACGAACAAAACGCACCTTGATGGTCTCGAGATTCAGCAGCGTCTGCCAACGCGACCGAGGCATAAGCGAGAGGGTCAACAGCTCCTCAGAGAGCTGATCCGGGGTGGTGTAAGGCTGGATGTCCTCCCACCGAACGGGCGCCTTGAGCTCCTCCAAGCTATCATCCGCGCCGAGTCCCTGCACTGTGGGAAGCGCGACATCCTCCATATCCTCCTCGACGAACGAGCGAAGGGAGACCTCGGAGAACTGGGCGCGGTTGGCCCAGAGGTAGACGCCGACGCTGTCGACGTGGGAGGTGGCGAGGAAGTCGGAGGTGGGGGAGAAGGAGAGGGAGGTGGCGACTGAGGGAGTGCGGAAGGCGTCGACGAGGTTGCCGGTGGGGACGTCGAAGGTGCGGATGATCGAGTCTTGCGAGGCGGTGATGATCCAGCGAGAGTCGGGAGAGAAGGCCTGCAGGAAGAAGAAGAGGATCAGCTCGAGCCAGTTGAAAGCTGAAGAGCGAGCAAACTCACGACATCGAGGATTTGACCTCGCGAGCCGTGCAGTTCACGAACGACTCGGCGAGTCTCGATATCGATGACCTTGACGGTAAGGTCGTCGCAGGTGACAGCGAGGAGGTTGTTCTCGCGTTGGAGAAGGATGGAGGTGATGGATGCAGGGAGGGTGAGGGTGGCGACGAGCTTCATCATCTGGAAATCGAAGAACTGCGGAAGGAGGGCGGGTCAGCTTCGGCGGAGACGAGCTCGAAGGAGGCGCAACGCACATGAAGAGCTCCCTTGAGAGTCGAGACGACGACGCAGCGGTTGAGAGCGTCGATGGCGATGCCGGTAACGTGCTTGCCTCGGACGTCTCCTACTCCTCCATGCGGCACCTTGAACACCTTCCGCTTCAAGCCGGACTGCATGTTGAACATGACGACCTCTCCCGTGCCGGTACCGACGAGTCCAAAGTTGCCGCAAGCGGTCACGGCCGTCGTCTGCCAGGGGAATCCGGGTTAGCTTTCAGCGACGAGAGACGAGGGGAGAGCGAGACGCACCTTGGCGGGTCCACCAGCTTGCAGAGTCCACTTTCCGACCCTCTTGCCCTGTACACTCCAGCTCCGACCGAGTCCTTCTCCTTGCGAAGCGGTCACGACGTCGTCCCAGTCCTTGGAGCGAGCGGTCGAGTAGGAAAGGCTGGTGATGAGAGGAAGCTTGAGGGAAGAGGGCTTGACGCCGAGGTGGTTGGCCTTCTTGGCAATGGATCCTGTTCGAGCAGAAGACTCAGCAGCAGCTCAGACAACACCGAGAGCGGAAACTCACCCTGACTGAGCTCGTAGCCTCGCGAGTCGCGGACGACGCTCGTATAGCGCAGAGCATGGTCGGCTCCAGCGGTGAGGATCGCCTTTCCGTCGTCGCCGTAGTAGCGAACGAGATGAGGAGGGGCGTGGTGACCAGATCGCTGCTTGAGCAGACGAGGGGCGGACGAAGGCGAGTCGAAGAGCCATTGCTGTTGATCGCGAGAGGTTAGCTGGAAGCTTGATACAGTTGTCGAGAAGATAACTCACCTTGAGCGAGTTGTCCGAACCACTCGTCATCATCAAGGGCTGCCCGGCGAGCCACTCCAGACCGCCGACAGGTCCCTCGTGAGCGGCACGAACGAGATGCAGGAGGCGCATCTTGGCGGCGAGGTCGAAGAGAGCAATGTGACCGGTCGAAGAGGTGACAGCGAGGGTTTGCCCGATATCGTCTGCGAAAGAGAGAGTCAGCACTCGGATTTCGCAACTCGGCTGCCGGCGACCGACCATTCCTGAACCCAACACCGACGACCTCTCCGTGTCCCTCTCCTTCCAGCCTGACTTTGCCAAGCACCTCGCCTATCCGTACATCGAACAGGATGCAAGCTCCGCTGGCGAGTCCAACTCCGAGAACGTCGATGGCGGGGGATTGAGTGAGGGCAGTGATGGGGGAGGGAGCGGTGAGGGAGACAAGGGAAGTAGCGGGGAAGGTGTGGATGAGAGTGCTGTATACTCAGGAGGTCAGCATGATCCCTCTTCTCAGCGAGACGGCCGAACGCACCCAGTTCGGACGTTCCAAACGGCAAGCTCTCCCTCCTTGCTACCTACAACAATCTTGTTGAGGTAGCTGGCGGGGTGCACGACCTTGGTAGCGGTGAATCCAGCGGGGAAGTCAAGGGTAGCGTAGGGAGTGATGGACTTGGAAGCGGAGGAAGGGGCAGCAGCCTCGGACTCGGCGCCGTTGGCGAGAGGGTCCTTGGAGGCCGGCTTGACGTAGGGAGGGATGTCCCAGATGTGCATGCGCTTGCCGGTGGAGGAGAGACCGACGAGAGTAGTGCCGAAGAGGGTGAGGGAAGCGATCGTCTCGGCGATGGGGGAGACCTCGTCGTCGTCCATGTCCGAGTCCGAATCGCTGTCGTCGCTGCTGCTCGAGCTGGAGGAGCTCGAGGATGCATCGCTGTCGCTGTCCGAGTCGTCCGAGTTGTTCCTGGCTCCCGCCAGAACGAACCGCTCAATCTCCTTGCCGCGAACGTAACGGCCAACAAAGTTGCCAGCGGCGGCGAAAACCGAGTCCATCGACATGGCGAGCGAGGTAATGGGTGCTCCCATATCAGGTCCTGTAGTACATGGGGGCGTCAGCTCTTCTGCGCCGAGGTACAGAAGCTCGGAAAGACGCACCAACAAACATCAAGCGCAAGTTCTGGCCGTCCCACATTGCCCAGTTGGTGCCCATGCTAGTGACTACCGTCATGGCAGGCGTTTCCAGGAATTTGGAGCTCTTGGAGATGACCACGAACGGAACGCCGGTCGTGACATGGCCCAAGGAGCGGAAAGGCGCAAAGAGTCCCTCGCGTTTGGGCTTTACAGCAGCAGAAGAGGTGGAAGCGACCGGTTGGGTGCGCGCACGCTTTGTAGGTCGTGCTACAGCGCTCATCCTGGTCCGTAACGAGTCGAAGAGAGGTGACGAGGAAAGTTGGAGGAGGGGAAGCCGGCTCCTTGACTTTTCGCAGAGGTCAGCTCCGCGCCAAAGTCAGTTTCGCAAGTCGTGTTCTGTCTGATCGAGTACAACAAATCAAGAGCTCGTTGCATGTCGAGTCGTACCGAGAACCCTTTCAAACCCAATCGCACTACACTTTAGGCCGCCGCGAGCTTCTTGAGCAAGTCGTTGTACTCGGAGCAGAGGCTCGAGAAGGAGCGGGTGCGGGCTGTAAGGGACGGCGGAGGAGTCAGCATATAGTTTCGTAGAGTGGAAAATTAAAGCCGAGACGAACCGAGCTCTTTGATGACATCCTTGACCAGATCGCGCTTGTTCAAGCCGAGAATGGTCGGACTCCAGTCGTCCTTCTTGTCGGGGCGGCTGTAGAAGAGTTCGGAGCGGTCAGCGAATGACTGGAGAAGTAGCAGCAAGGTGCTCACTAGTAGATGGGACCCATCAGCTCCTTGAGCAGCTCCTCGGCCTTGTTGCGAATGCTCTCCTCGCTGAGCTTCCTGGCGTAGGCGCTGAGGAAAGTGCGATACTCGGCGGGCGAGTCGAGGGTGACGGCGGCCTTCATGCGAACCTCGAGATGCGCCAAGCTCATCGCCACGCGCTTCATGCCCTTGTCGCCGACCTCCTCCTCGGCCTCGCCTTCGGGGATAGTCTTTCTCCTCCTCTTGCGCTTGGGAGCCTTCTCCTTCTTCTCCTTGCCCTTCTTGACCACGGCCACCGCCTTGCCCTTGCCCTTGTCCTTGCTCGTGGGCTTCTTCTCCCCATCCGCCATCTCGGCGTCGCCCTCTTCGGCCGTCTCTTCCACCTCGGTCTCCTCCACCTCCTCGTCGTCCTCGTCCTCGTCCTCATCGCTCGATTCTTCCTCACTCGAGCTCGACTCGTCGGGATCCAAGCCGAGCGAGTTGACCACCACCTCGTTGATGGCCGCCTCAATGGTGCGAACAGCTCCCCTTGCTCCCGCCGAGCTCGAGTTGGACTTGCTGCGCCTGCCTTCCCAGAAGTCGCTGCCCTTGCTCCACCAAGTGTCGCTGATGGTGACCCAGGCGCACAGATCGACATCGTACGAGTGGGTCGAGCCGGATGAGAGTGAGAGAACGGGAGCGCCGTTGGGGAGGAGCGCGGAGGTGGTGATGGTGGGGTGAGAGTCGGTGGGAGTGGCAGAGGCGGAGAGGAGAGAGGCGACGGGGAGAGGAGGGAAGACGGCCTTCTTGGTGCTCGTATTCCAGACGGAGAGGGTGCCGAGCGCGGTGATGGCCATGAGGTAAGCTCCCTCAGCTTCGAGGAAGGAGCAAGTCGAGTCGAGGACGAGCGTCGGTAGGAGCCTGTTCGGGAATGAGGCGTGTGAGCGATAGGATCTACGCCCAGAAGACAGCAATAGAGCTCACCTGCGACCGGTGGGCGAGTAGACGACGAGCGAGCCATCCTCGAGCGAGACGGCGGCGAAGGAAGGGCTGCCAGCGGCCACGACGACGTAGTGCGGCAGGTAGTCGACCCAGAGCGTCTTGCTGGTAGTCGATACAGACACCTCGGCCGTGCCTTTGCCTGGAGTGAAGATGAAGTCTCAGCTATCGGCGCCGAGCGAGCAGAATGACAGCGAAAATACTCACTCTCGCCCTCGCCAAAGTTCCTCCACTCGAACGTATCCTTGGCATCGCTATCCTCGACCTTTAGCGTTCCGAACGTCTTGACGGCAGGGGCAGCGAGCACCCTGATGCCCTCCTCCTCCGCGGGACTCTCCTGGTTTGTCACCTCGAACGTGACCTCCCGTTCCCTCGGTGCGTAGATCGGCCTGAGCACCCTCAGCTCGGCAGGAGCATCGCGCTTCCTTCCTTGACCGAGCGTCGATCCCGACTCGCGATAAGGCGCGCTCGAAAGACGAGGGTGCGAGCCATAACCGGGCACGCCGGGGCCATCGTCGTAGTAGAGGTCCTCCTGCTCCGACTGCTCGGCCGTCGAGGCGTTGGTAGGAGCCTTGCGCTTCTTGGATGTCGCTGGTCCTGGTCCAGCTTGAGCTTGTGCTTGGATTTGGTGGACGACGGGAGGCAGAGTCTGAGGGATGGCGCCTCCCCAGCCGGCGTTGGGAGGCGGCGGAGCGTTGAAGGTGGGAGCGGATTGGAAGGGGTTGGCGGCGGGCTGGAACTGGTGTGGAGCGGGCTGGAACTGAGTGGGAGCGGACTGGAAGTGATTCGGTGCAGGCTGGATGGGGGCAGCGGCGAAAGGATTGGTAGCGATGGGCTGGGGGGCGGCGAAAGGGTTGGCGGCGGCCGGCGCTCCCATGCCAGGGTAGCCGTTCGGCGGGAGCTGCTGCTGTTGGACCTGCTGCAGGGGAGTAGGTACAATGGCGCGAGGACGTTTGGCGCCGGGTCCTTTCCTCGCCATGAGCTTGTTAGGCTGAGCGAGCGTACCGGCTCCAGCTCCGCCGAGGGAGCTCGAACTCGACTGAGCGGTGAGGGCGGGGCGAGCTCGAGGCTGGACGCCATAGTTGGAGGCGAAGAAGCTCTCCTTGGTACCGGCAGGAATGGGAGTGCCAAACTCGGAGATGGCGAAGGTGAAGGCCGAGACGTGACCCTCGGAGGAGCAGGCCCAAAGCTGAGTGCCGTCGCCAGACCTGCGAGCGAGGAAGTCAGCGGGCGTCGCTGAGTGCGCGCAGAACTACGTACCAAGAGAGATCGAGGATGTCGCGATCAAAGACGTCGTCGAGGACTACGAGCGGCTGGCTCTGGCTGGTGACCCAAATCGAGATGCTGCTGCCGGCCGAGAGGGCGAGGAGGGTGCAGAAGTTGGCGCCAGTGACTGGCCCCTTGGGATCGCGAAGGAAGATGAGGGGGTTGAAGGCCTGTGATGGAAGTATCAGCGCCTAATCGTCTGCGAGAAAGGTGAGGAACGACTTGCGGCGACCTCGACAATGTTCGAATGGCCGACCATCGAGTTGTTGGACTTGAAGGTGGCTCGGTCGATGACGGCAGCGACAAAGACAGGTCCGTTCATCGAGTTGGGCGTGACGATGTGAGTGCCTTCGGGCGACCAGCTGCAAGAGGGAAGGTCAGCGCCAGCCAAGAGAGGGTTGACTCGGCGAAAGCTCACGTTGGCCGGACGACGGTGGTCTTGGGAGCGTCCTCGAATGGCTCAGCGACGCTAGCATGCATACGCCAATCGGAGGTGCGCCAGATCTTGAGAGTGTTGTCGTCGGACTGCAGCAGAGCACCGAGTTAGCGCGAGCAAGGAGAAGTGAGAAGCGCCGACTTACCTGCGAAGCGAGGTACTGGCCGACAGGATCAAACACGATGCCCTTGACGAATCCCATGTGACCATCGAGGCGGCGAAGGAGTCCTATGGAGCGCAGAGTCAGCCAGCGCTCTCGGAGAAGCTCGAGCTTGAGAAGGCTCACCGAAGTCGTGCCCAGACCAGATGAGAATCACGCCGTCGAGTCCAGAAGAAGCTAGGTAGCTATCGTCAGGTGCCCAGGCGACTCCAGAGACATCTGTAGACCAGGGGTGAGCTCTTGTATCGCCGGCAAGGGAGCGCGTTTCGACTCACCCGAATCATGGCCAACGAGACGCCTGACGGCCTTCCAGTTCTCGACGTTAGTCTCGGTAGATCCCCAGACTTTGCCTCCAGTTCCCCTGCAGTGCAGCGAGACGATGTGTAAGCCCTGCGACGCGTCTGACCGCTCTCTAATGCGCGACTCACTGCTCGAGACTCCAGACCATGACAATCTTGTCGTCCGAGCCGCTGGCGAGGTACGTTCCGTTGCTAGACCAGCGCATGCACATGACCACGCCTGTAGCAGAATCCGACGAGGGTCAGCTCTCCCGCCTCCAGCACGCGCGCTTGCTTGAGGTCAGCTCACCTGAGTGACTGGTAAGGGTCGAGAGTAGCTTTGGCACAGCTTCGTTCTGCTCCACTGTCCCGTCCAGTATAGGTAGAGTGCTCCACATCTTGATCTTTGTGTCTAATCCGCCCGTAGCGAGGCGAGAGCCGTCCGGGTGCAAGGCGAGCGTGTAGATGGTCACGTTCTGCTGGTTGTGAGACGCCTCATCGATGTGCAGCACCCATGAGGGCTTGACAACCTTCATCCTTGAGCCGCCCGAAGTCGAGTTGTAGTAAAGTAACGACGAAGTAGGAGCGAAAGAGCGCTTCTCGCGGAGGCGTCGAGCTTGGCGCGCTGAATGAGGTCGACTAGAGGTGGCTGTAACAAGCTCGCGGCGTTTGCGAGGGTGTTTGTAGAGCTGATCGAGTAAGCTGAACCTACTTTGGGCGACATTGAAGCCCTGCAATCGTCGACCGAGCTCGACTCCCTGCTTCTGCAGCTCCTCGCCGCTTTGAGCTGTGCTGCAGGTATCCGACGAGTGTGACGAGTTAAAAGAGATAGCATGCTACCCCCTGCAACCAGCAAGCCTGGTTCAGGGTCCTCTCGCTCAGATCTCGGCTTTCGTACTGCTCGGCGATCAAGCTCTCTCGCTGCGGCGACCCAGAAACCAGCTAAGCACCCCAATATTACGTTCAATAAGTCCATGCTACCTTCTACTCCGTCTGTCTGTACGTCCCTTCCTCCTTCCACCACTCAATGAGCGCTGCCCGGAGGCCCTGCCCTTCCTCGCTGCGACCGCTCAAGGAAGTGACCAGGATCCTCCAATCCTTCCGTCCCGGGCGCTCCAGGACACCCCGGTTGACGAGGAGAAGCGTTGTGAAGAGTGCGAGGGGGAGGAGATCCTGGCATCGTCATCTGCGAAAGTTCGGCGATGTCAGCCCGACGAGCGGCGGAGCTCGTGAGAGACCACTCACATGCTCAGCGTAGTGCATAGAGGAGCTGTGTACCAATGGAGCGTGCGCACTAATGTATGATCGCGTTTGAGGTCCTAGCGTGGGTCGCGAAGCCTCCTTTGAAGCCATCTCGAGATTCTCGGCGGTGAGCTTCCGTTGACGCTCGCGGTTGAGTCGTCGCTTGAAGAAGAAAAGGGCGAACGCGACGATGGTGAGAGCTGCTACTCCTCCGATGGCTCCGCCGGCGATGGCTGTGGAAGAACAAAGGTCAGCCTGCGAACGAATCATCGCCGAGCGAGCTCCTTACGGCCGACGGGAGTGCTGGAGCCTGCAGCGGCGGCGGTTGATGAAGGTCTAGTAGCATCTAGTAGGTTAGCTTACAATGTACGGAGAAACGAGGTTGCTCAGTGGCCTGAGTCCGCTTACGCGTAAGAGAAGGCCGGGTCGATGCTTGAGGCGTACGATAGGATAGACTGGGTGTTCTGGCCTGTAGAGTCGCAGAGATCAGCTGCTAGCCATCAAGAGGCTCGATCGAGCCCACGAATGGTGACACACCCTCATTCGAGGCCAGACATCTCGTCGAACTGCCCGCCGAGACCAGAATCGGATTGCTCGTGAACGAGATCGTTTTTCCGTTGTAGTTGGCGACTACGTAGCTAGATATCAGCACAAGAAGTCTCTCCACCTAGTGACAGGCTTACAGATCTGCACATTGACCGTCAGACCGGCGGGAACATCGACGAGCCAGGAAAAGGTGGCCGTCGTCAGCGAGGTGAACTGGCCATTGAGAGGCAGCAGCTCGAGAAAGCTCGACGTATCTGTGGAAGAATGGTTCAGCTCCATCTCGAACTTCGACTGTGCAGAACTGACTCGTGACATAAACGCCCGCCTGCGGGGAGGATGTCAGCTCCGAGCGCCGAGTTTCAGCACTGAGAGCCATTACTCACAGTTTTTGACACTGGGGGCCCTCGATAGCTACTCGGGTGCAGCCTGGTCAGCTATCCCGTCTTACCGCACCTCTCGAACAACACTCACGCGAACGTCGCCTCTTCGCACTCGACGAGCTTCTCCGGAGACCAGAGATAGAGATCCGAAGCGCCAGTAGTGGTCGAGTTGGCTGTAGGAAATGCTGGAATTGAACTCGAGCTTTTGGACGCGGTGGCCGACCCGCTCGTGATTAGCGAGGCTTTTGAAGTCGGGCTGGAGGTTGCTGAAGAGGGGGCGGAGGCCGAGCTTGGAGTGCTGCTTTGTGCTAGAGCTGTAGTCGCCAGCAGAATCAGCGGGAGCGTCCAGCGAGCCATGCTTCGATGTGGTGGTCAGAGGCGAAGCTTGGGCCCGCACCTCGTGCGCTTTTCGCGCAGAGGACTCTTCAAGGGACAGGAGCGAGGGTTCGGCGCACGTCCGGCCGGCGAGGGAGGAAACCAGCTGCTCGTCTACAGGGCAATAGGGAAGCGCACAGCAAGCCGTATTAAAGCACTACAGGCCGCTGCAGCACCGTAAAGTCAGCCGAAGCGGTGACTCGGCGCAAGCTCGGCGATGAGAATGGTCCAGCTAAGCCGTGTATTCCACCTCTCCCCAGCTCTAAGCCCCAACAACAATAGCGCAACCCTTCTCCCATTCCTTCGCCGTCAACTGCACCTTCTCCACCGCCTTTAAGAACGCCTCCATCGTGCAGACCTCTCCCTTCGAGCCCGGAAGATGAGAGCCTTCCGGCTGACAGGCAGGGATGAAGAGTGGCTGAGCGTTGTAGCGCATACGCACGTAGTGCTGGGAGGAAGGGCGAAGGAAAGAGGGGAGGAAGGAGGAGAGGAAGGAGGGGGTCGAAGCCGTGCGGAAGAGCTCAAACGAAATGTGAGAGGTGAATGGCGGCCAGCGGCCATCAAAGACGTCGAGGGAGTTGAGGATCCCTCCGAGCGAAGTGTCGTGGCAAGCGTAGACGGCGAGGCGCATCTTCTCTGTCCGCTCGGTCGGGTCGGCCACCTTGCGCTCAAGGGATGCTCGAAGATCGCCGAGCAGGCGTCCCATGGCGAGCTTCCTGAACTCGGTGTTGGCGTAGGCGTCGAACCATTCGTGGACGACGGCTTGCTCGAGAACCTTGAGCACGGCTGGGTCCTCGAACTCCTTGGGCGTTCGAATCCCGTGCGCGCGAGAGACGTAGATGGTGTCGAGGATGCCGTTGGCGCGAGGCTTGGAATCTATCCGGAGTGGGCTGCGATTGCGAGTAGGAGGGTCAGCGCTCGAGCTGCGATGAGGTCGAAGCGTAGATGGACGCCGAGCTCACATTCCGGTGTAATTCTGAATCAGCGGATCCAGCGCCTCGAGAGTAGGATTGTAGCGTTTCGCCGCTGCTGCTGCTGATGCTTGGTCGAGCATTCGCATCCGTCTGTAGGGGGAGACGGTCAGTGGGAGCTCGGAAGAGAAGGGCCGGGAGGAGGAGGAGATGCCTTACGTGCAAAGCGAGTTGGGGTAGAGACTGCAGGGAGCAGCGTGCGTTAGCGTCATTCGAGTAGGAAAAGACTGCAGAACTCACCTCTCATCCGTCGCATTCCTGACGGTGTACTCGACGGGACCCTCCCTCGTCGCCTCGGGGAAGAGGCCTTCGACGACTTGATGCAGACTCTCGATCGTCCTAGGCATGCCTGTCGACCTGAAGTTGACGAGACTTTCTTCGGTGGGTAGGTCGGCGAGATTGGTGGGGAGGAACTTGAGCTGGTCTACGTAGAGCGCCCTCAACCGAGCGCCGAGGGACAGAGTCGACTCTCGTCCGAGGTCCGTAAGCTCGCCCCAGTAGCTGGGAGGAACACAGGTCAGTTGAAGCTCCACGCTTTCCTCGTCGAACGATGTAACTCACCAGTCCGCCAATCCACCTCGAATGGCCTGATTCCCCTCTCCTTGATCCTCCATCAGCCGCCTGACCTTCATCAGCCCGTTCTTGACAATCCTCCCGCCATCTCCCTTCCATCCTTCGCTCTCCCTCGAGTCCTCGGTGGCCTCCGACTGGAAGCTGGCACCATCATCCGTTGCTCCGCGAAACGAGCGAGGGAGCGGAGGTGCCCCATGGCCAGCAACTGCTCCTTCGGCGGAGGGGAGGTCGCCAAATTGGAGAACGGCGTTCTGGAAGTTCCGTCCTACAGCGCAGAGCGGGAAGACGTGAGGGATGTCGGCAAAGCCAGAGAGGCGCTTGCGCACGGCTGAGAGGGAGAGCGAGCAAGAGATTAGCGAGTGCTACAGCTGCTGCTTCGAGTCTGTAGGAGCTCGAGATACGTACGCGACCGCTCGCCATGGCGTACGAACCATTGCGCCTGGATGAGCTGCAATCCTGCTGGGACATGCTCCTCGCCTAGCGAGATGCGATCAGCGTTGGGTGGGCCACCTCGAACGTGAGGGTGGTGTGCTTGGCCTTCGTAGGACATGTGTGCTGTGGTCGATTCGTCGGTGCTTGTTGAGTCGTGCACGGGATACGAGGACGTGGTCGGAGGCGAAGCGATCTCGATGGGCGCTCCGCGTTACTTAGCCGGACGCCTCCTCTCTTGGTAAAGTACAGAATTGGCTGGAGATCTTCTCTTTAGATCTGTATTCACTCCAGGTGACCTTGAGCTCTCTGTAGAGCGTCAGAGCTGAACTCGGAGCTCGGCTCGGCGCTCTCGTCAGGCCCGTCCGGTGAGTCCGAATCGTCGCTCTGAGGCCTTAAGGGTAGACCTGACTCCACTCTACTGCAAACGGCTACGTCTATGCGTTCGGCAAGAACCTCTCCATCTCCCGTGCGCCCTCCGCTGGTGGCTGCTCAAAGCCGACGACACTCCGGTAGAGCGAATGAGCGTCCTGGAGAGGAGCAAGAAGGTCAGTATTGTTTGAAGGAAGTATGAAGAACTTCAAGGGTCGTACAGACGTCCAAAGCCACCAGTTCCAGTTTGAGGAATTGCCGGGCCCGCCGATATTCTCAACGGCCTCTCGGATGAGAGCTTTGGAAAGCCCAAGCTTGCCATGAGCGGGTAGCTGTTGAGAGGACCAGTCAGCTACAGATCTACAATAGCTGACAAAGCGAGCTGAACGCACCACAAAGACGTCGCAGAGGTAGCCGAAGCTGCGAGAGGATCGCCGAGGTCAGCTCACGCTCTTCCTCAACCATGAGAGCAGCACTCACGCTTCGCCATCGGTCACCACTCTTGCCCATGCAACCATTTCTTCCTTGTCGCCCTCTTCACTCTGCTTCAGCACCATCACTCCCTCACATCGCTCAATCTGCCGCCTGATCATCTCCTTCGACCGCTGCTTGCCCCAATAAATACCGGGGGTATGCAGTAGAGCGTCGGCGATGGCTCCAGTGTGAAGCTCCTTTGCCTCCCGCGAAGAGTTGAGCCGGTACCCAGGTGGTAGGGGAGTGTCGGGGGAGAGCGCCTTGAAGGGAGGAGGCCGAGATCTAGGCGAGCGAGTCATCGCCCAGCCGAGTGGTCGAGTGTCGATAAAGTTGACCGCTTTTCGGTACAGCTCGTGGCTGCTCTACTCGGACGCAGGAAGGTCAGCAAGTCGGAGGATGAGCCGTCGGCGAAGGTGGAGGGCTCACTGAAGTGAACAGAGCCCATTTGAAGTAACTGCTCTTCCCTGGTCCGCCAGTGTTCTCGATTGCTTCTTGTATGAGAGCCGTCGCCAGTCCTCGCCTGAGGTGCTCGGGGAGCTACAGCCGACGAGAGGTCAGAACGCGACCGACGATGAGCAGCGCTGAGCTCTGTAGGTCACGTACAATGAAGACATCGCACAGATAGGCGAATCTGTAGAGATTTAAGCTGGTCAACTGGCGCCCCGAGTCGCTGTACCGCTGTAGCGAGTTCACCCTTCGCCGTCCGATATCACTCGCGCCCATCCAGCGAGTTCCTGCCCTTCTGCAGCATCCTTGACGATGCAGACACAGCGGAAGCTCTTCTGCACCTGTCGGGTAATCACCTCTGCTGTCCGTTCCTTGCCCCAGCCGATCCGCTCATCCTCGAGCAGCGTGCGAGTGATGAGAGGGAGATGGCGCTCAGTTGCTGCAGGCGAGTCGTCGATGCGGTAGAGAGGTGGTAACGCCGCCATCCTTCGACGCCGGAGATGAGATGAAGAAGCGAGAGCAAGATCTGGAAGAAGCGAGAGAAGCAAGTCTCGAGTTCGCCGAGTCAAGTTCGGCGAAGTGCCGGGTGACGTTGAGATTAAACGAGATGGCAGTCGTTGCACAAGTACACTGTGGAAGTCACGGGAGTCTATAGTCACACTGATTAACACACGGGGACTTGCCCCTCTCCTTCTCCCAATCCTCGGCCTCGGCGCTCCCTCCTTCCTCATCGAGACCGTCGCCCAACACCATCTTCCTTCCTTCCTTCAGCCACACTCAGCCTCACCCTAAGCCACCACACATCCACCCTTGGCCGGCGCCTCGGGCTCGGGGTTCATATCCTTCTCAATCTGCGCGACGACGGCCTCGAAGATGCGCGAGACGTTCTCGTTGTGTCGAGCTGACGACTCGACGAAAGTGGTCATGCCCCACGAGGCGGCGAGAGCGGCTCCTTCCTCTCGAGTGACTTGCCTGTGATGGGAGAGACGAGATTTAGCGAGTTGAGCGAGAGTCGGGTTGGGCTGGTGAGGTCAGGAGGGCTCGGGGCGAATCTGCGCTTAGACCCAGCGCGTCGCCAGAGCCGCTTAAGGCATATAGAGAGGTCGGCCCGTATTGCTTCAAACTGGTTCTGAGTGTCACGAAGACCGGTAGAGACCCAGCTTTATCCGGTAGCGCAGCGCTGAAGGTCGTCCGACGACCCACAGCGGCAGCGCAAGCATTGGAGAGAAGTCTCGGTGCGCTCAGAGTGTCGCGAGCCAGTCGAAGTGATGCCAAAGAGAGAACGAGAGTCGGAGAGGAGTGGAACAAGCACGAGACCGAGCTCCGCGCCGAGAGCCATCACCGACAGCTCTCGACGGCAGCGCAGAGGTGCGTCTCGCCTCCCCGACTCCTCCCGCCGCCCAGTTCATCCCTTCACTGCTCGTTCGGCGCTCACGCTTCCGAGCCCAACCCGCCCACCTCCCCTCGAGCTCGGCGCCGAGAACTCACCTCTGGACAGCCAAATCGCTCTTGTTGCCTACGAGGACCATGGGTACGCTCTCCCTGCCCGTGTAATTGAGAATCTTCTCCCTGATGATGGTGCACATGTCGAAGGAGGACCTTGATGAGACGGAGTAGACGAGCACCCAGCCGTGCAGACCGACGGCATGGCGCGAGGAGAGGATCGAGAATTCGTCCTGTGGTGTGAGTGGGTCAGAACATAGACAGTGAGGCTGGAAGATTGAGGGAGACCCACCTGACCAGCGGTATCGATGATGTCGAGGTGGAAGTCCTGGCCCTTGTACTTGACGACCTTTTGGAACGTGTTCTCGATGGTAGGGTAGTAGGAATCGACGAAATGCGAGTCGACGAATTGGACGGTGAGGGAGGATTTGCCTGTAGGCGATTCCGAGGGGCGGAAGTGGATGGAGAGCGGAGAGCGGGAGCGGACAACGCGGCAAGGGCGAGGTAGGGCACATGGAGGGGTGTGGAGGGAGAGCGGCAAAGGTCAGCGAGCTATAGCATGATACTTCTGTAGCCTTGTAGATCCAGTCCTTTGCCCCGAGCTCCCCTCCGCCGATTCAATTCCTCCGTCTGATCGCTGAGCCTGTCTGCCCGCTCTGCAGAGACTATAGCGGCGAGAGCGGTTCGGCAGCAGAGCAGCTCTGTAGCCTAGTATACTCCTGCTCCGCTCCACGCTCATACTATTCCCTCCCACTCGGGAAGCGCCTCGAGCCCCTCAGCCCACTCTTGTACGCTGCCTCAAGCTGCTCCTTCCACCTCGTCCGCGCTGCTGTAGAGCAGCACGGCAGGTGCTTCTCCACTTTGTGAACCCTCTCCGACTCCCCGTGTTCTCCTACAGCTCCTCCGCCCGCCCGATAAGTGACTCTCCCCCGCTCTCTGCGTGTGCGCGGTTCGTGGGAGAGAGATCCGTAGCTCACCGACTGAACGAGATCCAAGGAGGGCAATCTTGCGCTGCCGAGGAGGAATAATCTTGCCAGAAGGGGTCGTCATATTGTTGTAGTCGAGTAGAGCGAAGAGCAGACGAGAGAAGGGCGGGAGCGAGAGCCACGAGCGAGCGGGCCAGTCAATTGGGCTGACGACCTTTTGACGAGGGGTGCCATTTCGCTGTAGTCGAGTCACATTCACTTCAAACGACTCTGTAGGACGAGTACAAGCGAATGAGGTGCATGGCATTAGCCCTCTTTTCCCCTTCCCTCGACGCTCGGTCTCCTCTCCTCTCCTCTCTTCATCTCGCTAAGCTCCCTCGCTATACCTGACCCTGGAACCCAGCAAAGTACTCCTTCTGCTCGCCACACTTCTCATTGGTGCACCCTGGGCACCGCAGGCTCATCTGCGCCGAGGTGGCCTGCACGGGCGACTTCTTGAGGTGGGAGGCGGCAATGTCGGCGATGGCGCGGATGAAGTAGGGCGAGTCGTTGAGTGAGGCGCAGCGCTTGACGCCGGTGAGTCCCATCTGTTTGAGAGAGTGTGCGAAGCAGGATCAGCGAGCCGTCCTCCGAAAGCCGACGAGCGACTTCGCCGAACTCACTTCCTTGGCCTCCTCCAAGTACTCCAAATCCAGCTCAAACAGCGTCTCGATGTGATCGCTGGTGAATGCGACGGGCACGAGCAGCATCTCATTATGCCTCTTGCCCAACCCCTTGATCGCATCAATCGTCTGCGGTCCCAACCACGCGCTCGGTCCAACCTGGCTCTGCCAAACGAGGCGATAGGGATTGACGTTGCCCAGCCGAGCCATGATGGCGGAGACAGTAGCTCCTACTTCGGCGGGGTAAGGGTCGCCACGGTTGACAACCGACATGGGGAGCGAGTGGGCCGAGAAGAGGAGAACGACCGAGGAGCGGAGGTGTGCTGGGTACTCGAGGAGCGAGGCTTCGATGTTGCGGGCGACGGCCTATAGTGGTGTAGTTTAATGAGTCAGCGATCAAGTCACCAGTTCCGCTGAGAGCAGCGGAGGCGATGAGAGGATGAAGCCCGAAACTCACGTCGACGAATCCCTCGTGCACTCCCCACCTGTCGATGACACTCCACTGGATCTCCTTCTCTCCTTCCTTTCCCTTCTCCGCCTTCTTCGCATCAGGTCCAGCAATCTGCCTCCACATCTCATTCAGACTGCTGCCCGTCGTCGAGCACGAGTACTGAGGGTACTGCGTGAAAGCGACGGCCCTCTCCACTCCATCCCTCCTCATCTCCTCCAAGCAGTCCTCCGTCAATGGCTTGGCGTAGCGGAAGGCGACGTAGGCCTTGTGCGGCGCCGTCTCGGGGCTCAGCTCGTCCAGAAGTTGGACCATGCCCTCGCCTTGGGTGCGGGTCCACTTGAGGATGGGCGAGCCTCCTCCGATGGCAGCGTATTGCTCTTCGATTTTGGGGGTGCGACGCTTGGCGATGAGGGGAGCGAGGTAGTTTTGGAAGGGGAGGGGGATGAGGTCGCCGTCGTGAAACAGGCGCGAGAGGAAGTCGTGCGTCTCGGGAACCTGTAGCATGAGAGGGAGACTCAGTAAGACGTCTTGATTGATGGTATATGGACGTAAGCGAAGGCCGTCGTCGCCGTCCAGCCTGACAGCCCTCGCCGAACGAAACGGATGACCTCGCGCTCGTCGCGTACGATGCGTCAGGCGAACACAGGGCTATACAGCGATTCTCTATTCCTTGCCTACGACCTGTCGGTAGCCCTGTAGCCGCCTCTATGCCCTCCAGCAGCAGCGAATGGCAGCAATGAGAGCTTCGACGCATCACGAGCAGGACTAGCTCGCGAGCCGATTCTGCTGGGCAGTACCGGCCCATCAAGCATCCCCTTTGCCCGCACGACGAAACACCTGCCGCGAGCCACGCTCCCACTCTGCTCGGCGTCCCTTCCTTCCTGCTCTCGCCCTGCTGAGCTTCCTGCACCTCATCTCCAGTCATCATGCCAGCACGTATAGAACTATGACTCACGGTACTAGGTCCTCCCATGTTCATCATCACGATGGCTGCTCTCCATCCAGCGCATTCGACGATTGCGAGTGAGGCGAGGTTGTGGATCGACGTGAAGGAACGTGAAGAAGGTACAGAAAGAAGGCGAGGGAGCAGAGGAAGGTCAGTAGAAGCTTCTGTAGTGGATCGAAGGTCACAAAGCGCACCTGTTGGCCTGCAGAAGCGACAGAGAGATGCGTTAGCTCGGGTTGGTCTGCTTTCCACCTCGTCATCCAGCTGTAAGGGAGTAGTGAGCTCACGGCTTGGTCTTGGCTGCTGTAGCAAGAGTGCGCTTGGCAATGCGAGAGACGGAAGAGGGCATCATCTTGTAGGAGTCGAGCTGAGAAACGAAGCGAACGAGCGGAGGGCAAGCTGAGGGAGGGCGATCTGGCCGGAGAGGGGCGAGCGAGAGATTTTGTAGCCGAGCGCTGAGTCGGAGCAAATCTTTGACATGGGGAGAGACTTTACAGCAGACCGCGCAGGTCGTATGCCACCTCGGTTGACCTGCAGGCAGCTCGAGATGACTTCGCCGAGCCTGCTTCCTCTCTTCGCCGAAAGCTAGCGGCGAAGCGCATGATTTGTGCACAGCAAGCGGCGTATCGAGTTACAAAACATCATCAAGCAAATCACAAGCTTCTCCTCGACTCTTTGTCGAAGCTTCTTCCTTAGCTGCAGCGTCAACGAGGTCAGCTCAGTCTGCTCTCCGACTCATCGCTGAAGCAGAGTGACCGCCGGCTCACCGCTCAAACGAAGTCGAAGCCCACTCCACGCTTCTTAGCAGCAGCTTTGACTCGCTTGAGCTCGTCCTTGGCCCAGACCTGCTTCATCTGGTGAGGGAGGGCGAGCGACTTGAGAGCAACGGCGCCATTGATGAAGTCGATGGCGGCCTGCGAGGTGAGTTGCTGGAAGGGCGCTTGCAGAGTTTGGGAGTCGATTTGAGAGTTGCCGATGGAAAGAGTGCGGAGGTAGAGGAGAGCTTGAAGAACAGAAAGAATGGTCGCAAAGGGGAAGCCGAGGATGCCGGGGGCCAGCTCTTTGATGTCCCTCAAAGCGGCGAGTGTAGAAGTGAGGAAGTCTGAGGATGGGAAGGGCTGAACGACTCCCCACGTTCTAAAGTCGAGCACGGCCTTGAGCGTCAAGAGCTGAGGTGCTATCGTTTCGAGCGAGGCTTTGACCTCGGGAGCGATTTGGGCGAGATCTCCTGCAGTCATGCGGGTCTCGCCAAGATCGAGGTGGCGAAGTGTTGATTCATTCAATTTGAGGAGTGATCCGAGAGCCTGATTGGGATGTCCGACTTGGAGAGAGAGCTGAAGCTCGCCGAGGATGGTGGGGGGCGGTTCGGAGGTGTCGTTGTGGCGCCAGGAGTAGGTGGAGATCGTGGGCAGGAGGAGTGTGGTCAGGTGCGGCCAGTCAGAGAGCATCCTGTGTTCAAGAGAGGGTCAGTGCTGTCGAGAGTACGAGAGAGAGACCTAGCGCACCCATGAAACTGGGGTACAGTGATGGTGAGGCGGTTCGAGCTGTTGATTTCGAAGCTCTTGAGATGGCTAAGACCCTTGAGCGCCTGCGTGAGAGGCTTGCCGAGGTGGCACGACCATGTACCGAGTTTGGGTCCGATGCCGAGCAGCTGAAAGGCCTCGAGCTGACGGCAAGCGCTGACGAGGCTGGCAATCCGTTGACCTCTACCGGCGCCGTCAGACTCGACCTTAATGCTGAGCGAGCGGATTCTGTCCCTACGCTCGGCGCTGCCCCTCAAGAGCGAAGTCGCGCGACGTTCGGCGAGCTTGGTGTCCTTGACGACGAGCTCCCTTCCCACCTCTACCGCTCCGTACCAGGCTACACAGACTCCAGCGAAGGGCATCCTCGCCTTCTGCCTGGCCCACGGGTCCAATCCTTCGAGCGACGCAGCGAGGATTTGAGCGAGCGTCTCCGTGGGAATGGAAGCAGCGGGCGCATCTGCAGGCTGCTGAGGCCGGGCTGTAGTCGAGTTGGTGGGCTGGTGATCTTGCTGTGCTTCCATGCTGAGCTTTGAGCACGCGACGAGGTGAGAGAGGACGACGAGTGAGCGGTAGGAAACAGAAAGGGCTCGAGCTGAAGAAGAGGGTCGAGCGTTGCATGTAGTCAGAGGTTCAAGTAGTTCGACAGGAGGAGCAAGTGCAGCCCTGTCGACACACAATCTCTTTGTAGTCTTGCACAACGTCTCACTGGCCAGCCGAGGTCGCTTCGCCTCTTCGCCGAAAAGCTGGCTGACTTCAGCGGACCCAATCGCATTGTTACAGGAGGCAACGTATCAAGCTATAGAGCATCGTCGAGATCAAGTGTAGACATCGCTTCTCGTCGCTCCTCGCAGCTTATCTTGCCCAGCTGTGGGCGAGAAGCGAGGTCAGTCTCGGCGGTTCTCCCAGCTCGAGAACGAAGAGCGACCACGACTCCCGTTCATCCGAGCTCGAAGCGCACATTGACCTCTTCAGCAGCAGCTATGACACGATTGAGCCCGTTCGTCGCCCAGATCTCTTCGAGTTGGCGAGGAAGGGAGAGGTATTCGAGCGCTTCGGCGCCGTCAAGGAAGTCGATTGCTGCCTGCGAAGTGAGCTGTTTGAAAGGTCCTTGAGTAGCGCCGAGCTTCGATTAACCGATTGAGAGGACCTGGAGCTTGGGGAGCGGTTGGAGGAGAGAGAGAATCGCCGAGACTGAATATCCAACGTCGCCGAGTGATACCTCCCCGACATCCCTCAAAGCAGAGAGCGTCGATTCGAGGAAGGTCGATGGAGTGTATACCAGGCGATTACTCCACGATCCGACACCGAATAAGAATACAGCTTCGAGCGACAGCAATTGGGGAGCGAGGGCCGTGAGGGAGGATTTGGTGTGGGCAGGGACTTGAGCGAGCTCGCCTGCGGTCACCGAGGGCGCACCGAAGTCGAGGTGGCGCAAAGTCGTTTTTCCGGATTTGAGCAGAGCGTCAAGCGCTGGGCTGCCGTGCGCCCATCGGAGAGGTATGTGGAGTTCTTCGAGGGCGGTCGTCGCGGCCTCGAGGGCAGGTCCTGGATCCGAGGCGCCATCGCTGACATAGACGTTAGGAAGGAGGAGAGCGGTGAGATGAGGCCAGTGGGAGAGGAAACTGATAGCGAGGACATCAGCTCGTGGTAGGCGATGCTTCCAGCGCCGAGCTCACCTGAACAGGTCCTTCCCTGTGACAACGAGGTGGTCCGAGCTGTCAATTTCGAATTTGGTGATCTTGGCGAGGGTCTTGAGCGCTTCAGTGAGGGGTTTGCCGAGGCCGCTCGCCCATGTACCGAGTTTGGGTCCGATGCCGAGCAGCTGCAGCGTCTCGATTCGACGACAAGCCCTAATGAGCTCGGCGACGCGCTGTCCCCGTCCGACACCGTCTTCCTCAATGTTGATGGTGAGGGAGCGGACCTTATCCCTCTGCTCGACGCTGCCCCGCGTGAGCAATTTGGCGCGACGTTCGGCGAGCTTGTTATCCTTGACAGCGAGCTCTCGCCCGATCTCAGCGGCACCGTACCAGGCTACACAGACTCGAGCAAAGCACATCTTTGGGCTCTCCCTGCTCCAAGCGTCCAATCCTTCGAGCGAAGCGGCGAGAATCTGAGCGAGCGTTTCCGTTGGCAGCGAAGCGGC
>BCKL01000049.1:32755-59991 GCA_001600635.1 Leucosporidium creatinivorum | reverse complement strand
CTTCTCCGCTCCACTGCGATAGTAGACTCCCTTGCCCTCTCCACAGCAGTCCCTACCGCCACGAGGGCATTCGTGCTCCTCCCACTCGCACTCGTCCTCGAGGTGGATGAAGAGATGAGCCGAGGCGACGAGGACCTTGCAGCCGAGGTGCGCCCATCCGCAAGGACGAGGCTCGTAGGAGCACTGTCGACGGTGTACGAGGTCAGAAGGGCTGAGCAGCGCGCGTAAAGATCGAGGACTGACGAGGCGAGGTGAGGAGAGAGCGCCGAGTACTCGCCGGTCCAGTCGCAGCCTTCATTGGCGCGGGAACACTTGCACCTGCACAGCAATGTTAGAGTCAGCTCACCCTCACCGAACCGAGAGAGTCGTGTCCCAGCTCACTTCAGCGCTCCCACGACCCTCGACATGGCGAGCGAGATCTTGATGTCCTTCTCCTCCACAGCCTCCCTACAAGTCGGGCAGTTCTTCTCTCCTTTCCTGAGCCAATCGGAAACACACTCGGAGCAGAAGACGTGGTCGCTTGAACAGGCGGAGGCGGGCTGGTTGAGGACGTCGTGGCAAACTACGAGCGGCGGGAGGTCAGCAGGCGCTCGATGAGGGTGCAGAGAGCAGCAAAAGTTACTGGGGCAAATGAACAGTTGAGTAGTATCGCTGATGAAGAGCTCGGAGGTGATTCCCGGCACTGGAAAGGCGAGCGAGCGTCAGCGTCGAGGCAGCTGAAGCGCGCAGCTCTGTAGGGAGCTTGCAAGGGTGCAGCTTACTGTTGCGAAAGTCCTAGTGGTGCCGAGTAAGGTTGGTATACGCTGCGGTAGTGCTTTTGTGGTGGTGAAACAAGAGCGAGTGAGTGGTTGAAGTTCAAGAGGAGTCGAGTCGATTCGACATCTCATCTCGGCGAGCGGAAGTTTAGCGAGTTGTCTCTCGCTCACTCTCACTGCTCCTCAGCGCGAAAGGACGGATCACAGATATACCTCCTATCACTACCAAGCAAGCTACAAGCTACAAGCTATCCTCTCGTCCCCCAAGCGCACGCCCCTCACTCAAATCGCCAACCACTTCCTCGCCACCGCCCTCGCCAAATCCGCACTTCCCGAGAGCATGTACAAGTTGGAGAGGTTATACGCCGCCACTCTCGCGTAATCGTCGGGCTCGTCCAGCTCGTCGTCGGCCTCGGCGCGGCCTGCATCGTCGACAGCCATGCGGGAGAGGGCGTAGGTCTGGCGCTCGACGGCGGCGATGGAGAGGCAGGCTTCGTAGTGCTTGATGGCGTAGGACTGGAGGCCTGTGATGTGCGGCAAAGGGGTGAGGAAGGCGTTCAGCGTCGGCGCCGAGATGGACGAGAAACGAACGAAGGAAGCTCACCGAGATGATGGAACGCTCGGCCAAAGTTGTACTCGACCTCCTGACAAGGACCCTTGAGCGCTTTGTACTGGCTGAAGAAGGCGAGGGCTTGAGCGATTTGGTGTGCTCGGTTGTCGGTTTGACGAGACATGGCGCGGAGGAGGTAGGCGACGCCGAGGGTGAGGTTGATCATGGGCTGCTTGGGGGCGAGGTCGTAGGCGCGGAGGAGGTAGACTGTGAATCGCGATGACAGGTCAGTAGAGCGCTCGGCAGAGGGAGTGAAGGACGGAAAGAGACTGACTGATCGCCGAAGCATAACTCCTCGACACCAGCAACATCTGTCCGTAGCCCAGGTTATGCGCAGGGCTCTCCTTCTTGGGCAGATACTTATCCTCCAACTTGCCCGTCCCACCCGTCGTCGCTCCCTCCTCCTCCTCATCCTCCTTCTCAGCAGCGCTCGGCTTGCCCTTCTCCGGATCGACGAGCACGACGCTCCCATTCAACGCCAACTTGACCGGCGCGCCCCTCACGATCGAGTCAATTGTCCTCAACTGCCTGATGGTGAATTTCTGCAGCGGACCATTGTTGAAGGCTTCAATGGCGCCCGAGCCGGCGGGGAGGAAGGCGTAGAGGGTCCGAAGGCCTTCCGATTGGAATTGGTACTGGCGTTGGATCCAGCGAGCGACTTCGACGAGACCGGCGTGGTTCTTGGTGTAGGCGTAGCAGGCTGTGGGGATGGAGCAAGGTCAGCGGCGGCGAGGGACTAAGGGGAGAGACGAACGAACAGGCTCGGGCGAGGTGAATGGCGAGCATGCGCTGAGGGGATTGACGGAAGACGGAGGCGGAGGAGACGTGCACGAGAGTCTCCTGGCCGGCGACAGTCTCGTCGTTCTTGGTAAGGAGGATGGCGTACTGTTGGGCGACAAGAGGACGACGATCAGCGACGGCTCGTCAGGAAGCAGCGAGACGGCTCACCTTCATGATGAGCTCGAGCCAATCGTCAAAGTGGATACCACGGTACGAATCGAGCTCGACCAGCGGCTCACTGTCCTCATCTGTTCGATCGACGCCCGTCAGCTCTCCCCTCATCGCCGAGCCAAGACCGTTACTCACTCATCCTCCTTTCCAAACGATTGGCCATCTCATCCGCCTGCACCTCCAGATCCCCCTCCTGTACCCCCTTCCTCTTCCAACTCCTCTGCAACTGCACGCCCGTAAACTTGATCTTCGAGTCCGCCGGGAACAGTTCCTTCGTCTCTCGGAAAGCATCCACGAGGTAAGTAGCCACTTCGAGCCATTCGGCCCTCGCCTCGACATCGCCGCTATTGACGGAGGGTTCGAGTCGCCTGAGCGTGATGAGCGCGAGGGAGAACTCTTGGTGCCGTTGCTGCTCGGCGGCCATGCGGTCGGCGGTGCGCGCCGCGCGGGCTTCTTTGGTCATGGGGCGGGGACCGGTCTTGCGCTTGCCGGCGTCTTGCTTGCGACGGGTGGTGATGACTGCGCACGGACGAGAAGAGGTCAGCCACAGCGGCGAGAACGAGGGGCGAGGGGATCGACGAACCCTCGTTGATGAGCGTGAGAGCCTTGGTGTGCTCCTGCAACGCTTCGTAGCACTTGGCGAGATGCATCTTGTTCTTGAGGTTGTCGGGCTCGGCTTCGGCGACTGTGAGAAGGGGGGGGGGGGGAGCGTCAGCGAAAGCTCAGCGGTAGCGAGCTGTCTTTTCGAGAACGTACCAGCCTCGAAGCACTCGCGCGCAGCCTCGGCATCTCCCGTCTCGAGATGACAGAGTCCGATCTTGGCCCAGACGGAGGCTCCATTGGTCTGCAATTGAGTAGAAGGATCAGCGCTGAGCAGCAAGACCGGAGAACCAGGCGAACGACTCACCTCCTCACACTCGGCCATGATCTGGAAGACGTCTAACGCATCGTCGTACATCTTGCGCTGGTAGTAAGAGTCTCCGATAGCGCCGAAGAGCTCGGGAAACTCGGCGACGTCCTCTTGAAGGACGATGGTGAAGTGGCGCTGCGCACGCCGAGCCGTCAGCTGCTGCTCCATCGCCCTGCCCTCCACCACCAATCAAAGAACTCACCTGCGCCTCCTCCGCATCCCCCTTGGCCATCCTAGCAACCCCCAACCTCAACCTCAACCTCACATCCAACTCCTGCACCCTCGCCTCCTCCAAGAACCTGGCATCCCTCTCCCACCCGACCCTCGTCTTCCTCACCAAATCAAACTCCCTATCATCCTGCAACATTTCCCACCCCGTCTCCTGCTCCCTCCCCTGCAACCACCTAACCCCGCGCTTGAGGATCTCGATACTCCGCTCATGAAACCCGAGGTGGTTGAGAATGTCGGCTATGGTTTCGAGGTCCTGTGGACCGAAGGAGGAGATGAGGGGGAGGGTTTGGGGCGTGATGTGCGGACAGATGGTGCGGTAGTGGTCGAAGGCGGAGAGGTAGAGTTGCGAGGCTTTGCCGTAGAGCTGGGTGGAGGTGAGGAGGGGGACGAGCTCGCGCAGCACTCCGGGGTCGTGAGGGTGGATTGCGAGGAGGGCGGTGAAAGCGGTGGTGGCCTGTGGGAGGGAGGAGGATTAGCGAGCGGAAGGAGGAAGACGAAGAGAGAAAAGACGAAGAGAGAAAAGACGAACGAGACCTGTGCTACCAGACATCTTGAGAAGTACGGCACGATCCCACATTGAGTCGACGTCGTCCTTGTCTCCCTTGATAGCCTGAGTGAAGCAGTAGATGGCTTGTTGAAGAAGGCCGATATCCCTATCGACGCAGTCAAAGTCAGCTCGGCGGGCGCTCTTCCACCTCCTCGCTCTCCCAAAACTCACCTCGACTGTCCACCCAACGACGCCCACTCCACCGCCGCCCTCTTGACCGGCATCAAATGCGCCGCAATCATCTTGAACCCCACAGCCTTCTCCGTATCGCCCTTCTCCTCGTAAATCGACGCGAGGGTGTACCAAGGGACCCGGAGGGACGGCTCGATACGCACGACCTCGGTGAGGAGTTCGATGGCTTGGTCCGATTCGCCGAGGGCGTAGTGACGGTTGGCGCGGCCGAGGAGGTCTTTCACTTCGGTCGAGGGTTCTGGTTCGGGGCGGGGACCCTGTTGGGATTGAGATAGGGTCAGCTCGGATGCTACGAAGGAAGGGCAGGAAAGAAGAGACGTACATAAACGCGCTTCTTGTTCTTCTTAGGCATGCCGTTGTTGAGAGGGTCGTCCAGCTCTGCCATCTCCGCCTCGATGGTGCGGTCGAATTCCTTGTCGAGGAGGGTCCGACCTCCGACGTTGGTATCGGCAGAGTCGCGCATCGCGTGGATGAGTCGTCTGCTCAGTGTAGGAGATCAGCGAACGCGCCCGGTCGCGTACGAGCAGCAGCAACCACTCACCCCAGCTCCTCGCCGTCGTCAAAGCCGGCAAAAGTGCCCTCCTGCGCCGTCTCCTTGCCCTTTCCCTTTCCCTTGCCCTTATCCTGCAGCATCTCCGTCAACCCGGCGACTGGCCCTCCCTTCTTCCTCTTTGCTCCCCCTCCCTGGGTCATCTCCAACCTGTACTCCTCCTCCGCATCCGTCTCCTCCTCACTATCACTATCGTCCTCGTCGTCATCATCATCATCACTGCTTCCCTCATCTACTGATTCGTCGTCGTCGCCGCTGTCGTAGTTGGCTCCGAGTCGAGAGGACGAGGCGCCGACTTGTTGAGCGAGGGAGGGGTCGAGGGCAAAGTTGAAAGAGGCAGCCGAGGAGGAGCCTTGCAGCTGCGAACGCGAGGTGGAAGCGAAGGGCTGCTGGGAGCTCAAGTCGTCGCTGGGGAACAAGTCCATCTCTACAGCCAGCTCAGCCCGAGCGATGGAAGTGAGGGCGAGCGAGGTTGTTGTTTCCAAGTGGGGAGAGGGTGGTGTAGGGCTACAGAAGAGCGAGGCCTGCAGTGGCGAGCCGATTGAGCTGTTCTGTACCTTCTTGAGCGAGGGCGAGAGCTGAGACGAGGTAGAAGTTGAAGGGAGAGAGGGGCGGTGGCTCGCAGCGTCCGCTTGAGCTCTCCAAACGGCCAAGTCCAAATCCCCTCTCAGCTTCGTACGCTCACCTCGTCTCATTCGCGCTCGTCGACCTGCAACACACGGGAGCACAAGCAGCATGCTAGGCCTAGCTGGACTGCTCGCCTGCAACATCTGAAACCCTGCCTGCTTCTCATCGCCCTCGCCGAAGCTTTTCTCTTTCCATCTTTTCCCTGCTGGAGGGTCTACCAGTCGCTGTGGATGTGCTGGGAGTGCATGGAGATGATGCGGATATGATGTGCTGCTTGCTGTAGGAGGAGGGCTAGGCTGGCGATGCTTCGAGGTGAGTCTATGGCGCGGACAGAGGTTAGCGACGAGGAGGGCTCAGCTAAACATCCGTTCGAGTGCAGATCTTCCGGCATGCTGAGCGCATGTCTGTCTTCTGCTCCTGCTGCTTGACCGCATTCCGCGACGACCCCTCGCGCTTCTCGGCGATCCCTTGTCTCCCATTCCTCCCCTCCCCTCCTCCCCAGGTCATCACGACCCCGCTCGTCTTAAGGCTCTCAGCAGAGATCACCTCCATCCCCTCGACTACCCCAACTCTCCATCCCTAACAGGCTCTGGAACCGGGCGGAAAGAGCATCGGGATTGGTCAGGCTCTCATTCCCCTCTCGTGGGCTTCCTTGCTGAGGATTGAGTCATACCGAGCGGACAGCGATTCCATCACACTAGATATACTTTTGTCAAGTCATACGACTTCCAGCGCAACGCCGACATCAAGGCTCACTGGATGCCAACTTGCCGACGTCAACTCGGCTCGTGCTGAAACGATGCTTCCGAGGGCGGCGGTAAGGGCATCTGGGGGCGACCGGATGGGGTGCATGGCTGGAGTTGACTACTGGTTGATGTACATTCTCTTTCTTGTATTGAAGCAGTGATCTCTCGAGCCCTCTGTCCGCACTTGAGTTGCCCTTCGCCGAGATTGCGAACTTCGGCGCTCGCTGCCCGTGGCTAATGCTCTAGCGCTCTGGAGCAATCGACCTCGCCTGCAACGCACCAGCACCAGCATCTACACCACCACCACGCTAGCACGGTGCAGGCTACTCTTGAACCCGGTTCTGCTGCCGCTCAGTCCTCCGACCGACGTCCTCGTCGGCGTCCGACACCGTCTCAGCTCAAATCGAGCTACGGAGCTCCATGCTTGACCCTACGGTACAGCTTTCACCAGCTGCTAGACCCATTCCGCACCGTGTTGACACCTCTGTTCTCCCTCAGCGACTCCTTCTGACCGCGCTTCGACTCGGACTTCCCCCGCCGAACCTCCTGCCTTTTAGCGACATCTTGCCCACTTGACTCTGTGTCCGCCCGCGTGTTGTCCTTCTGCAGGAGTCCCTCCCTCAATCTTCAGCAAAGCCCGCTTTTCCACAGCAGCTCTTCCTCCTCCCTCCTCCCTCACCTCGCCAGCTCGACATGGCCGCCGCCGAACAAGCGCACCAACGCGGCTCGAACGGCTCCCAACTCACGCTCATCCGTACGCGCACTCAGGAGAGCATCACCGGCGCTTCCCTCTCGCCCACTTCGCCCAACTCGAAACGCATGTCGACGAATTCGACCTCATCAGCAGGGTTCGCTTCGGCCGTTTCGCACGCCGAGCCTGGGGCTTTTGCGTCCCGTTCTTCGAGGTCTGTCGAGGCTTTGACGGATAGAGGGAATCGCCATAGAGGAGAGGAGGACACGACGGAAGAGCTCGACCGCTCTTCGGTCAAGACCCCGGGCGGCGAGGGCAGCGCCGAGGAGGAAGCTAGTCGTTCCATTGGGACGCCCGTTTCGAACGATTCGAAGCTGAAGCTACAGCAGGAGGAGTCGCACGACCACCACACCAAGGAGGAGGCGCAACATCACGCTCGCGGAGACAAGAGCGAAGGAGCGACGGTCGTGGAGATGGGCAGCTACCCCCCTTCTGCCGCTGGGAAGGGAGTGGAGACCAAGGCTACGACGGCTTATGAAGAAGGTGGAGACTTCAAGTACTATGAAGGGGGGTGGAGGGCTTGGGGGAACGTCGTTGGCGCTTGGGTGAGTCGACTTGTCTCGCCGAACTCGGCGCCGAACGTGGGCGGACCGGCAGGCTAACGGTTCTGCAACCGCGTGCTTCTGCAGTTGGTGTTGTTCGCTTCCTTCGGCTGTAAGCTATCGTGCTCTCGCCTCTATGAGGCTCGCTGACATCGCGAGCTACAGACACCAACGCTTTCGGCGTGTACCAGTCGTAGTGAGTGTCTGCTTGAGCTCGCTTTTGCTTGGTGTGGAAGACTGACAGCACATCTACAAACAGCTACAAGCTCTACCTCTTCACCTCGCACTCCGCCAGCGACATCTCCTGGATCGGCTCGATCCAGCTCGCTTTCTTCTTCTCGCTCGCCGTCGGTGCGTAGACTTGCGCGCGCCGAGCAGGGACAGTCGCGCCGTACTGACATCGTACTATGATCAGTCGCGGGCCCCCTATTCGATAAAGTGAGTAACATACTCGCTGCTGCCCTCTACGGGCGCCTCGAAGCGCTTTTAGGCGGCTCGGCGTGCTCGGGCGAGGCGGCTCTCGCGCTCGAACGGCCCGCTGACGCCCCACTTGCTTCAGGGATACTTTCAGTGGCTCATCCGTATTGGCTCCGCCATCTACATCACCTCGTACGTCCTTTTCTGGCCTCTCTCTCTTGGCGGCCCCTCGGCCGAGCCGACCTCGATTGGGCTGACCTGTCGGTTCCGTGGCTTAACAGGATCTTCCTCATCCCCGAATGCACCAAGTTTTGGCATGCAGTCCTCGTGCAAGGAGTCTTGAGTGGTGTCGGAGTCGGATTGGTCTTTCTGCCATCGGTGAGTGCTCGCCGAGCAGCTGAGAGAAGGTCAACAGCTCGCTGACCCTATGATATCCCTGTTCGCCTACGCTACAGATGAGTATCATATCTCACTTCTTCCTGTATGTCTTCTCCCGATGATGTCTTCGCTGGCTCCGCTCACTGTTCCTCGGCGCTCGCAGGAAGCGCCGTGCTTTCGTCATCGGTATCGCCGTCTCGGGCTCGTCCATCGGAGGTGAGGTTTCTGCCACCCCTTGCAAGTATCTCGAGCTGACACCATCCCTTCCACCACAGGCATCGTCTTCCCCATCGCCCTCAACAAGATGTTCGCCAACCCTGCCATCGGCTTTACCTCGGGCGTGCGCATCACAGGCTACATCATAGCCGCCTGCCTCGTCGTCGCCAACCTCATCATGTCACCGCATCCGGAGAGACAGATGTCGCCCAAGCCGAAGCCGCCGAGCGTTATTGGGATCTTCGATAAGCAGTTCTCGCTGCTCGTTGCTGGTGCTTTCTTGGGAGCTTTTGGGCTGTTCTTCCCCAACTGTAAGCCTCGCTACCGATTCCTGTATCGCGGATCGAGCACTGCTGATCTTCTCCTACGACCACAAGTCTACATCCAAGTCTTCTGCCAAGTCAACGGCCTCTCGCAAAACCTGTCGTTCTACTCGCTCGCGATCTTCAACGGGGCTTCGGTCATCGGTAGGACGGTACCGAATCTTGTGGCTGACCATCTTGGACCGGTGAGCTGTTCATTCGACTCAAGCTGCTTAGGAGAGCGGTTCGGCGCTGATCTCGGCTCGGCACTTCGACAGTTCAACATCTTCTGCGCTTGCTGTGGAGCTGCGGGAGTCCTCATCTTTGCTATCTGAGTCGAACACCCATTCTCTCGAGACCCGACAGCTGATCCTGGTCTCCCGCTGCAGGTTCGGAGCTACGAGCGCAGGCGGAGCCATCGCCGTGAGTTCTCGAGCTGACTTGTCAGGACCGGAGTCACGCTGACCCTGATGCTGTTTGTTCAAATTCCAGTTCACCATCCTATGTACGTCTCCTCACCCTCTTGAGCCGCTGCCTTGACCTCGCCTGACTCTCGGCGTTTCGTTTCGCAGACGGCTTCTTTAGCGGGTCAGTCCCCGAGTCATCGCTCGGCACAGTCTGTATGAAGCTGATAGAACTTATCATACACAGGGCCTACATCTCGCTCGTCTCGCCCGTCATCATCTCGCTCAGTCGCAATATCGAGGAGATCGGCCTGCGCCAAGGGTTCGGTGAGCTCAGTCTCCGCTTCCTTGACCGCCACTGCTACCACGACGAGGCTACTGCTGACGCTTATTGTCTCGCGGTACCTCCCTGCCCTCCTCACCCCTCGCAGCCTTCATCATCGTCGGCATCGCCGCTCTCGGCGGCAACCCCATCGCCGGCCGCCTGCTCGCCAACAACAACAACGACTTCAACGCTCCCATCACTTTTGCTGTAAGTATTTGTCTCCTTCGCCTCGTCGAGTAGATGCCCGAGGCGGTAGCTCCCGACGAGCATCAAGCTTGTTCGGAATTCGCCATCGCCGAAACTGACTTGACCTCGTCTCTCCAACAGGGAGTCATGCTCGTCGCTGGATCGGCCGTCATGTTCTACGGTCGCATTGTTCAAGCCAAGGTCAAGGGCACTTGGAGGGTGTAAGCGGCCTCGACGGCGAAGGTCGACGGAGGGCTTAGAGATGACGGATGCAGAGCAATCCGCTAGCGGATGTTTTACGATCGATCACGAGACTCTTGGTGCAATTTTCTATGATTCTGTGCAGCTCGTTGCTCCCGCACGAGACAAGAGAGCAGGCGCGAGCAAGACCCCCCCCCTCTCGGCTTCCTCCCGACTCTCCTTCTCCTTCTCCATATCCTCTCCTCCCTCATCTCTCCAAGCCTCCTCGGTCGAGCCACCAGCTCGTATCGCATATCTCCGACCCCCTCTTCTAAGCATCCTTCGGTAACGGGAACCCCAACCTCCCCGCCATATTGCCCGCCGGCCCTCCAAACCCACCCTGACTCTGGAAGCTCTCCAAAAAGTTCTTCACCAGGTTGAGATCCACTGGCTCGCCAGCGGTGGGGTCTTGACCCGAGACGGCGGTGAAGAGGGAGGCGAGCTCAGCGTCCATGGCTCCTTCGTCGTCGTCGTCGTCGGAGCCTTCCTCTGCGCCCGAGGAGTCGGGGTCGGACTCGATGGTGACGCGGCCTGAGGGAGGTTTGGGATTCGGCTTGGCGGAGGAAGACGCCTTGGGGGCAGGCTTGGAGGAGGATCCGCCATAGGTAGGAGGCTTCGGCGCGGCCTTCTCTCCCTGACTCGACGTTGAGCGAACTTTAGCTAGCTCCTGATCCATCTGCATCATCAGTGCGTCGAAGTCGGTGAGATTGGGGTTGCGGAGAGGAGGGTTGGAGACTGTTGGTTTCGGCTTCGGTGTGGGTTTGGGAGCGGAGGAGGTGGTCGAGGAGGAGGCGGTGGGGACGACGTTGGTCTTTTTGGGCTTGGCTGAGGGGGTGGGGACAAATGCTGATATTGTGTTAAGACGAACGAGCGAGGACGATGGCAAGAAGAAGATTAGCGGTCGTCTCGAGCTCGGCTCCTTCTCGGCGAACGCCTCGAGCACAGCACGAGACTCACCTCCTCTCTCCTTTCTCTCCCCCAGAATCCCCTTATACTGCTCCTCCGTCAACCCCAACGTCTCGGTCGCAAACTTCAAGAACTCGTCCATCTCCTCCTCCATATTCATCTCCTCATCTCCATCCTCTCCTCCCACAACAGCCGGCGCCTCCTCATCCTCCTCATCGCTCGCAAGCCCCTCCTCACCCTCCATAACCTCATCCCCACTCTCCTCATCATCATCCTCCGACGCGCCATCGTAGTCATCTCGAGGAAGACGAGGAGCTCGAGCTGAGGCTGTAGCTTCTTCGGATTGGGCTTGTGCGGCGGCGGCGGAGGAGAGAGGAGGAGGTGCGGTACGTTGACCCCATTCGGCGAAGTCGAGGGGCGCTACGAGCGCTTCGAGTCGGGCGGCACGCTCGGCGGCCGTGGGGGCAGGGAAGGAGGATGGGTCGGCTTCGTCGTCCGAGTCGTCGGCGTCGGTATGCTCGCTGTGGAATGGGAGGTGGGTCA
The DNA here is from genome assembly GCA_001600635.1 of Leucosporidium creatinivorum. Taxonomy (NCBI): domain Eukaryota; kingdom Fungi; phylum Basidiomycota; class Microbotryomycetes; order Leucosporidiales; family Leucosporidiaceae; genus Leucosporidium; species Leucosporidium creatinivorum. The sequence goes on along the minus strand of BCKL01000049.1, from coordinate 48,662 downwards.
GCACAAGCAAATGAGCCAGAACGAACTCAAACGAGCGAGCGAGCACGGCGAGATCTGAACTCAGCAGAGGAAACTCACTCATCAAACTCTGCTCCATCGACGGCTCCCCTCCCTTCCACAAACTCCTCCACCTTCCCCGCCATCTCCCTCAACCTCTTCGCCATTCTCTCCGCCTTCCTATCCTCCTCGCTCTTCTTCCCCTGCTCTTCCACACCCTCCATCCTCTCGCCTTGCCCCTCCTCGTCGTCATCCTCACTATCACTCGGCAGCTCCTCATCGCTCAACAAATCATCCCCCACGAGCCCATCACCACCAGGACCGCGGGAAGAGAGCAAAGAATCGAGGGATTGCTCGTCGATGTGAAGCCAGGCGGTGGGGGATTCGAGGGCGAGGAGAGAGGCGGAGCAGGGGAGGGGGGCGGCGAGGTGGTTGGGGAGGAGAGGGGAGGAGGTGCTGGTGGTGGTGGAGGAGGATGAGGGGGAGGCGAGGGCGAGAGCTGAGGTGAAGCGGGTGGCGAAAGAGGGACTGTCGGAGGTGAGGCAAGGGAGGAGGGTTAGGAATGATATCGGACTGCGAGAATTGAGGAAAGCGAATGAAAGACATACCGATCCCCCTCACTCGCCGCCATCCTCGCCTCCTCCCACCCCTTCTTCGCCAACATTTCCAACTCACCCCACCTCGCACTCCCCTGCACTTCCTCTCCGAAATACCCCTTCTTCTCCAGCTGCTCCCTAAACCTCCTCCACCCACTCTCATCCTCCCCTGCTCCTCCTCCCTCCCTCCCAACAACCCCCTTCGTAGCTCCCCACCTCATCTCAAACCCACAACTCAACTTCATTCCCACTTCCCTCCTCCTTTCGTCCTCCGCGTCCAACGCTCCCTTGTCCCAGGAGGAGGCAAGGAAGGGTTTGGGAGGGAAGAAGCGCTGGAGGAGGAGAAGGGAGTAGAGGGGACGGGTTAGGAGGAGGGGGGTTAGGACTGTGGAGGGGAGGGAGGAGGGGGAGGAGCTGCTGGGTGGGGTGGGGGCGAGAGCGGAAGCGGGGGTGCTGGGTGGGAAACGGGTCATGGTATTGCAGAACTGTTGAGGGGAGAAGGGGAAGGGGGGTCAGCTCGGCTCGGTTGGGCTGGGCTCGGACGTTGTTCGCTCGTAGCTCGACGCGAGAGCGGCCGAAAGCGTCTGGAGGAGGAGCGTCGAAGGCGGAGAACAAGCAGACATACCTTCAGTGTCGCCGGCTCTCGCTCATAGAATGCCTTGGCCGCCTCAACTACGAGTGTCGGATCCTGACTGAGCGCGAGGGCTATGTCGGTAGGAAGGTAGACGAGGGTAGTATGATGGTGCTCCTTGATCTTGGCTGGGTATCTGTACAGCGATCCTCAGTTAGCTCAGCTCTCCTCGCTCCTCAAATAAGCGAAAGAGACGAACTCGGCGATCCTGGCCCAAACGATCTGCTCCAAGTCCTCCGGCGCCGTCGTGTCGACCTCAGCATCAAGCACGAGAGAAACAGCGTGAAGAGCATCGATGTAGGCATCTTGTTCTGGGTCGAACGAGTGCGAGTCGGCCGTGTTGGAAGCGAAGGGGAGAGGGGAGGAGTGCGAAAGGGGTATCAAGTGGAGGCGAGATTGGTGGATCCAGACCTGTGGTGCAGCAGAGTTAGCACAGGAAAGTACAATAGCTTTAAGTGGATGTACCTACACGATTGGTAGCGTTGGTAGGGCTGACCCAGAGGGGCAAGACCTCCGCTCCTTCGATGAGCAAGAACTCGCCGTCGGCATCGTTGATACTGATCACGGCCTGGTCAAGCTCCTTTGTAACCTCCTTCAGCAACCACACAAGGAACCACTCGTCGTCTACACAATCGGTAACTTCGAGCTTGCCGACGAGGTGTTGCGTTTGAGCTTGGGAAGTCGGGAGGGAGAAGTCGAGAGGTGATAAGGTGAGAGAAGGGGGCTGAGCCGAGTGCCAGAGGTAGGGCAGAGGTTGACCTGTAGTGGATTGATGAGTTGAGAGCGAGTGAAAGAGGGCGAGGATGGACGAGGCGGTAGAAGTGAGCTGTTCTGCAGTCGATTGCGAGGGAGGGAAATGGATAGTAAAGTGACAAATGTCACTAGTAACGCCTTGTGCTGGTAATGTACTCGAGTCCATCCTTTTTGTAGCGAGATCGCAAGCAAGCAGAGCAGGCGAGGGGGAGGGAGAGAGAGAGAGCGGCGAAGGACAGCTTGCGAAGGGTGACTAGGAATCAGGGGTGAGAAATCTGTAGGGCTGTAAGAGCAGAGTGAGAAACAGCTAATCGCTACTCAACTCTTAACCCTGCAATTCCTGCTCCCCTTTAACGGCTGAGCTCTCTCCCCCACTCGTCTCTCTCGTCTCCAGTCTCTCGGCGCTCTCCCTGCCCCTTCGTTTTCGCCGCGCTTCGACTTTCGGCTTCGACTCGCCTCGATCGACGAACTATTTCTACCTACACGCCGCTCGGCTTTTGCTACACTCGCCTGCTATACACTCCTGGAGCACCAGCTCAACAGCGCCATCCCATTCCTCGTCTTCGTCTCGTCTCTCGTCTCCCACTTTTCTCGTTTCAACAGCACCTTCTACGTGAGTCCATCGATACCACTCCCATCCCAAGCTGTAGGGCAGCAGCACCTTTGTGACCGAGATGACATCTACGACCGGTCGTGACGCTCGTTGTTATCTTCTCGCCTTCGCTACTCGGCCTCGCTTACGCCTTGTTCTGGCTCTGCAGACGACTCTACAGCTTAGCTCTACTTGCTACTAATACGCTACCAGAATACCACGGTGAGCTGGACCTCGAGCTGTAGGCAGCAGAGAGCGAGTTGGGCGTGGCGTGCGGGGAGGGAGCGAACAGGCCGAGCTCTCGAGCGTTGAGGGCGGAGAGTAGGCAGGAGCGGGAAACTACGATGCGATTGATGACCTACAGCTCCACCTCGCCGTCGTCACTAACAATGCCGTGCTGACCCACGCTTCGCGCGCCACAGATCGTCCTTTCCGCTTCTCGCCCATCTCTCGCGCCGCCAAGCTCACTCTGGCCTACAGCTTAGCCTAGAGCTGGCTCAACATGTCGGAACAGAGTGACTCGCTACCGCCGCCCATCCTATCAGCACCAACAACAGCTCTCAGCACCCCGCTCCCTCCCTCCGCCGCTGCCTCGCGCGCTGCTTCGCCGTCGTCAGCTCCTTCTCCCGTGGCGCCATTTCAGGATCGAGATGAGGACGACGCATCCTCCTCCACCTCATCATCTTCCTCCCGCTCCTCCTCGCCCGCTCTCCACCCCTCAGACTCACTCAGCGCCGATGCCCCTCCCTCCCCCGTACTCGGCAGCTTCAACCCTCTCAACCCCTCGTCCCAGCTCCTTCCTTCGCGCCCCTCTCCCTCGTCCTTACCAGCGCGACCACCACTCTCCTCCTCCACGCCTGCCCTGCGCCCACCGCCAGCAGCTGGGCGAGGAGCCGGCCCATCAAGGTTCGGCGCTCATGGGGGGATGGGGATCCGCTCTTCCTCCTCTCGCTCACGGTCGCCGGACAGAGAGCAGGATGAGAGGGAGAGAGCGAGGGATAGGGAAAGGGAAAGGGAAAGGGAGAGAGGAAGTCAGAGCCTCTTCCCTTTTGGAGGGGGAATGACCGGGGGAGGATTCATGAGCTTGATCAAGGCGCTCGCGGAAGATGAGAGAGGAGGAGACGGGGAGGAAGATGGGGATGGGGAGGAGCAGGAGCGGTTGAGTGAGCACGACGAGGAGGACGGGGATGAGGACGAGGAAGACAGTCGCGCGCCCTCACCCTCCCCTCGCTCACTAGTAGGCATCGAAGCCTCACATCTCACCGAATCTTCGACCACCACCACTTCCACCGACTCCAGCACGGGCGAACCACCCTCCTTCCTCTCTCCTCTCCCACCTCCGTCCCGTCCCTCCCGAGCACGAGCCGGCACGGCCACAAGCCTAGCAGCCTCAGTGATCGATGCCATCCACCGACCGGCCGGGCAGAATGAGGAAGAAGCGGAGGAGGCGGCCGGTGAAGGAGAGGACCAGAATGGTGAGGAGGAGAAGGAGGGAGAGGAGGGAGCGCTGATTGCGGAGGAGAGGACCAGGGAGAGGAGGAAGAGGTTGGCGAGCAAGCTGGAGGAGATCTTTGGGTTCCAGGAGGCAGAGGAGGTGATTGCTGGTGAGCTCTCGTGAGCGCGGACGAGGAAGAGGAACGGCGCTGACTGATGTTCGTCGACCGAGCAGAGTTCCCTTGCTGGCTCTTCCGCTCGATTCTCCTGCAAGGTTTCCTGTTCCTCACCACCGGTCATCTCGCTTTCTACGCCTATCTACCACCTCGCGAGGTTCGTTTTCCCCTGCCAAGCTCGAGTCGAGCGAGCTCGCTAACGCCGAGCTACTCGATTTGAGCAGGGCAAGACTCTCCGCTCCGGCGCTCTCTCCGCCCGAGGCAGCAAGACACGGCACTACTTCCGCCATTGGTTCGTCCTCAAAGCCGACAGCCTGAGCTGGTACCCCTCCTCTACCGTACGTCTTCCCTCCTCCCTCCCTCTCCCTCTCCCTCTCCTCCCCACTCACCCCTCCCTTCGCCCAAAACAGGACCCCTACTTTCCCCTCGCCACCCTCTCCCTGCACTACCTCACCCCTTCCTCCATCGAGCCCTCTCGGTCCAATTCCAAGGGGTTCAAGATCCTGAAGAGCGAGGCGCAGGGAGGTGGGTGGGAGCATTTCAGAGCGGATTCGGAGGCGAGTAGGGATGAGTGGGTGAAGGCTGTTAGGAAGGCGGTTTGGAGGTGCGGGGTCGAGGGGGAGAGCGTTAAGGTGAGCTGAGGTTTGGTTGCTCGGCGCGCGGAGCGAGGACGATGGGAGCTGACCTCGTTTCTTCCTATTCCCCTCGTCCTCGTCGATCGCACCTTTTCTTCGACGCCTTCTCACTCGACGACAACAGATTGCCATCCCACTCTCCACCCTCCTCTCCATTGACCGATCTTCGCACCTCGAATTCGCGGAAACGATCCGTATCCGCGTATACGACGCCGAGGAAGGGTACTCGATCGACGAGTATTGGTTGAGCTACTTTGAGGATTTGGAGGGGGCGTTGGAGGTGCTGAGAGGGGGCTGGGAGAGGTGGAAGAGCGTGAACCCGGAGGAGGGAGAGGGAGAGGGCAAGGTGGAGCAGAGGGTCGAGAGCTCGTTGAGGAAAGAGGGAGAGGGGAGTAGGGACGGTTCGCCGTCGCCGGCGAGGCGGGAGGGGGGGCATGGGAAGACGCCGAGTTGGTCGGAATCGCTGTCCTCGAGGTTACGGTTGTTCCCCTCCTCCTCCTCTTCCTCGTCCTCGACCGTACCTTCGACCACCTCACTTAACTCCCCACCATCAGTTTCCGCTCCTTCCCCTCTCCCTGTACTCGACAGACTCTCCGCCTCAGCCTCAACGCTCAAGAACGACGCCCGTTCCTCCTCTCCCTCCTCCACCGCTCCTCGTCGTAGCCTCACTCCCACCCCACTCGCTCCTTCGCCAGACGTCGACTCAGACACCGACCACCGCTATCCTCCTACGACCTTTTCCTCCTCCTCCGGTCAGCCCTCCTCCTCGCTCTGGAACCCCCTCCACACGCTCGACGTCCCTTCTTGGCTTCGCGCTCCGACTAACACCGGCCGAAAGATCCTCACCGGCGCCGCTGGTCTCGCGACCGACAGCGTCGGAGCAGGTGTCAAAGGCGGGAAGAAGATTGTCGAGGTCGTTAGTCGGGGCGCGATTGGCTCGGGGGGTAAAGAGAAGGAGAAAGAGAGGGCGAAGAGGAGGGAGGAGATGAGTAGGAGTGTGTGGGATGATGAGGCGCTGGAGAAGGCGGAGAGGGAGGAGAGAGAGGAGGGAGGGGCCGAGGGGATTGATCAGGGAGAGGAGAGGGAGAAGGTTAATGAGAAGTTCAGGAAGGGATTTGGGTTGACGGATAAGGAGGATGTTGAGGGACGTGAGTCATTCTGTCCTATTCGAGGCTCGAGGTCGCAAACGGCGAGCAAGAAAGCTGACCTGTTCTACTTCACGCCGAGCAGAATTCCCCGCCTACCTCTTCCGCGGTCTCCCCATCTACGGCAAGATCATCATCTCGACTACCTTCCTCTGCTTCAAGTCGACCGGAGTCCTCGCCAAGACCAAAGTAGGCTCTTTCCGCCTCTCCCCTCGGCTGCTCGCTGACCCTCTCCTCGGCTCGGCGCAGATGATCCTCCCCTTCTCCGACATCATCGGCCTCTCCAAGCACCGCTCCTACCGCATCGGCTACTCGGGCCTCATCGTCGTCATCAAAGGCCACGAGGAGATCTTCTTCGAGCTCTCGACCACCGAGCGGCGAGACCAGTGCATGGCCCAACTCGAGCACCACGTCGAGGTCGTCCAGCGCCAGCTTTCCGAGGGAAAGACGCCGGGCGATACGAAGGAGCATAGGGAGCATCTCGACTTGCTTGGCTTGGCGGCTAGCAAGCTGAGTATGGACTCGGCGGAAGGCGGCGAGGAGCAAGTCCGAGCAATCGAGCAGGCTCTCTTCCGCACCTCGTCGGGCTCGACTATCCCTCATCCACCACCCGAAACCACCGCCGGTCAACCTCCCATCATGTTTTGCTCGACCTCCTCCGATTTCGTCACCTTCCGCCCCGAGAAGAGCTTGCGGTTCACGTGCTTGACGATTGGGAGTCGAGGGGATGTGCAGCCTTATATCGCGCTGTGTAAGGGGTTGATGGCGGAGGGCCATAAGTGCAAGATCGCGAGTCATGGGGAGTATAGGAAGTGGGTCGAGGGGCATGGGATCGCGTTCGAGGAGGTGGGAGGAGATCCGGCCGAGTTGATGCAGCGTGAGTCTCTCGGTTCTTGCTCTCGTTCTCGAAGACTGACGCTGAAGCTTCACCCTCGATAATTAGTGATGATCGCCCACGACTTCTTCACCATCTCGTTCATGAAGGAGGCCGTCGGTCGCTTTCGAGGCTGGCTCGACGATCTGCTCGAGACCACTTGGAAGGCCTGCCAAGACACCGACGTCCTCATCGAGAGCCCGAGCGCTATCGCAGGATACCACATCGCCGAGGCGCTTCGTATCCCTTACTACCGGTGAGTGCAAGTCGTTTAATGAGAGGACGAGCCGGAGCTGACAGTCGCCGACGAATCACAGCGCCTTTACCATGCCATGGTCGAAGACTAGAGCTTACCCTCACGCCTTCGCTGTACCCGATCACAAGATGGGCGGAGGCTACAACTACATGGCGGGTCTCCTGAGCTTCTCCTCCCCTGGCGAACTCCGAGCTGAACCTTGCCTCGTCCCGCAGACCTACACCATGTTCGATCAGATCTTCTGGCGGGCTACCTCGGGACAGGTCAATCGCTGGCGCCGCAAGACCCTCGGGATTCGCTCGACTAGCCTCGAGGCGATGCAGCAGCACAAGATCCCCTTCCTTTACAACTTCTCGCCCGTCGTCGTCCCTCCTCCGCTCGACTGGCGCGAGAACATCCACGTCACCGGATATTGGTGGCTCGACAATCCGGACGACTCTACCGCTTCCAAGTGGGAGCCTCCCACCGACCTCCTCGCCTTCCTCGACAAGGCGAAAGCGGAAAGCAAGAAGGTCGTCTTCGTCGGCTTCGGCTCCATCATCATTCCCGACCCGCTGGAGATGACTCGAGTGGTCTCGGAAGCGGTGCAGCAGTCGGATGTCTACGCCATTGTCGCCAAGGGCTGGTCAGATCGCAAGAGCGAGGACGAGTCGGAGAAGGAGAAGCGGGAAGGAGAGGAGCAGGATCGCAAGCAGGCCAACCTCATGGAGCGCGACTACATCTACAACATCAAGAGCATCCCCCACGATTGGCTGTTCCCTCGCATCGACGCTGCTGTGCATCATGGAGGAGCGGGGACGACGGGAGCGAGTCTTCGGGGTGAGTTCGTTCCGCTTTGCTCTCCCTCGGCTGAAGCTGACATTCGCTCTCCTCGCAGCTGGCCTTCCCACCATCATCAAGCCCTTCTTCGGCGACCAGCACTTCTACGCCGACCGAGTCGCCACTCTCGGCATTGGATCCGCCGTACGCGACATGACCGTCGCCAGCCTCGCCGAAGCGATCATCAAGGCCGTGAGCGACGAGAAGCAGATTGCTCGCGCCAAGCTCGCTGGAGAGGCCATTCGCAAGGAGGATGGAGTAGGAAGCGCCATCGAGTGCATCTACCGCGACCTGGAGTACGCCAAGTCTCTCATCCCTGCCCCTCCCAACGCCGCGCCAAGCGATGCTCCTCCTCTCGCACCTACTCCCTCAACCAACTCGACCGACCTTCCTCCTCGACCCTCTACCCCTCTCGCTCGTACGGAACCGGAGGAGCCGTCGTCGCCCCCGACCCTCGCCTCGCAACATCGCTCGGCGTCTTCTTCTCGGACCAACCCTTCCTCAGGCGATGAAGGCGGCTGGGACGTCGTGTCGTCGTCAGCTTCCGCTGTCTCAGGTCGGGATACGGATCGGTGGGACGACGAGTCTATTGGAACGGGAGCACGGCCGCAGAGTAGGAGCAGGAGTAGGAGCCGCGACGAGGATGAGCCGAGGGAGGGGAGGAGAGGCTTGACGGCGGCGGTGTTGGAGGCGTTTGGGAGGGGAAGAGAGCTGTAGGGGAGGCAGGAGGGCGTTTATCACTTAATCTCGCGCAAGCTCTTATCCTTGTTGTAACCATCCCAGCATCTAGCATTCGACTCGACCGAGCTAGCCGAGAGCGCCGACTGAGCGTGAGGGGCTGAAGCGCTCACTCACAAATCCACCTAACCATCATTCTCCCATCAAGTTTAACCCGAACCGTATGCACTTGCTGGCCTCTGACGAGCTGCAGGCGCCCGACCTCGGTCATTAGCAGCCTCGGCGATTCCCTACTCAGCTTCCCCGACTCGAGATGATGACCTCTCCCCGCTTGCTAAGACGGTTCGCAGCTCGGTTCAACCTATCTTCAAGGTGCTCCGTGCTTCTCCAACTTCCGCCCTTCCTTCGGGGCTAGCAAGGGGAGCGCCAGGAAATAGAGCGGAAAGAGCGGAAGGGGCGTTTTTTTTTGCCGCCAGCTACGCAATCACCCTTGTTGGCCCCTCGTCCTCATAAGGTAGTCTTCCTTGATATCGTTTCTTCTTCTTGCCGTCTCACAATCCCCCGCCCTCCAGGTCTTCAACTACAGTTCTCGCCTCTCGTCAACTCAACGACTTCTGGCGCTCTCAACTGCTCCTTCCTCCCCTTCTCCAATCTCGGCTCTGCCTCTACTCCACCTTCACCGCCTCCCATCACCTCGACCTCTCACCTTCCTCACCATGGCGCCAGAGCCGATGCGACAGCTCGAGGACAGCGACAACCTCGAGAAGCGCGTATCAGTCTACAAGGAGATCTACGTGACTGGTATTCGAGATGTACCCGACTCGGCAGCCATCTGCACCGCCGCCATCTCCGGCCGAGCTCTTACGAAAGAGGAAAGCGCTCGGCTGGTCAGGAAGATCGACTGCAACCTCATGCCGCTGCTCTGTGTCGTGTATCTCATCCAGTTCGTGAGTTCACCTTTCCTTCATAAGCATCCCAGCCCCAGTGTGGACCTCCCAGGTGGCTCACTTCTCCCGCTCGGCGTTCATCTCGCTGACCACTCTTTCCTTTGTTCCCCTTCCTCCTGCCTTCCGCAGCTGGACAAGGTGAGCTTATCATACGCCTCGGTAATGGTTCTTCGTCAAGACACCAACCTCACCCTCTCACAATACTCGTGGCTCGGCTCCATCTTCTGTAGGTCTCGGCGTTGCTCCAAGCTCTGACAGCGAGTTGACCTCTCCCGAACAGACATCGGATACCTCGTCGGAGAATGGCCTACGAACTACGCTCTGCAACGCTTACCGCTCGCCAAGTGGAGCTCGGCGAACATCTTTGCCTGGGGAGGTGCGTCGACGCCTCTTGCTGTCCCAGTCCAGCGCCGAACGCTGACTTCGGCACGCCTTGCAGCTATTCTGGCTTGCACGGCTGCTTGCACGGAGTTCAAAGGTCTGATGGTTGTCAGGTTGTAAGCTTGTGCTGTTTGGGGTCTTGGCCGCCTCTATGAGAGGCGGAGACGGAGCCCAGCTCGGCAGAGTCACTGCTCAGATGCTGACCGTCCCATCACCCCTCTAGCTTCCTCGGCCTATGCGAGAGTTGTATCACACCTTCTTTCAGTCTCGTGACCGCTCAATGGTATCTCAAGAAGGAGCAGGGAACCCGAACCGGTCAGTCGCCGCCGAACAAATTTAAACTCGCAGCTCGGGAAACGAGTTCTGCAGCCCCGTGAAGCTCGTCTAACACTCTCACCTTTAGGCGTATGGTTCTCATTCAACGCCTTAGCTATGGTCGTTGGGGCCATCATGGCGTGGGGGCTAGCATCGACGGGCGTGAAAGGGGACTTCGATATCGCTGCCTGGCGAGTCATGTTCCTCCTACTCGGATCAGTCACCATGGCTCTCGGCGTCATCCTCTTCATCTTCCTCCCCGACTCGCCCCTCAACGCTCGCTTCCTGGACAAGGAGGAGCGCCTTCTCGCCGTCGAGCGGATTCGGTCGAACCAGAGCGGCATCGGTAACAAGGGAGGCTGACCCCTACAGCTCGTGTTGACTCGCAAACGCTCGGCTTGGACTCGCTCTCTGACCTCACCTTCGTTTCGCAGGCGTGGAAGCTCTACCAGTTCAAGGAGGCGCTCGCCGACCCTTTGGTGAGCTTTACGAACTCGAGCTCCTGCCGTCCTCAGCGCTCATACTCTATTCTGATCTGTAGACGTGGCTCTACTGCTTGGCATCCATCACCATCAACATCCCCAACGGCGGCATCACCAAGTACGCGACCTCTTCGGCGTTGCTCCTGACCTCTCCGAGTCTCGGCGATGACTGACAGCTCTCTTCCGCCCCGACAGCTTCTTCTCGATCATCATCACCGACATGGGATACGATCCAATCACCTCCCTTCTCTATGGAGCACCAGCTGGCGCCGTCGTGATGGCAGGCGTTCTGAGTGTCATGTACTTGGGCGACAGGACGGGCAAGCGAGTCCTCTGTGGCTGCGTCGGCTTACTCGTGGGCTTGATGGGGATCCTCCTCCTCTGGCAGCTACCCATGGAGAACAAGACGGGTCGACTGATCGGCTATTACTTGTGAGTTCAGCATCTTTCGCTTGCGCCGAGGCCCGAGTCGAGCGCTTTAAGTCGACGGAGCCATCAAGGCGCTCACCAGAGGTGGTCGAGGAGGTCGGTCAAAGTCGCTCTAGAACTGACATCAATCCGCACAGCGTTGCCGTCATCATCGGAGGCTTCACTACCGTGCTTTCGCTCATCTCCTCCAACGTCGCCGGCTCGACGAAGAAGTCTACCGTCACCGCCCTCTTCATGATCTCCTACGCCGTGGGTGAGTAAAGCCATTTTCATTCCTTTTCTACATCCGAAGCTAACCTCTTTGCGCCCACAGGTAACGTGATTGGTGAGCTCGAGCTTTCCAGCGACTCGGCGCTCGGCTCTCGCTGACCTCTTCTCCCCACCAGGACCACAAACCTTCCTCGACCAAGACGCTCCTCGCTACGCAACGGCTCTGATCGTCTTCACCGCATGCATCATCGTCGCTGTCTTCACCATGCTCGCTATCTGGTTCATCAACGTCCGCCGAAATCGCGAGAACGAGACGATTCGCAGCCAGCCGGGCTATGTCAAGCCTCAGAATCAAGAGTTCTTGGATCGTACGGACCGGTAAGCTTGCTCGTCTCCTCTTTCGGCAGCGAGAAGCGTCAGAGCTTTTGCTGGCTTGCGGTGCCTTCGCCGAAGGCGGATTCGCTTGCCTGCCCGACTTTGAAGACATTTGAGCTGACGGCGATTTTCATCCACGTCAATAGGGAGAATCCCGAATTCCAGTACACCTGCTGAGCGGGCAGTCTGCATAGAATCCCTCGATGGAGTGCGAGAGCTCGGTTGAGGCGGCGGTGCTCAGAGAGAGCGCTCGTCAGTGTGTGGCTAGATGTAGAGCAGTTGACATTCGCAATGAGTGATGTACATAGCCATCGAAGTTGTCTTCTGGAACTGCAAGAGAGACCCCTGAACAGAGAAGAGGCGCCCCGCTTTCGCTTCGGCAACTTCTCATCCTCCGCCATCACCTCGCTCTTCTCACTCGAATCTTCGCCGCTTCGAACCTCGGTCTCCAGACTCGCCTGATCCATCCGCACTCGCCAGCCCGCCGCTATCCCCGCTAGCTGGAAGTACACCGGAACTGAAGCTTACCGACCCACACGCCTCCGTCACTGCTCGCTCTTCCTCCTTCGCTTCACTAGACAGCAGCATCCTCCACCTACACATGACCTATGATTCTGCTACCCTCAACATCTCGATCAAAGGTGCTATCGAGGAGGCCAATGAGGACCTGCGCTCCCTCTCGCTTTCGATTCGTGAGTCGCTGAGATTGGGCAGGGTCGACAGAGCGATGCGAGTTGCTCGATGGGGCGAGATGATGCAGAAGAGCTAACTGCTGCTCTTACCACACTGCAGATGGCAAGCCCGAGCTAGCTTGGGAGGAGCACCACGCTCATGAAGTGCTCACGGCCTACATGGAGAAGCAGGAAGGCTTCAAGGTCGAGCGGAAGATCTGCGACCTCGATACAGCTTGGAAGGCCTCCTACGGTACCGAGGGACCTGTCATCGGCTTCTGCAGCGAGATGGAGTGAGTCGCCGATTGCGCCGAGCCCATTTCCGAGGACTGCTGCTTGTCTCGACATAGCTCACTGACCTCTTCAACCCCAACAGTGCTCTACCTGGAATCGGACATGCTTGTGGGCACAATCTCATCGCCATCGCAGGCTGCGCAGCTGCCATCGGTGTAGCTCGAGCACTTCGCGAGTACAAGCTGCCCGGCCGAGTCGTCCTTCTCGGTACTCCTGCTGAGGAAGCGTGAGTCCGAGTCTCGGCGTGCTCCACTCCCCCTCGCTGATTATCTGAACCTACCTGCAGCGGCGGTGGAAAGTGCCTCATGCTCGAACGAGGCGCCTTCGACGACATGGAGGCTTGTCTGATGGTTCACCCTGGCCCTCGTGGAAACGGAGCAGCCGCTATGACTAGCACCTGCAGGACTGGAGTTACTGTGACCTACTCGGGACGCTCGGCGCACGCTGGAGTGAGTTTCGGCGTTCTCGTTCGGTCGCTTTTTGCTCCTCTTGGCCGCTTTGCACGAGCTTGCAGCGGCTCTACTGGACGCGCGCAAGGGCTCAGATCGAACGCACCAGCTGACTGGCTTGCTTCTCCATCCGCAGGGAGCACCGGAGAAGGGTATCAACGCTCTCGACGCCGCCGTCCAAGGCTACGTCAACGTTTCGACTCTCCGGCAGCAGCTGCCGACTACTACTCGGGTGCACGGTATAATCGGAGGTGGAGAGCACTGGGCGGTTAACGGTGAGCTCTTTGACTGACTCCCGCCGGTCGTCCCCTCGCTGACCGTTGGCTCGCTGCCTCTCTTCGTCTCGGATCGCATCTCATTCGCCACTCACAGCCATTCCCGCTTCCTCTCAGCTCCTCTATGGCATTCGCGCACCCTCCGCGAAGGAGCTCGCTCCCCTTGTTCCCCGAATCCTAGCCTGCTTCGCCTCGGGAGCTTTGGCCACCGGGTGCGCCTACACCACTGAGGGTCAGAACCTCTACCTCGAGCTGCAGCAGAACAAGGGACTCTCGGGCGCTTTCAAGACGTACGCCGAGGGTGCATGGGGCGACGAAGGCTACGCGGTGCCCGACCACGCCACTACTACGGCGAGCACGGACTTCGTGCGTCGCTTTTCTCGAGCTCTCGTGACTCTAGCTGACCCTACCTCTGCAGGGAAACGTATCTTATCACATGCCTGCCCTGCACCCTATGTTCATGCTACCGGAAGCCCACGCCGACGACTTCCCCCACTCATCGTCCTTCGCCGAAGCCGCCTCCACGCCCTCGGCTCACCAAGCAGCTCTTCGCGCCGCCGAGGGCATTGCGGTCGCCGGTTTGAGGGTAGTCGTTGATGAGGCCTTCAGGAAGGAGATCCGCAAGCAATGGGAAGCGGACATGGCGGCTTCGGGCGCGGACGAGGCGATCCAAAAGATTCGGGAGGCTCTGCCAGCCACGGGGAAGCCGGTCAAGGGCGGCTTCTGTAGCTGTGATCACTGAACTGTGTATTGGGAAAACGATGTAGCATTCGTACGCCATCCCGTGACCTGGCTCGAGCAAAAAGAGCTGCCAAAAGCCTTTTTTGGTGAGAGATCTCGGAGCCGAGAGCAGGGCCGAGAGTGAGGGCTAGACCGGAAGTAGCGCGGGAGGGAAGTAGAGCGGCAGGACAGCGGAAGGGGACGAAAAGCGCGAAATCCAACTTCCTATCGCCCCACAGAGTGACCCCAGCTTGCACAAAAGCGCCAACCTCGATATCACGGCTCTCTCTCTCTTTCCTTCGTAATCCCCCGCCGTTCAACTCAGCAACTCTCCTTCTTTCTTGCACACTCACCTCGCCTTCTTACTCAACTTAACACCTCTCGATGGCATCTCCCGAGCCCAAGCGCGATCTCGTCGGCGGAGATGATATGGAGAAGTCCATCTCGCTCTACAAGGACGTAGTGGTCACGGGCGTACACGATGTTCCCGACCCAGCTGCTCTCGTCACCGCCAACATCAGCGGTATACAGATCTCACCAGAGGAGAACAAGCGCCTCGTTCGCAAGATCGACCGCTGGTTGATGCCGTTGCTCTGCCTCGTCTACATGATCCAGTTTGTAAGTCTTCCTCTCCTTCCCGTGCATCCAACCCCCCTTCCCGTGCATCCAACCCCCCTCTCTCGCCTTGCACCCCTGGCTTCTCCTTCTCGGCGTTCGCTTGGCTGACCCTTTTTTCCCCTCCCTTCTTCCCGCTCGTTCGGTATTCTGTAGTTGGACAAGGTTTCACTTTCGTATGCATCGATTATGGGCCTTCGCCAGGACACGCACCTCACTCTATCTCAGTACTCGTGGCTCGGCTCCATCTTCTGTAAGCTCCGAGTCCAGCACGCTTTAGAGCTCTTTCAAGCGCGCTGACTTCCTTCCAACAGACATTGGCTACCTCGTCGGGGAATGGCCTACCAACTATGCTATCCAGCGTCTTCCTCTCGCTAAGTGGAGTTCAGCCAATATCGTCGTCTGGGGAGGTGAGTCGGACTGCTCGGCGCTGAGGTTGGCGCTTGACGCAGCACACGGAGAGCTGACTTTCACTCTGCACGTCACTCTGCAGCTGTTGTTGCTTGCCTCGCCGCATGCCATGACTTCAAAGGCCTCATGGTCGCCCGTTTGTGAGTAAAGACGTTTCCCAGAATCGAACTAGCTCGTCTGTTCCAGAGCTGATGGTCTCTGTCTGCAGCTTCCTCGGCGCGTTGGAGTCGTGTGTTACACCTGCCTTCTCCATGGTCACCTCTCAGTGGTATCTCAAGAAGGAGCAGGGAACTCGGACCGGTAAGTCTGCGCCCAGCGCCGAGCGCGCGAATTCTCCTTCTGACGCTTCTTCTGCCCTCTAAACAGGAATCTGGTTCTCCTGTAACGCCGTCAGCATGATCTTTGGCTCCATCATGGCCTGGGGCTTCGCCAAGCACGACGCTGCTGGTGATTTCGCCCTCGAAGGCTGGCGTGTCCTCTCCAATCTCGTTGAAGCCGTTCACGACGCGAGGCGGGAGATGTAGCTGAATTGGGCGGCCTGCCGTACATTTCGATGAGCTGATAAAAACTACAAGTTGATAAAACTATACGGAGGGCCAGTGAAACCTGCCCCTGCAGGGAAACTGTCCGCCCCGTGGTCAACGAGAGTAGCCGAGACGAGAAGGGGAGCGAGACTGAGAAGGGGAGATGAGACCGAGCCAAGGGAGAGAGAGCCGAGAGGCGAAGGAAGTGTGAGATAAAGAGAGA
>BCKL01000049.1:0-25105 GCA_001600635.1 Leucosporidium creatinivorum | reverse complement strand
GGCGATGGGAGAAGAAAGGGAAAAACCCGCCGGACTCGGAAGTCTCGCGGCGCGGGAGGAGAGAGGATGTAGGAGAGTAAAGCTCACTGAGTGCGATTGAACTCCTGCGCCAATTCCCTCGTGCCTCCTCCAAAGGCGAAGCCGATCATCTTCCTCGGCGGCATCACCATCGCCCTCGGCGTCCTCCTCTTCGTCTTCCTCCCCGACTCGCCTCTCAACGCGCGTTTCCTGTCGGAGCAGGAGAAGGTCATGGCCGTGGAGCGCATCAGGTCCAACAACAGCGGCATCGGAAACAAAGTGAGCAGAGCTCGGGAGCTGGCTAACTCGTCCAGCTGCGGCTTGCTGATACCTTCCTCCTCCCCATCCTTACCAGGCATGGAAGCTCTACCAGTTCAGGGAAGCCATGACCGACCCTCTCGTGAGCCTACATCTCGTTGTCGTTCCTGCTCGGCGACGGCTAACCATTCGTCGCTTCGCAGACCTGGCTCTACTGCCTCGTCTCCATCACCCTCAACATTCCTAATGGTGGTGTTACAACGTATGTCCACGACTATACACTCCAGAAGTCGCCTGCACGTTGCTGACCGCCCTTTTCTCGCTCCGCCCAGCTTCTTCTCGATCATCATCACCGACATGGGCTACGACAAGATCACCGCGCTCCTCTACGGTGCACCAACGGGAGTTGTCGTCATGGCAGGAGTACTCTCGGTCATGTACCTGGGAGACAAGACCGGCAAGCGCATGCTCTGCGGAAGCATCGGCTGCCTTGTCGGTCTCATGGGCATTCTGCTCCTCTGGCAGCTGCCGCTCGCCAACAAGACTGGTCGCCTTATCGGATACTACTTGTAAGCATCTACCTGCGCCTCTCCGAGCACGGGCTGACTTTTCTCGCCCTCTAGCGTCTCGGTCCAGATTGGAGGCTTCACCTCGGTCCTCTCCCTCATCTCCTCGAATGTCGCCGGCTCGACCAAGAAGTCCACCGTCATGGCGCTGTACATGATCTTCTACGCTGTTGGAAACCTCATCGGTAAGCTGCGCTGAATTGGGAGCCGCTCCCAGTGATTCGGCGATGACCTCGAGCTGACGACGTGCTCTCCACAGGCCCCCAGACCTACCTCGCACATGATGCTCCCCGCTACGCCACCGCTCTCATCGTCTGCACCGCCTGCATCATCATCGCTGTTCTTGCTATGCTCTGCATCTGGGCCATCAACCTCAAGCGGAACCGAGCCAACGAGGCGATCCGCGCCGACCCTTCCTACGTGCCCAAGCAGAACCAGGAGTTCTTGGATCTCACAGATCGGTGAGTTTGGTGTCTTTCTTGCTTCCCCTTCTCAGCCATCTCGCCCTCTCGCTTGCAAGCCAGCCGCCTCTTGCCTGAGCTTCGGCGATGGTGCTGCTCCCTTGTTGGCAGAACCCGAACGCTGACCGCTATCTATGTTCATGCCACAGCGAGAATCCCGCTTTCCACTACACCTGCTAAGATACACGATGCTGGATCCTGCGAGGGACGGGGACGGGAGCTCGGCGATGGAAGAGAAGAGGGAGGCTCAGGCGCTCGGGGGGGTTATTGGTCGTTGTTTCGTACAAGTAGTATTAGGGATGCAATTTGTCTTTTGCTGTGATTTCGTGCAGGAGAGAGGGTTCGCCCGCCCTCCTTCAAGCTGGCGCCCCGGGCACCCCGCTCCTCTCCCTCCGCCGTATCTCGCCCCTCTCGTCACTCGACAGTGTCGACACCACACTGCAGCCCCGCTTCTGGCCGTCATCCGGAATAACCTTTATCGAGCGGTCCTTTCGGCGCACTCCCCGCACGCTTGGATGTAGAGCGGGTCAAGCAGCTCCTTGACGGTCCAATCCGTCGCGCTGTTTCCTCTCACTTCACTACCAGACGGGACCTATTATCGCACAATCCAGGATGACCTACAGCTCTACTGCTTTCAACGCCTCGATCAAAGCTGCTATCGAGGAGGCCAATGAGGACCTGCGCTCCCTCTCGCTTTCGATTCGTGAGTCGCTGAGATTGGGCAGGGTCGACAGAGCGATGCGAGTTGCTCGATGGGGCGAGATGATGCAGAAGAGCTAACTGCTGCTCTTACCACACTGCAGATGGCAAGCCCGAGCTAGCTTGGGAGGAGCACCACGCTCATGAAGTGCTCACGGCCTACATGGAGAAGCAGGAAGGCTTCAAGGTCGAGCGGAAGATCTGCGACCTCGATACAGCTTGGAAGGCCTCCTACGGTACCGAGGGACCTGTCATCGGCTTCTGCAGCGAGATGGAGTGAGTCGCCGATTGCGCCGAGCCCATTTCCGAGGACTGCTGCTTGTCTCGACATAGCTCACTGACCTCTTCAACCCCAACAGTGCTCTACCTGGAATCGGACATGCTTGTGGGCACAATCTCATCGCCATCGCAGGCTGCGCAGCTGCCATCGGTGTAGCTCGAGCACTTCGCGAGTACAAGCTGCCCGGCCGAGTCGTCCTTCTCGGTACTCCTGCTGAGGAAGCGTGAGTCCGAGTCTCGGCGTGCTCCACTCCCCCTCGCTGATTATCTGAACCTACCTGCAGCGGCGGTGGAAAGTGCCTCATGCTCGAACGAGGCGCCTTCGACGACATGGAGGCTTGTCTGATGGTTCACCCTGGCCCTCGTGGAAACGGAGCAGCCGCTATGACTAGCACCTGCAGGACTGGAGTTACTGTGACCTACTCGGGACGCTCGGCGCACGCTGGAGTGAGTTTCGGCGTTCTCGTTCGGTCGCTTTTTGCTCCTCTTGGCCGCTTTGCACGAGCTTGCAGCGGCTCTACTGGACGCGCGCAAGGGCTCAGATCGAACGCACCAGCTGACTGGCTTGCTTCTTCATCCGCAGGGAGCACCGGAGAAGGGCATCAACGCTCTCGACGCCGCCGTCCAAGGCTACGTCAACGTTTCGACTCTCCGGCAGCAGCTGCCGACTACTACTCGTGTGCACGGCATCATCGGCGGCGGAGAGCACTGGGCGGTTAACGGTAAGCTTGTCGAGGTGCCAATGCTGTCTACGCGCTAGCTGACTCTTTGTCGCCACTTGCAGCCATCCCCGCCTCGTCCAAGCTTCGCTACGGCGTTCGTGCACCCTCGGCGAAGAAACTGGCGCCCCTCGTCCCTCGAGTTCTTGCCTGCTTTGCCGCAGGCGCCCTGGCGACGGGCTGCTCCTACACCACCGCCGGCGAGAGCTTGTACCTCGACCTTCAGCAAAGCACGAGTCTCACTGACGCCTTCCGCACTTTTACGGAAGGCGAGTGGAAGGAGGAAGGCTACACGGTCCCGCTCGAGTTCAACACGTCCGGCAGCACCGACTTCGTTCGTCCCATTCCCTCGGCGCTGCTCGTCATTTCGCTGACCCCGTCGCCCTACAGGGAAACGTCTCATATGTGATGCCGGCCCTTCACCCCATGTTCTTCCTGCCCGAAGCTCATCCCGACGAGTTCCCTCACTCTTCAACATTTGCCAGCGCCACCTCGACGCCCTCAGCTCACAAGGCAGCTCTCCAAGCGGCCGAGGGCATCGCTGTTGTAGGACTTCAAGTAATCGTCGACGAGGCGTTCCGAGAGGCGACTCGCAAGGAGTGGAAGGCGACCATGACCGCTGCAGATGCCACAGAGGCAGTGCATAAGCTTCGAGAGCTGCTGCCGGTGCAGAAGGAGCCGGTCAAGGGTGGTTTCTGTAGCTGCGAGCATTGAAGGACCGTTATGCGGCAGCCATGTAAGAGTAAGACGCGAAGAGCTTTGCGAAATCGCGAGCCTGAACCGCTTCTCGCGATGCCGAGACGTCCGAGCCGAGTAACGCTCTCGCCGAGACGCCTGAGTGAAGTTCCGTTCGCCGAGATTGCTCTGGCTTCGAAGACGATCAACAACATAATGAGTGTTACACGATACTATATACGTCTATGGGCCGTCAAAAGCCCCCTGCCGCGACCACTTCTATCTCGGCGCCGAGCACTGGCCTCTCATCTACTCCTCCTCGCCTCCTCAGAACTGCTGCCCTCCCAAGTGCTGACCATCCCAGGCGTTCGGCATGGGCGCGAGTGACCAAAAGTCGTCATGAGCGAGCTCTTGAGTGAGGTCGGGAAGGCCGGTCGGTGAGGGATCGAAGGGGAAAGCGGCGCCGAGAGTCGAGGGGAAGGATTCGGGGGCACCTTGGCTGAGCATGTCGAGTGGCCAGGTCGGGGAAGAGAGGGATGATATGTTGAGGTCTGTTGGGAGCAAGGGGGAGAGAGAGGTCAGCATGGCTCGCGTAGAGCGCAGATTGGAGGAGAGGAGGGGAAAGGCGAGGGCTCGAGGAGAGGAAAAGAAGCTCACCGAGGGCAGTAGCAAGCGCGCAAAAGTTGGCATGACTCGTTGTAGCCGCCGGAAGCCTAAGCTCAAGCTTCTTAAGCAGCGAGAGGACGATGGCGAGGAGCTCCTCCGCCTCATTCCGTGGCAGCTCGCCTCGAGCGTAGCCTTGTACCACTACATTGCCCGAGCCGGCGACGCGCGCAAGGACTGGCCAGATGTACCGTTGACTGTCGAAGAGCTGGGAGTAGCCTCGGATGAGCTGGCTCGCCGAGCGGACCATAAGGGGAAGGGATGAGAGGCCGAGGAGGGGATCGTTGACGACGGGGGCGCGGACGAGTAGACGCTGCCAGTGGTAGCTGTGAAGAAGAGGAATCAGCTCGGTTCGGCGCGAAGGAGATCGAGCAAACTCACTGAGTCGTGGCGAGCGAAGTGAGCATCGACGAATTGTCGCCGAGCAGTGACTCGTAGTCCTTCGAAAACTTCCATAGCTTGCCCTCGGTTCCCAAGACAAACATGGCGGAGCGACCGTCCTCCTTTCCGCCGAGCGACTCCGTGAGGTAGCTGTGTTGGATGGTGATGAGGTGGGCCATGACGGGCGAAGCGATTCCGGCGTCGCGCTGAGAGGCGATGAGCTCTTCGTCGTACGAGGGGAGGAATGGCCGTTGGCCGACAAGCGAGGCGTAGTATGTATCCGTCCAGACGACATAGAAGAGGAGACCAGAGGCGCCGGTCTCGGGTGGGTAGGCGGAGGCGGTCGCCTTGCGATGTAGGCCCAGCTCTTGGACGAGGAAGGCCATCTTCCCGATGATGGAGCGAGTGGCCGCTACCGAGCACGCCGACATGGCGTACAGCTGCAGCGCGATGAGGGCGTGGAGCGAAGTGACGGTGGTCGCTGCGCCGAGCCGTTCAACCGCGTGCCGGTAGAAGGCGACATCGGCGCGAGGAGGGGCTTGAGGATCCACGCTCGGTGGTGAGTGCGAGTTGCGAGAGAAGATCTCTTGTCGATAGGACGCCATGGCGAAGACGGCGAAGAGAAGAGCGAGTTGGTCGTCGCTGAGGCTGCCGGGGAGCTCTTGATGGCGCTTGGCGAGGTGGGCGAGTCGGTCTTGCGAGATGAAGCCGAAGATGATATGTACTTCGTGCGCGAAGATGTCGAGAAGTGCGAGGGTGTCGGACCAAGAGAGCGAAGGTAGCGGAGGGAGATGAGAGTCGGTGCGGAGGGAGGGGTGGGTGTCGAGATCCGGTAGTCGCAGCGAGATGGGAGCTGTACGAGTGCAGAGTTAGTACTGTACCGAATCGTCATGCTGCAGCCCACTCACCTCCCGTCCGAGACTCGTACAAGCTCTCCAGATCCTCCTCGACGGCGCGAAGTCCGAGCACGAAAGGTTGTAGGGCTGTAGTCGAATAGGTAGGAGACGACGAAGGGCTGCCCGACATCTCTCCAGCGCGAGATGGGTGCATGCGAGGGTGTCGGTGAGGTCGTGCTTTCGCTCGGTACGAACAATCCAAGCCGTCGACCGCCTGTGTCGCGAAGCAAGACGGTCAGCGTGGTTCCCCAACAGATCTGGAGCTTGACGTACACATCTACTGCAAGGAGTCTCGCCGCTACACCGAGTCCTGCGCTGTCGGCATGCCTCACACGCCTTAGAAGCTCGAGTGCGGGTTGGCTTGCGCGAAGCGGTCGAAGTTGAAGCGTCGGAGCTTGAGTCTGGTGTTACTCCCATGGCGAAGGTGGGTGGTGGTGTAGGTGGAAGCAAAGCGTGGTGGGAGTCGCGTAAGGTAGGATTCCAACGAGGGAAACCATTCAGCCGAGCTCGTTTTCATCCCTAGCGAGGGTTGCCATTAGATGACAAGTCTAAGCAGGGCCGCGGTCGCCCTTCCAAGCCTCTTGTAAGGCTTCTGACAGCATACTTGACGATCCTTGGTACCCCTCGTGCTCGGCCGAAAGGTGTCGTACAGCAGCAAGGCAAAGCGAGAGTTGGGAAGAGGAGAAGGAGCGTCCGCCTTCGCCGCGCCCAAGTCGACTCTCAGCCACACCGAAAAGAAGGGGCCTGTGAGCTTCGTTACTTCACTACAGCAATCAATCAGTCCGTATATGCTCTTCACCGCTATGCCTAGTCATGTGCAGACTCTGCTCAGGATCTCGGTGATGGCGCGGGAAGTGGATGCCGTTCGGCGAGCGAAGAGCGGAACCTGAGCCCGTGACGAGCGGAGGTGGCGGAGGGCTCGGTCAACTCCTTGGTCGATGGCAAGTCTGCAAGTGTTCATTCGGACCGCCCGAAGTGCTCGCGAGTTGCCTTCCTCGTCGCCGAAAAGATCTTCCAGCAGCGCCGAGGGGTCAGACTGAGTATTTAGACGTCGCTAAAGCTGTATGGCAGTAGCAGATGCAAAGAGAGAGATAATGAACTAAAGAGTGTAATAGAACGGGGGCGTCCATGCCCCAAGAATAAGCCTCCACTTCCGTCGCGCTCCTTCTGCACCTCTACCTCCGGAAACCCTCCCTCTAATACCCCGAGTCCGACCTCTGATTCGTCTGACGCATCGGCGAGAACGAGCTGGGATCATCGAGCCCCTCAGCACCGCGATGCCCAACCGCCGAGAAGGAGTCAGGGTCGTCGAAGGAGGGCTGCTGGCCGTGCTGAGGTTTAGCGTAGGGGTGAGAGTAGGCTTTGGGTTCTTGTTGAGGTGTGAAGGGATTGGTGGGAGTTGAAGAGGACGGAGGAGGAGTGGTAGAGCGCTGGCCGTCGGCGTTGTCGGAGCCTCGGCGAACGAGGGGAGTGCTCGAAGATTCGTCGCCCATCTGAGAGACAGAAGGTCAGCAAGGCCGAGACGCTCTCGACAAACTAAGTCGAGCTCACAGGCTCGGGAAGAGTGCCCATCGCTGCCGTCTGCCTCGGCACAGGGCTCGTCGGCGCTCCACTCGAGAACCCTCCGCTGCTACCCATCTCTCCCATCTCATGCTGACCATGTTGGTGGTCCATACCCGATCCGGGGATAGCAAGAAGGATGGTGTTGCCGTTCTCATCGACTCCCCAGTAGGTTCCAGGAGGAGGTTCGGAAGCGGGAACGCCGAGCACGCTGCCCGGGTGGCCTCCGCCGTATTGCGAGGTGCCGTAACGAGGGTGTCCGGATGCACGCTTCTCGCCCGTGACGCCCGTGGTGCCCGAGTAGACCGAGTAGTCGTCGCGAAGGGCATTCTGGCGGTCGTGCTTGCGTTTGAGGTAGAAGAGGATCACGGCGATGAGGGTTATCGCTCCGATGCCTCCTACAACTCCTCCGACGATGGCTGTAGAGAGCCCTGGGGTCAGCTCTGCCGAGGAGTCGCAACAGCGAAGCGCAACTCACGTCCGATGGGAGTCGAGGAACCTCCGTCGCTCGGCGCACCAGCAGCACCGGCTGGCGAGCTTGTCTGCTTGGGACCGGCTGACCAAACGAAGGTAGGATCAAACTTGGAGGCGTAGGCAGCGACGACATTGGTAGAAGCACCTGCGAGCGAGATTGAATGGTGAGCTGGGCGATATCGCTCCTCGGCTGGCGAGGCCAGCTCGTCCTCTCGCTTCTACAGCAGCAGTCAGAGACACCTCAGACTCACCAGCGTTCTGCGCCAAGCAAGAGCTACTCGTCCCAGCAATAACGACTCCGTCCGAGGTTGACGCCGAGCCGTTTCCGGGGATCGCTCCATTCGCCGAGGTGTCGGTCACGTCTGCAGGGCGACAAGTGGGTAAGCTCGTCTTTCCTATACGTTTGCAATCCATTCCGACTCCCCGAACCAGTCCCGAACCAGCCCCGAACTTGCGCTTCGGCGACTCACAGAACATCGCGGCGACGCTGAGCCCGACGGGGAGGTCAACTAGCCAGGTGAAGCTCCCCTCGTTCAGACCATCGTATGCTGCCGGAAGATCGTAGGTTTCAATCCAGTTCGAAGTCGTCGACGGGTAGAAGCCGAGCTGTGGGCGTCAAGGAGTCAGCGGGCTTCCGCCGAGCGACCGTGCGGCGAGAACGACCTACATGCTTGGGCATTCCGACAAACTGCTCCGGACACGTAAAGCTGTACCGAGAGTCGCTGTCAGCTCTCTCCCCTCGTCGACGAACATCACAAACCGGCCGCCTTCGACCCCGAACATTCGGCGTTCGAGCTGCTGCCTACTCACCTGAAAGTAGCATAGGCGCATTGCACCAGCGGAGGCAGCTCTACTGTAGGACTGACTGCTCCCGATGTGCTGCTGGTCGAGTTGTTTGTCGAACCCGACTTGGGCGCACTTGACGTCCGGCTCGAGGTGACCAAACTGCTCGAGCGCGAGGCGGAGGAGCTGGTTGTTGACATCTGTGCGACGACGTAGGGGACTAGTACACTCCCTAGTAGTGCCGCTGTGGTGATCCGAAGCATGTCGAGCGAAGTGGTGAGAGCGCAAAGAGCGAAAAGTCGGACTCGGAGAGGGGCGAACGGACAGCGCGGGTGGGGCAGAAGAGGTGATGGCGTTAGGGGCCCATGTCATACAGAAGAGAGGCTCAAGGCTTGTTGAGAGCTTTGTACAATCGAGTCAAGAGCGAGGAGACGAAACGGCGAGCAGCGAGTGAGTGGGAGAAGCGAGAGAGAGAGGAAAGCGAAGCTGGCGGTGGCAGCTCGGCGTAGAGGAGCTGGCAAGGAGCGCTTTCAATGAGGCGGTTTGGGGACGTGATTCCTCTCGGATGAGTCGCTACACAATCCCAAGCTCTGTAGGTCATCAGCTCGCCTGGGCACCCCTCTCGGCGCTGACGCGCTTTCGGTTCAAGTCGACGAGTCTGAGCGGAAGCTGCTTCTTGGCTTCCTGCACCTCACTGCTCCCGTCTTTTCTTTGTTCAGCCCTCGTCAAACCAGCGCAAAGTACGCAGGCCTCGCTGCTAAGCTACACAAAGCTCCCTTCGCTGATCTTGCTCGTTCCAGCGCTCCCTCATCTCGACAAAATGGCTCCCGTCTCTGCTCACCCCGTCCTCTTCTTCCTCGTCGGCGCTCTAGGTGAGTAGGGTATTGCACAGCCCATCCAGTTCTGCTCTCTCGTCCCGAATCTGTCGACTAATCGCTCGCCTTTTGCCCGCCGCTCCCCTCAACTCGCGCTCGACCAACAGCTGCCGCCCAGACGGGTTTGACGGCCTACCAGATCTACAAGGCGTACCATGGAGGACAAGGCTTCCCTAGCGAAGAGTGGAAGAACCGCGAGATGTGAGTTAGGCAGCGCGGGAGCTGCCGAGCGGGGGTGAGGTTGAGCAGCGCGAGCTGACGATCCCGGCGTGCAGCTTCATGCTCTTCACCGCTGCTTGGACTTTGCTCTTCGCCCTCTTGCACTACTTCATCACCTCTACAGTGAGTCCAAGCTAGCAAGAACGGTGAAGGGGTCATTCGGCGCTGGAAGCTAAGCCTCGGCGCGCCTCCAAAGTCGGCGCCTTCTGGTCTCTGATTACGTTCATGTTCTGGTGCGCTCGCAATGGATCCACTCCGACTGCTGGGACAGTCGCAAACTGCAGTGTAGGCTGACGATGACTCGTTCCGGCGCAGGG
Source organism: Leucosporidium creatinivorum (assembly GCA_001600635.1). NCBI lineage: Eukaryota > Fungi > Basidiomycota > Microbotryomycetes > Leucosporidiales > Leucosporidiaceae > Leucosporidium > Leucosporidium creatinivorum. The sequence goes on along the minus strand of BCKL01000049.1, from coordinate 15,262 downwards.
TCATCGCTACCGTGCTCTGGGCTCGCGTGGAGGACTTCCACCCTTCCGACTGCAGTGGAACGAGCTTCGCTTCGTATTGTAGGCAGGTTGTGGCGATTGAGGCGATCGGGTGGACTGAGGTGAGCGCAGAGACAGCTGGGAGCGTGCGCCTCCGAGGGAAGCCGCCGACGCCGAGAGTCGAAACTCGAGCCTGAGAGCCGATGTCTCCTGCAGGTCGTCCTCACCGCGCTCCTCTTCCTCGCTACCCTCTTCGCCTGCCACCAGCACAGGAGGAACTCTAGCTATCGCCAGGCTGGCCACCAGTGAGCTCGTCGCAGCGCTTGATCTCTGCGCTCGCTGACCTCGCTTTTTTCCACAGCGGCTACTACGTCTAGACAACGCGTCTCACGCTTTGCACACATTCTTTGAGCGCTTCCACACACGATCACCCCCTTGCTGTACCCCTTCGTCTCTCCTTCCCCGCCTCGACTTTCCATTCGACCTCATCAGTGCCGTATTTGCAACAAGTACTAGTTCCGTGCTCACTCGAGTGGAGAGATATGTACCGGAGCGTCTCTCGAGACCTCAGTGAGGTCCTGAAGTCGAGCAGAGAGATGCAAGGCCAGCTCGGCTATCTTCGGCGATCGTTTTGTCGCCACCTTAATGGTCTGGGGCGCTACGGTGGGACTGCTAGACGCTACTGCTCACTGCGAGCACTCGCTGCCCGCTCTGCCTGCTCAAGAACACCCTAGGCAGCCTCCCCGCCCTCGAGTTCTCGTCCTCGCCTCGCAGCAGCGTTCGCCGAGAGGGGTTCGTCTCTTTTCTAGCTCTCGTATCCGTCGCTTTCCCCACAAGATTGAACCTGACCGACCTGCAGTATGGTAGGCATGCTCCGCTACTGTAGCATGCAGCCAGCAAACAGAGCGGCGCTTTTTCGGGAAACGCGCGCTCCAGCTCCTTGATCTGTCTCCTCCTCGTTCTGCGCGCGTCTCGCCTCTCAGCAGCCATGGCGAATCTAGAAAAGGCTCCGTCGACACCAACAGCACCAACATCAACACCAAGGGAGCCCAAGGGCGAGGCAGACGCATATGCCGCCCAAGTCGAGGCGTTCAACCTTTTGAATCTCGTCTCACGGGAACAACCAGCGCATCCCATGCACTGGTCGGCGTGGAAGCGGTGGTCAATTGTGGTCGTCTACTGGTGAGTGCTTCGCCTCGTTGGCAGGACTCGGACACGAAGCCGAAGTGGTGCGGCTTGGGAGCTCGGTCGAGCTGTAGCTGGCTTGCGAGCCCGGTCGAGCTCAAGGCTGACCTCCTGTGTAGTCTCCTACAGGTGTTCGTGTCACTCCTCTCGACTTCATATGTATCGATGGAGTTCTTAGTACAAGAGCGATGGGGAGGGTCGACTCAGGTGAGTTGCGCTAATCCGCTGTCAAGCGGCTTTCGCTGACCCTGCAACTTCTTCAGGTCGTTACCCTCGGTCAGAGCATGTTCATCGTTGGAACGGTGGTCGGACCCGCCTTTCTGGGACCCGCCTCGGATATACTGGGTAAGTCTGCGCCGCGGGAAGCTTCGACCGAGCTCGCCGAGCTGAAACCCTCCCCGTCTGCAGGCCGAAAATGGATCTACGTCGTCGCCATGTCGTTTTTCGCGGTCGTCAACTTTGGCATCGCCTACCGTGAGGCTCCCAACTCGTCTCGGAGGGCTCACAGAAGCTGATCGTCTCCCTACTTCTCCTCAGCTACCGGTCTTCCCATGCTCATCATCTTCATGTTCCTCGCTGGAATGACGGGATCTGTAAGTAGCCACAGCTACATCAGGGCCGACATGTGCCCCGAACGGCGACGACGAGCCGACCCTCAAGACCGGCACCGAGCTTACGCCTCACCTTGCCCTCCCTTCCCTTGCTACTCGCTTTCATTAGGTCGCCTTATGTAATGTAGCAGGGACGATTGCGGATCTTTTTGGAGATGAAGCTGGCTCGGCACAGGCTATGGCTCGTGAGTGCACGTTCAAGCTTACGATGCGCCAAGCTGATCATTATTCCTCGCAGTCTTCGCCGCTTCAGCCAACATTGGACCGTCTTTGGGCTCGTCCGTGGTATGTAGATCCTGTCGGGAAGCAGCTGCCTGGCGATTCCGAGGCTGACTGTTGTCGCAGGGGGAATGGGTCGCCGAGAACCCGAACATGGGATTCAAGTGGATGGGCCTTTTGAACGTGATCATTGCTGCAGGATACATCGTCATTGTGCGTTCACTAACTCTTGTCAACTTCGTGCACGCAAGACTCTAACCTCCCCTCGCCTCCGTCCCCGTCTCATCCGCCCCTCCTCCTCGACCCCGACCCGCAGCTCTGCCTCATCCCCGAGACCCTTCCGAGACTGGTCATTGCCCGGGCCACGAAGGTCACCGATGAGGATAACAACGAGGCAGCTCTCGTCCTCTCCTCAACCAAAGTCAGCCTTCGGACGGAGCTTGTCTTCTCCGCTACAATGGCGCTCAAGATTTTGGTGCGCGAACCAATCGTAATATCATTAGGAGTCGTCAATGGGTACTTCTACGGAGCGATCTTTCTGTACTTGGATGGCGGTAAGCACCTAAACAGGCCTCAGAATCTCCAAAAGAGCGGGACCGACGTGCTCGGGCCGAGTTCGCTGACTTTAGGCTTCCTGGCGCAGTCTTCGATGTCTTTGCGGTCAACAATGGACTCTCCTACATTTCGGCTGATCTCACGTACCTCAACTTTGCCGCTGGGTACGTCTGCATTGCCTTCGCCGAGTTGTCATAGCCCGTCCTGGCGTTTCGGGGCTAGCGAAGCTGCTAGCTGACCGCTGCTCTCCTCATCTCGCAGAGTGATTATCATGATTATCTTCTTCGTTCCTATCCAAACGTACCTCGTCAAGCGTGACCGAAGGAAGCGCGACGGCGAGATCCGCCCCGAGGCTCGCTTCTTGCTCTCGCTCGTGACCGTTTGGGGCGTGCCGATAGGACTTCTGTGGTGAGCTCCACTCCTGGCTCCGTCCGCCGCTGAACTCGCCGCTGACTCCCTGATCCCAACAGGTTCGCATGGACGAGTGGGCTCCCCTCTGCTTCCTCTTCGGCGAGGAAGTGCTGACGCTCTCTCTCATCTCAGGCTATGGCAACGTCAGCTACTGGTCACCCATCGTCGCTGGATCCGTCATCGCTCTATCCGACACACTGCTGTGGCTGTCCATGCTCTGCTACATCACAGATTCGTATACGAACGTCGCCGGCAGCGCCATCGCCGCCTTCCTCATCCCCAGCTTCATCATTGCGGTATGTTTGCACCCCCTTCTTCTTCCCTCCTTCTGCCTCCTCCCTCCGTCTCTCTCCGTCTTCTCTCGGTCGGCGTCGACCAAGGCTGACCCTCGTTCATCAGGCGGCTTGCGCTCACCTCGGCGTTTTGCTCTTCGAACGCGAATCGACACAATGGGGCTTCACCATCCTCGGTCTGATCTCTTTGATCGCTGTGGTCTTGACTTATGTGTGAGCAGCTTCCCCTGCTCAACCGCTCCTCTCGGCGAGGCCAGCTGACGTCCCTCGGCGCCATCGCAGTCTCTACTTCTTCGGGCCACGACTTCGCGCCAGGAGTCGGTACGCTCGCAAGTTCTGATTTGAAGAGGTCCGGCGCAGCGGCTGCAGCCTGAAGCAGACGAACTCGGCGCAGTTCACGACGGGGAGGGGATGGGCCGTGGCGAGATATAGACGAATCGTAGCGCTTCAAGATAGCGAATAGAAGGTACTCGAGATTATTTATCCTCCTCAGGCGCCCCTTCAGAACCGTCTTGAGACGAGAGCAGAGGCCGAAACTCGCTCGGCGGGGAGGCAGAAGGGGAGGCTGACGCGAGGCGGGAAGCGGTCAAGTCCCCAGCTGGCTCGTCAGCAAGCAGGGCGAAAGCAAGAGCTCTGCATGAACGACGAATCGCGACGAGGAAGAGCAGCAGCCCCACCAGCGGGAAGGGATGGAAGCTCAAGGGAGGGGAGGCACTCGAGAGCACTTTCCATTCTCGGCGACAAATCAGGCTCCATCTCCCTGTTCTCTCTTCTTCCGCTGCTGGGATCTTCTCTTCGCCTTCACGTGTAAGTGATTCTCCCATGTTTCGACTAACACGGGAGGGGTTCAGAGAGTCTCCGTAACTCTCGGCATCAGGTGCACTTCCGGTCGCTTGAGGCGGCCTGAGCGACTTTCGTCGTTCTCCCTTCACCTTCATTCCTTGCCTCAGCAACAGCGCAATGGCTGACCCACAGCACGTAAAGATTGTCAACAGCGAAACGCAGGAGCTCGAGGACGTCGTGCTGGACGATCACACCGAAGCGCCGACTCTGCACACGCTCGGGAAGCTCGAGGACATCGTCGCTGGCTCTCCCAAGATCAGCGAGGACGCCAAGGACAGTACAACCCATCATTCTCACGATGAGGATCTCGAGAAAGCTTCCCTCGACCTCACTGTCGCTCACGAGTCGACGCAGGAGCAGGTCGACCTTCATCGAGTTTCGTTCGAGAACCCCTACCATCCGACTCGCTGGGGACCGGTGAAGCGTTGGTCGATTCTTACCGTCTACTGGTGAGCTCTGAGCGGCTGGAGGAAGTAGGGAGGAGCGTTTTGTCTCGAAGTTCGGCGAAGGCGAAACCTGACACTGACAGCTTTCGCCCCCAATCCAGTACGCTTCAAGTCTTCGTCACCTTGATGTCAACCGAGTACATCAGTCTTGAGTACTTGATTAAGCAAAGGTGGCCGGCATCGTCTCAAATCCTCACCCTCGGCCAAAGCGGGTTCATCCTCGGTGAGTGCTGCGCCGAGCAGTCTCGGCTTGCGCTAACCTGCGCAATCCTATAGGTACTGCCATCGGACCCGCTTTCCTGGGACCTGCTAGTGATATGCTCGGTCGCAAGTGGCTCTACGTTGGCTCGACTGCAGCCTTCGTCCTGGTCAACTTCGGCGTCGCCTTCCGTAAGCTCGCGATTCGCTTCGGAGTTCGGTCAGGCATCAGCAGCGCACTGCTGACCACTTCTGATGATAGCTCTCAACCTTCCTATGCTCATCATCTTCATGCTCTTGTCCGGGGTCACGGCTTCAGTTCGTCGTTTGAGCTGCTCGGCGGCGCCCGCTCACAGCTAACTTTCACTCCGCCCGCAGGTCGCCCTCGCCAACACCGCGGCTACCGTCAGCGACTTATTCGGCGACGATGCCAACGCTGGACAAGCCATGGCTCTCTTCGTCTCCTCCGCCAACTTTGGTCCTTCGTAAGCCTCATCGCCGAGCGCCAAAGTCTGAGGCTGACCACCTTTTTCACAGCCTCGGTGCTCCCATCGGTCAACTCCTCGTCGAGAATAAGAGGATGGGCCTCAAGTGGATGGGGCTAATGAACATCATTGGCGGCGCCGTCTTCGTTATTCTACTCTGCTTCATCCCGGAGTGAGTTCGCCGAGCTTTAAGCATTTCGCACGACTTCTCAAGAGCTGACCTTGCTTCTTGCTTGTCCCCATCTCGCATCCGGTGCTCTGTGCCACTCAGGACCCTCCCCAAGATCGTCATCCGCCGAGCCGCCCTCGCCGCTGGGATTCCCGAGCCCGTCAGCGACAAGCCGAAGCCTACAGTCGTAGCCGAAACGGTGCACGTCCTCAAGCACGCTATGAAGCTGATGTTTACAGAGCCGAGTACGTGTTAAGCTTCGTCGACGGCATGTGTCTCGCCCTCTTGAGCGCAGAGCTGACTCGACCCGTCGTCGCCGAGCAGTCATCATCGCTTTGGCCTTCGTGAACGGCTTTAGGTGCGTCTTCTCCTTCATTCAAGACCGGCACGAAGCTAACATCCTCTCCACAGCTTCGCCCTCATCTTCCTACAGCTCGACGGAGTCGTAAGCCCGGCCATGATCAACCGCCTCATCGCCGAGCTGACCTCCACCTTCACTCTCCTTCAGTTCGAGACCTTCGTGGACAACAAGGGCCTGACCTGTCCGTATCTTTCTTCTTTCCCAACTCCCAGATCCCCACTAAACCCCCTCCAACCGCCCAGACCTTCAAGCAAACCTAACTTTTCTCAATATATCGGTCGGATGCATCATCATGTTCTGCTGTCTCATTCCCATCCAAACGAGGATGATCCTGAAAGACCGGGTCAAGCGCGGTGTCAGGCCTGAGGCTAGGTTCTTGCTGTCGCTGCCGCTGTGAGTTGCGATGTCGCTGAGGGACAGTGAAGGCTGTCCGAGCTCCTTCCAACTGCGCAAGAGTTGCTGACATCCAGGCTGCATCTCTACACCCGCAGCGTATGGCTCTTGTGCGTCTCTGCCATCCAAGTCCTTCCGCCGCTCGGCGATGTGCCTCCCTGCTGACTCGCTCTTTTTTACAGCCCCATCTCACTCCTCTGGTTCGCCTGGACCTCCGGTAAAACCGTCTCCTACTGGTCGCCTCTCATCGCCGGTGTACGCCTCATCTTGTTCTCTTTCCGCCTGTCTCTCTCGGTCGCCGAGCCGAGCTGATCTGAACTCTGTTGAGCACAGGTCGTCCTCGGCGCTGTCAACCCCCTACTTTGGTGCTCGATGATGAGTTATTGCACTGATTGCTTTACGGATTGCGCGGCTTCGGCTATTGGTGAGCTTCTGCCTTCTTGCGTGCCATCGAAGAGGTGGCAGCTTCGCCGAGCTCCAATCGAAACTGATTTACCGCTTCTGTCGAGCAGTATCCCTCCTGATCCCTTCCTTTGTCATCGCCGTAAGTTCCCCACCCTCCTCTAGAGCGCTTCGGCCACCCAAAGCCGCCCCAATCCGCCCCCACGAGCCCGCTGAAGGATCGCCGAGCTAAGCCTTCCCACGCTACAGGCCGTCTGCTCCCATTTCGGCGTCTTCCTATTCGAGGAAACGACCACCAGTATCGCTGGCTCCATTCTCGCAGGACTGAGTGTCGTAGTCTCGGTTCTGATCTATTGGTAAGCACAGCTCGGCGCCCGTTGCAGGGCGCCAAGCTCGCTGGGCCGTTCCAGGTCTGAGTTGGGCGCAGCGGCCGCAAGGGATACACTACAATCACAGTCACGCTGACTATGCTTCCCTGCCTCCTTCCCGCTCCTACAGCCTCTACTTCTTTGGCCCCCGCCTACGTAGGTCGAGCAAGTACGCTCGCAAGTTCTGAGCTTTTTGGTCAAAGTTGAGGTTGAAGGTCTGTAGCATATTATATTGAACATCCGTGCTGTATTGGAACATATATGAGATCTTCAGAGCCGGTCTGTAAGAGTGTGTGAGAGTGAGCTCGGCGAAAGGGCTTGCGCCGAGACTCGAGTTGAGGCCGGCGCTCCAGTCTTGAGAAGCGGGGGCTCGGCAAGCCTACCCTCGGGCCGTAGTCGCATGAGCGCTTCCTTCCTGGCTGCAGGGACCTAGTCGCCACATGAGGTGAAGGAGCAGCTTGCGAACGAGCTGGCCGAAAGGGGCTCTTCGCCGAGCCTGCTACTCGATAGCTTTCCGGCCTGAAGTAGCAGTGTAGCTATCGTTCTGCGTACTTTCCAGCACCCTGTAACCACTCCACCACAAGCCACGTCTCCGGGCCTTCACCGCGTCGCTGTCGACTTCACCTCTCTCCCTCCGTCCGCTGTCCACGGGCGATGCTTTTCATCATTTAAACCGACCTGAAGGCCTTTCATTCCCAGCATGTACGGCTCAGAACGGTACGCCTTGCCCTTCCCTCCTTGGTCCCCTCCCTAGCTCACTCCCGCTCGCGCACAGCCAAGGGCTCTCCCATCGCGAGAACCGAGCCGCCTTGTTTGGCGCCTCAACTCCCTCCTCCTCAGGCCGGAATTCCCCACTACCGATGCACTACCCCAAGAGCATGCAAGGCTACGCTGCTCAACGCACGGCAGAGGACCTGGAGGGACAGAACAACGAGAATATCGAGGGGTTGAGCGCTAAGGTCCGGATGCTGAAGGATGTGAGTTGCTCTCCACTCAGAGCTGCTGCTGTAGTGGATGCTGATGAGGGAGAGAGAGGGACAGATCACGATCAATATTGGCAACGAGGTGCGCGATTCCACCAAGCTGCTGTCGGGGATGAATGATACGTTTGATGAGACGGGGGGGTTCTTGGGAGGGACGATGAAGAAGATGAATAGGATGGCTAAGAAGCAGGGGGGCCAGTGGTGTCTCTGTGAGTCGCCGGAGCTCGCTCGTTCCCCCAGCCGTCTCAGCGTTGAGGGTGTACGCTGACCCGAGATGTCGATCACGACAGGGATGATGTTCCTCATCATTTGCTTCTTTGTCTTCTTCTGGACATGGGTGTGGCGGAGGTGAGGCTCTCTCCCTCTCGTTCTCGGCGCCGCGGCCGACTTCGCTCAACTCCGCTGACCAGCTCGTTCTCGCAGATGACAAGGGCTACCAGGACGCTTTGCAAAGCATGTGTATACTCGGGCATTCGTCGTGGTCGTCGCGTCGAAGCGAGGGGAAAGAGGAAAGAGGAGAGCAGCTCGGCAACGATGACCGAGGGGCAGGACTCGGCGTTTTTCTCGCGTGGCTCTCGTTCTCCTCGATCGCTCAGCTCCTCGAACCTAGTTCTCTGCGTGCTCGGGGCGCTCCCTCGCCTCTAGCCGAAACCAGCTCCCACGACCTTCGCTCACCTCTTTCGGCGCTCTCCCACTCGCTCACTCGACCGTTCGCGAGCCTTCCTTCGTCTCCTGAGCAATCTTGATGGCTTTCATACACGTCTAACGTCCATCGCCATCGCGCTCATACCAACGAACTCTGCGCCAACTGCTGCGTCAGGCGCTCGACCTTCTTGCGCGCTTCGGCGACGAGTTTGGCTCTGGGATGGGCGAGGTGCGATGAGGGGGAGGGACGAAAGAGGGGAGGGGAGGGGAGAGCGAAGGACGGAAGACGGGGGGGGGGGGGGGGAGGAGAAGGGGAGGGGGAGAAGGCGAAGAAATGGAGTCAGCGGCCGCTCTACCCTCTCAGCAACCTCGTCTTGGTCGCTCCGCCGAGGGAAACAAACAAGAAACGAGACAGCGAACAAACTCACTCCTCCACCAACGCCCTCTCGACCCTCCTCCTCTGCTCCTCTCCCAACCCATGCCCCCCCTGCCCCCCTTGCCTGCTCTCCCCAGCCTCCTTCCCCTCTCCCGACCCCGCCTCCAAACTCGCCGCCAGATCCTCCACCCTCCCACCCGCCCTCCCAACCCTGCTCCTCAACACTCCTTCCTCCCGTTCCAGCCGTCCAAGCTCATCAAACCATTTCCTCTCGAACGTGGACAATTGGGGCGAATGGGCGTTGATGAGCCGTTGCAGGAGGCGGTCGGTGCGGGCGAGGAGGGCGAGCTGCTTCTCCTGTGCTGCTTGGAGACGGTCGGAGGTGGAGGAGGAGGGGGAGGAGGAGGGAGAGGGGGAAGGCGAAGAGAGAGCCGAGAGGGATTGAACGGCGCCGAGTTGTCGCCCCAACTCCCGAAGCTGTAGCTCCAACCGACCCTGTACACTATCGACGCCGGTCACGAGGTCGCGAATCTGGTTCTGCACTTGCTCGACTGTGGTGCCGAGGAAACGGAGCGTTTCGGGGGTGATTTTGAGCTCTTTGGAACCCGAGGAGGAGGGGGGTTTGGGAGGGGCGAGCCGAGGGGTAGAGGAGGAGGCGTTGGGGAGAAGGGAGGAGGGGATGGAGAAGGGCGTGGAGAGGAGGGTGCGGTGGCCCTCGGTGTCGTCGGCGTCTTTTGGCGAGGAGGAAGCGGCAGGGGTGAGAGCTTGGGTTGTTGCCGCCGAGTTGTCGTTGTCGGAGGAAGAAGAAGGGACGAGCGTCGAATCCACGCGAAGGGAGAGCTCGATGCCCACGAGCTGCAACTTCTCCGTCAACAGCAGCAACGAGTAGCCGAGGTAAATATCGTTGACGACGTTGAGGCCCACCATGGGGGTGCTTGGCTCCTCCCCTCCCTCCTTCCCCTCTCCCGCGCCGGGGGTCACAGTCTTCAACACCCACGCGACGCTACTCCCCCTCCCCTTCCTCAACTCCCTCTCCACGCTCCCCTCCCCCTCCCCCTCCCCCTCCTCCTCACCGACCAACAGCGCCCTCCTCAGCCCCTCCGCCCAGCTCCTAATGCCCACACAATGCACGCCGAGCGCATGCTTGACGTAGACCGTATCCCCCGAGTAGAGTGGGTCGAGGTGGAGTGTTGGGTAATTTGTGGAGGTGAGGATGGAGTCGATGGAGGAGGAGGAGGGGAGGAGAGCGCAAAGGCCGAGGGAGATGGTTTCGTATACCAACAGCGTTGGTGGTTCGTCGATGGCCATGTCCTCGTCGTCGTCGTCTTCCGAGTCGGCGTCGGCGGTGAATCCCCTCCTCCCTCCCCCTCCTCTAGGCGTTCCCCTCGAAGCAGCGCCAGCCGAGGGGGAAGCACCACCCCACTTCCCCTCGACCTTCTCCCCCTCCACCATCATCTCCAACCTTCCATCATTCCATGCTACGACAATCACACCCATCTTCTCCCCTCCTGCTCCCCCTTCCCCTCCCTCGGCGTCTCCCCCAGAAGCGAGATAAGCGATATCCGTCGCCCTCGGTTCTTCCACTCCATTCTCCAACTCCCGCGAGCTGGGTTGGAGGAGGAACGGCCCCTGGAGGGATGGGGGGGAGGGCGAGTGGAGGGGCGTGAGGATGGAGACTACTAGCTCTTCTTCATCCTTCGGCGTCGGGGGATTGTCGGTGGAGGAGGAGGAAGTGGGGTGTGAAGCAGAGGTGGCGAGTCGTAAGAGGGTGTTAACGTAATGTAATTGGTGGTTGTAGATCTTGCTCAGCGGGTTCTCTGCTTCTCTCCTCCCCTTCGACTTGCTCGGGTGCGTGAGGGCGAGGGATTTGGTCGGTGTGCCGAGTTGAGAGGCCGAGGAGGGGTCTGAGGTAGAGGTGAGGGACAAGTAGTCGACTTTGGACGAGACGAACGAGGCCAGCGAGTGGAGGTAGGAGAGGGGGAGGGTTCTGCTCGATTCGATTCGACCGAGGGTGAGGAGAGGAGAGGGAGGGCGAGAGAAGGGGTCAGCTAGCTTTTCGGACTTGGTAGCTTCCTTCCTTCCTTCTGCAACCGCATCTTTCCCTCCTCCTCCTTCCCTCCCTCCTCGACTCCAGACTCAAGACCCAAAGCCGAAAAAAACCCAACTCACGTCCTCCTCGGCAACACCGGACACAGCGCGACGACATCCCCATTCCCCATCACCGCATACGCCGTAAATCTGCCCCAATCCCCCTCTCCTGCTCCCCAGCACATGCCCACCGCCCTTTGTGCCTCTTGATCATCCGCCGAGAACCTCTTGCCTCCTCCTCCGCTGGTGGAAGAAGGAGAAGGCGAGGGGGAGAAGGAGAGCGTCTGAGAAGGCTCTTCCACCGAGTGGGTCAAAGTGTACTCCCGCAGGAGAGAGTCGGAGGTGAGGATCCAGAGGGAGGAGGAAGCGGTGCCGAGCGGGTGCCATAATGCTTGAGCAACGCGCGGTGAGCCAGGGTGCGAGTGGTAGAATTTGCCTATCTCTAGTGCTCTGTTGTCCATTTCCATCCACAGCATCAGCATCAGCAAGCGAGGGAGGAGGAGGGAGAGAGAGAGAGAGGGTCAAGGACGAACCGACATTCGATGGAACGGCTGACGGTGGAGGACCACCCTTTGCGGGGGAGGACGAGGACGAGGATCGAGTGGAGGCCTATTAAGGCTAGGAGTTTGGAGGTGGGGTTTAGGACTAGGGAGGTGATTTCGAATGGGATTGGTGGGGATGTGGTGAGGGTCTGCTCGGAGTTCCTACCGCGTTAGCTGTGCGGCAAGAGAGAGAGAGGGAGGCGGGGAGAACGCACCTTGTAATCTCCCAGCGCTACCTCTTCCTCCCATCCCTTCGCCGAGCTCTCATCCCCCGAGCACCTCGCTTTCACCTCCCCCAAGCTCGCGATCCTCAATTCCCTTCCCACAGCCACGACGAGATCCGTTCCTCTCACTAAGACACTCTTATTCGTCCTAATAGCTTCATCTTTCGGTGCTGACTCGGGCGCTGCTCGTGGCCGGGAGGAGGTGGAGCGCGAGACGTGGGAGGAAGCGTGTTTGGCTGGTGTTGAGGGGAAGAGACGGCGAGAAGAAGGCGAGGCGAGAGAGCTGTTGGGGTGAGAGGTAAAAGGGGAAGGGGAAGGGGGGAAGATGCTCGTTAGCCCAGGCGAGGCGGGCAGAGGCAGTTGGGAGAAGGAGGAGCGAGAAGGAGAAGGGGAGGAGGGAGCTGTTGCTGAGGGTGAGTTCGTAGGGAGGGTCAAGATGGAATGCGAAGAGAGCGCTTCTAACCACGGAGCCATCCTTGCTTGCTGCTGCCTGAAGAGGTACAGACGAGTCGACGTAGGAGACGAGGTAAAGTGCCCAAGTCAAGACGTCAAGAGCTGGGAGAGCGCGTCCGGCGCAAGTTGAGAAGCGAAAGGGGGAGGGGCTTCACAGGCAGCTCGATAATATGGTACTAAGGTAATATTAGACTGGTAAAGTATACTGCTACAACACGCTTTCCCCTCTGCCTTGCTACATCCCAAGGAGCATTCTTCGCAGCTCAGCGCCGAGCTGCTCCCTTCTCCAACACCGAGCGATTCGACCGAGCAGCAAACAGAAAGAGCTTCTCAGCACTTGATAGCCCTCTGTACGCTCTGCGGTTGCTCCTCCTGCTTGTCGTCTCCGCCGAAGCGCGAGGGGGCGGCGCGGATCTGCTCATCGGCGTCTTTGTCAGTTCGGTCCAAGCACCTACAGCTTGAGCAGCGACTCACTCACCTATACTCTGCTGTTCCCCCTCTGCTGCTGAATCGGCATTCTAAAGCCCTCAGCCCCGCCTATTCTTCTCCTCCAACTCCCTCCTCGTCCTCTCAATAAACTCCTGCAGCCCATCCTTCTGCTCCCCCTTCCCCCTCCTCTGCTCCGTCCTCGGGTCATTCGTCCTGATTTCCTCCGCCTTATTTGCCTGCTCTTTCGGACTCTGCAGTTTATCCCCTTCCGCTGTGCGCGCGCCACAGTCCATCAGCTCGGGGCTCGCGTGAGAAGCAAGGGAGAGAGAGAAGAGAGAAGCAACGTACAGACCGCCTGAGCTAACGTATCGTACGCTGCATCCTGTAGACGAGAGACGGAGCCATGTGCTGCTCCTACGAGGGAGTGGAACGTAGGGGATTCGAGTAGCTGCAGCGCGAGGATCGGTCGGTCAGCTTTGGCGGGCGAGAGCGAGTGCGAAAGCCAAAGGCGAGGGCTAGGGGAAGCACCTTTTTAGTGAGGATGGCCACCAGCTGAGCTTTGACGAGGGGTCCTAACATGCTGCAGAAGCTGCGAGTCGGGATTCGCTGCGAGAGAGCGGAGAGAGAGAGAGAGAGAGAGAGGTGCGAAGCGCGACGAAGCAGGGGTTGGCTCCTGCCACATTCGAGGCGAGCTGCTGGCAGCTCGAGTTTCTAGCGACATACAGCACACACACACGGCTCGAGGTCCCTGCTCCCACTACCGACTAACTTACCGACCTACATTGTTCTCTCGCTCGCTGTACGTGTCCGTCTCTCTCTCTCTCTCTCGAACGACCGACCGACTGGCTGGACTTGCTCACTCTTGCTTGTGCAGCTACAAGCAGAGTAGCAGGAGATTCTGTGAGTGGCCTCGGCCGGCCTCACCCTCCGCTCTGCTGGTGATCGCTCATTCCGTCTTGCCTACAGCACGCTCGACTCGACTCGAACTCGGCCCTCCGCAAACCGACACTGGCAGCTCGACGCGCGCGACCTTGAAGGCTGTTCCCGCTGAGCCGTTTCGAGCTCTGTACGTTCTTCTTCAACCCCACCATTTTTCATCCACCTCTCTTGCTCTTGCTGACCCACCCGCTCTCCGCGCGCCAGCCCTCTCTCGGGCCGGCCCTACCTCGCTAAATAGCTCTCATCCCTCGGCCCCCCCACCCCCCCTCCCCCGTCCTCCTCCTGCAGCATGCCGCGCCGCCTAACCGCCCCCTCCTCGCTTAATCTATCGCTACCTGGCGCCTCCCCCCTGCATCAGCAGCCCGTCCCGCGCGGCGGCCCTTCCTCGCTCTTCAAGATGCCCGAGCCGCCCGCTGAGGTGTGGGTCGGGGCGGTGAGGAGTAGGAGCGGGATTACGGGGGTTGTTTTGGGGAGTATGCCAGTGTTGGGTCAGGGGGCGGAGAAGGTGTGAGGGGGAGGGGGGGGGGGGGGGGGGGGGGGGGGGGGGGGGGGGGGGGGGGGGGGGGGGGGGGGGGGGGGGGGGGGGGGGGGGGGGGGGAGGGAGGAGAAGGAGGAGGGGGTCGGCTGAGGCTGGCGCTGGAGGGTGGCACTGGGAAGGGAGCACAGGGTTTGCCAGTGCTCCGGCGTTTGATTGGAACGTGTAGCAGGGAGCTGGACTCTCTGTCAAGCTTGGCTCTGGCTGCGAGCGAGGAGGAGGAGGAGAGACAGAGCAAGGCTCGGCGCAAGCTTCCGAATCCCCAGCTCTCCCAGCTCCTCAGCTCCAACTGGACTGGCTCGCCACCTCTCTCCTTCTACCACCACACACAACATCCTCTTACCAACCTGTCTCTGCACAGCTCAGCGCAGCGCCAGACGCTTCTTCCCAGCTGGCCCTCTTCTTTCGAGCTCGCGCCCTGCGTTCGTGCTTGGTCTCCTGAGCCACGCGAGGCGGGAAGGTCAGGAAACACTTATCCGGCGCCAACAAAAGTAGCTACAGTACAGAGCAGTCTAGTCGCATCTCTACGGAAGCTGGAGAGCCAGCTGAACGCGGCAGATTGCGAGCTCGGCGCGGCGCTCGTCGATGAGTCTTAAGAAATTGGGATCGCTCGTTCGACGCTACAAAGCGGCTGGGCGGCTCCTCACAAGTCCTGAAGGATTGTGAAGCTTCGGAACCAAATGCGAAGTCGACGGCTGCGCTGCTGCTGCTCGACTCGGAAGTAAGCCAGAAGCCTTCGGGAACAGAATCGGCGCCGAGCTTCGCAGCGAGAGGGCGGGGGGACGATGGAGCGACACGGTCTCGTACAGTGAGCTCAGCGACCGGAGAGGCTATTTCGGAAGCTTGATAGCCGAATCTTCAGCTGGGAGAGCTAGCTCAGCTCGCCTCTCCATTCCCTGTCAACTTCGAGCTCGACACTCGCCTCGTCTCTTGCACTTCGACCTCTCGCTCGTTTCCAGCTTCGACTTGATTCTCGCCATTCTTTAGAGCTCTAGAAGAGCTACAGCAACATCTCTACCTAGTAAGTCTGCTCTCCAGTCTCCTACAGCGCCCGCTGCTGCACGTTGCGAGCTGCTCGAGCGCAAGCTGACTTCGCTCTCGCTTCTCAAACA
>BCKL01000048.1:0-53564 GCA_001600635.1 Leucosporidium creatinivorum | reverse complement strand
ATGAGGGTGAGGAAGGGGAGAGCTAAAGTACAAGGCGGGGGTTAACAGCGGGGTGGGAGACGATGTTCATGCGGTGGGCTGTTGCGGGGAGTAAGGTCAGCAGGACTGGAGAGGTACAGAAACAGGTCTGGAGAGGTACAGAAACTCACCTCATCAGCTTCGTCGCCGAGGTCGCGCCTGCCGGCCATCACGTCGATCAATTTCGACATGGGAGCCCACCACTGAGCCTTTCCGCGGCGATTCTTGAAATCTGACGCAGCCAACATTTCAGGAAGTGGTACCATGCGAATACCTGCTCCCTCGATAACGATGGTAGTGACATCGGGATCCTTGTACTCGGGCTCGAGGCCGTCGAGCTTGCGCTTGTGGTGGCGCTCGAGGAAGTCGATGCACTTGACGGTGAGGCGGATGGCGCGAGTACGGTCGCGAGGAGAGGGTACACCTCCTTGCAGGGTGTGGCCGAGGGAGACGTAGCGAGCGTCAAAGAGGTCCTTGCCCTCCTCGGTGAGAATGTTGGTGACGACCTCGGTCGTGTAGGTCTTGGAGGCCTTCTCCGAGCTGTGAGGACGGAAGGGAGGTCGATGTGATGTAGCATTGTCGAGGCGATGGAGGATCAGTGAGATGATGTGAGGGATGGCCAGGCGAAGAGGTTGACGAAGGGAGGGTGAGTGGGCGAGAAGAGAGAGGCGACGATCAGCGAGATACAGAGCCAGGCTGCACAGACGTAGCGCACCGGATAACAAGACGTCCTTCACTCTTTCCGGCGACATCTTGACGGTAACGCTTCTTGAGGAAGTCGACGTCCTCCGAGAGACCGCGAAGCGACATGCCAATTTCGGGCGTGTAGACGATGTTGGCTCCCGACTGCGAAGAGAAGAGTCAGCATATCTTCCTGATCTATGAGCAGCATGTACAACTCACAGCAAGAGCACCGAGCATGGCAATGTAGCCACAGCCAGCTCCCTGAGTCTCGACGACGAAGACACGGTTCCTGCTCGCCGAAGCCGACTGCTTGATGGCATCGGTAGCATCGACGAGGACGTTGATGGAAGTGTCGGATCCGATACTCCACTCGGTGATGGGGACGTTGTTGGAGATGGTCGCGGGAAGGTGGACGAGGGGGATGCGAAGGGCGGCGTGATCCTTGCGGCCCTTCTCGAGGATGTCGAGGGCGGCCATTCCCTCGAAGCCACCGACGATGAGAAGAGCGTCGATCTTGTTCTCGGCGAGCTTGGCGGCGACGCCAGCGAGGTCGGTGTCGGGGAGGGTACGGTTGGTTCCGAGCTCGGATCCACCGCGAGTCGACCATTGGTCGACACGGAGCCAGCTGAGCTCAGCGACATTGCCGTTGAGGAGACCGACAAATCCGTTGTAGATGGCGACGGGAGTGTGGCCATGGCAGAGGCTGCGAAGGGCGAGGATGGGAGTTAGTGCTGTTCGCCGAAGCAGCAACTGCCGTATTTAGGGCTCACCAGTAGCGAACAGCAGTGCGGGTAGCGGCGTTCATTCCTCCAGCGGGTGCTCCAGTGCTGTAGGCAGGATCGCAAGGTCAGCTACGGCCGCTGGAAAGCGAGCGCCGAGAGCGGCGAGTCGACCAACTCACTGGATGATGGCAATGCGCATGCGCTCGGCCTCAGGAACGCGGTAGGTCTCGTTCAGGCGAGTGGTAGCGCGGAAGGCGTGCAGGCAGTCCTCGAACTCGGGGTCGCGGAGACTGAGGGCGCGCTCAAAGTCCTTCTCGGCGATGGCTTTGGCGACGTCTTGGGTCTGATGAGAGCGAAGAGGGGATCAGCAGGGAGGCAAAGAAGAGTGGACGGCCATCACGCACCTTCTTGACGGCCTCCATGAGAGGCTGACGCATGATCTTGTTCTCCTGGATTCCGATGACAGGCGAGGGCTTGTCGGGAGTAGCCTCGAGAACGGCTTCAACGGCCTCGGCTCCTTGCAGGGTGGCCTGTAAACACAGAGAGAGTCAGTCAAGTATTTTCGACGGAGGACGACGCTTCGACTCACGAGGATACGATCGTAAGCGGCGGGAGCTCCTCCACGCTGAGTGTGTCCGAGAGTAGTAACACGAGTGTCAAGTCCGAGACGCTCAGTGAGGACATCCTTGACCTCATCGGGTGAGATGGGCTTGAGGTTGCAGTCGTGAGCTCCCTCGGCGATGATAACGATCGTCTTTCGCTTTCCCTCCTTGCGGTGCTGTTGGAATTCAGGAGTGTGAGCTGGCTTTCGGTGACAGGGGCCAGAGACAACATACACGGTCGAGAACGCCGCACATGGACGATTGCCAATCCTCGGAAGTAGGAGGACGCTCGGGGATGAACATGTAGTCGGCGCCGGTAGCGATGGCGGCCATCAAGGCGAGCCATCCACAGTTGCGGCCCATGACCTCGACGATGAAGGCGCGAGAGTGGGAAGAGGCGGTCGAAGAGATGGAGTCGATGGCCTCGCAAATGCGGTGGAGAGCGGTAGTAGCGCCTGCGGGTCGAGGAAGATTAGCAATCGTTCGAGCTGCAGCTGAGCAAGCGACATACCGATGGTCATATCGGTTCCGGCCATATCGTTGTCGATGGATCCAACGAGTCCGACGATGTTGAGATGCGAGTGAGCATCGAATTGCTCGGCGGAGATGTCGCCTGCGAAGAAAGGGTCAGCTTCTGCTCAACATTAGGCAGGTCAGCAGAGCTCACCTCGCTCCTTGAGGGCGGAAAGGTGCTCAGGCCACTCGGCGCGAAGCCTGTCGGCTCCAGTGAGCGATCCATCTCCTCCGCAGACGACGAGAGCGTCGATTCCATGCTTGACGAGGTTCAATGCGGCGGTCCTGCGACCTTCGACCTCCCTGAAGGCGGCGCAGCGAGCGGTACCAATGAGAGTTCCTCCGAGCGAAGCAAAACCGCGAACATCATCCCATCCGACCTGTAGGCGAGCGATAGAAGAGGGAGGCGAGTCGTTTCGGTCAGTCGATTCGTTCGCGAGGTCAGGGAGGGCTAGGGAGACTCACGCGGATGATGTAGCGATCCTTGAGGGTCTGCTCACCCTCACCCTCCTTGAGCAGCTCTCCCTCGCCGTAGGTAGCGACAAAGTTGCCCCTTCGGCGGTTAGGGATGGGGTCGGCGGTCGAGGGGGTTCCCGAGTGGACCATCGTCTCCTTGACGTCGTGCTCGGGTCCGTTTCCGCGCACAAGTCCCTCCCATCCCTCTCGGACGACGTAGACCTCGCATCCCCTACAGTAGAGCAACAGGAAAGGAAAGTTAATGACGCAGAGCGAAGGAAGGTAAGGATCAGCTAAAGGGCTCTACAGCGAGCAGGGAGGGCAAGCTATAGCTCTGCAGCTCATGATAAGCTACAGCACGCTTTGCTGCATCCCTTCCGAGCGTCGCGCAGAGTCCTTCCGCTGTCCCCAATCCGCAGATCAATCGATTGACTGACCTCGCGATTCCCATCTTTACGACGGCCCTCACAGCAGCGTTCTGTAGTCGTACAGCAGGGTCAGCAAAAGATCAAGATGTAGCTGTATATCAGGAGACTGACCATGCCCGAGCAATCTCCTCCCGAGGTGAGAACGGCGAGGCGCTTGGGTCCACCGTGGCCGTGGTTTGGCGTTGAAGTGCCAGATGCCATGGGACTGGTGGGGCGCGACGGCGCTGGGGTAGCAGCAGAGCCTGGTACGTTTTTGGCGTTCTTGCTAGGGATGTTGAACGACATGCAGACGAGTAGAACGAGTCGAGCAAGAAGACAGAAGCCGACCTTCGCGCGTCGAAGCTGCCCTCGTTTCGCAAGTCGAGAAAGCGATCGTCATGGCTGAGCTTCGGGGCCGAAAATTGCTGTGTGGGAACAAGACTTCCAAGGTGTTGCACGAAATCAAGGTCAAACTAGATAAACGAGAAGGGAAAAGGTTATAGAGGAGGGTAGGGGTAGCTGAGCCGAGGGGGTATCAAAGGGGAGTGGAAGGGAGGGGAATGCGAGAGGACGACAGGAAACGAGCGGCTCAGAGGATCACACATCCGCAGCATCCTCCATCGTTGTGCTCCTCGCCGTTGCTGGTCTTGAACTGGCCGGCGGCGGGAGCGGGAGCGCCAGGACGTCCTGCTGCCTGCTCCTGCGAGAGACGAATCGCCGAGATGAAGCTGGTCAGCTGCTGGACTGAGCGATAGGAAGCGTTTGGAGCTATCGCACTCACCTTGTTGTACTTGCGGATCTCGCGTACGAGGTTGCTGAAGGCCTCGTCGACGTTGAGCCTCTGCTTCGCCGAGGTCTCGATGAACTGGCAGCCAAAGTGCTTGGCGAGCTCGCGACCCTCTGCGGTGGATAAAGCTCCGTTAGCTGGTCATCTTGACTGACAGCGAGATGTTGTAACGCACCATGTGAGCCGACCTGCCGCTCGTACTCGAGATCGCACTTGTTCGCGACGACGATGACGGGGAAATAGTCCTTATCCTTCACTCCTGTAGTATAAGAGTCAGCAAGCAGTCACTTTTCGCGCTAAAGCAAAGCTGTACGAACGCAGGATCTGCTGGTGGAAGGTCCCAATCTCGTCGAAAGAGTTCCGCGAGGTGATAGAGTAGACGAGGAGGAATCCCTCTCCTGTGCGCATGTACTGCTCGCGCATAGCTCTAAGATGGGTGTTGATAGATGGTCAGCGTCGTCTGCTCCTCACCCTCGTCGGTCTACGGCGCTCAGTGCCCGGAGTCCCCTCGCCCGCCCGGCGCCAGCTCCGCCGAGCCTCCCTACTGCAGCAAGAGCAGCTCTCCAACACTCCGAATCCATCCCTGTACATCCACCACCGCCCCAGCTTTCCTCCTCCGCCGAGATCGCCTCACAACAAAGGGCCCCAGCGGGCCAAACAGCAGCCAAGGTCGAGTGAAGGGAGGAGGGTTAAAGAGCAGCAGCAAGGAGAGGACTCACGAGTATTCCTCCTGTCCTGCAGTATCCAGCACGTCCAGCAGCGCCACCTCCTCATCAATCACACACTGTTTCCGGTACGAATCCTCAATCTGAAGGGGGGAGGCGAGACGACCAAGACCAGCGCGATCAGTGCGTGAGCTCTGACGGCTGCTACAATCGCTGTTGGGCTACAGCGAAAGCAGCATCATGCAATAGAAGAGCGGGCGACGTACAGTAGGATCATACTCGTCCACAAAGTGGTTCTGGACTGCACGAGTTGAGCGAGCCGTGTGAGCTTGTTGTCCCTCTCCAAGCTGTAGCTCAGCACAGAAGCTCACTGAAGACGATGGTGATGGCACTCTTCCCGACTCCTCCGCCTCCGACGACCACGAGCCTGTAGGACAATCACAGCGTTAGACCTGGCTCAGCCAGCTCGAGGGGGCGAGCGCCGTTTCGAGGGTTGCTTGAAGCTCACTTGTATTCTCGCAAGAACTGGGCCTGTAGGGAGGTGAGGGGTCAGCTGTTGCGCATGTACAGCTGCAGCTGCTCGGCCTACCTTGCTCATGTTGGTAGCGAAGTGAAGGGTGAGGAGGGAGAGCGGCTTGAGACTTGGTCGTTTTGAGCCGAGGCACCGACTTCGGCGAGGGGGAGGGCAACTTCTCGTGCAGCTGTCGTCTATCCAGTCGTGTTGATGCAGAGTCCACCCTAGTATCACGGCTACTAATATAGCACTACTGAACCGAATTGCCATCGCCGAAGGAAGCGGAAGGGGCTGGCGCTCGGCGAGCAATACAGCGCCGAGCTCAAGAGCCATTCGTTCAATCAACTAAAGCGCTACATCTGGCAGCCCATTCAGCGCCACCTGAGCCAGCTTGACCTCGACAGCTTCCTCCTCGCTCTCCTTGTGCAGTCTTTGCCCTTCCTCCTCGCTCGCCTTCTCGGCGTTGACTCGCGCAAGATTGATGGCCGCTTCCTCGTCGGACCTGTTCAGGTCAAAGTTAGTCGGATGTAGCAGCTCTAATGTGAAGAAGGCGGACGCACCTGGTGTAGTGACGGGCAAATAGATTCTGCGCAAAGGCCAGCGCCGAGGTCAGCGAAAGCTGCGAGGGAGGCCGGCATTTTGCTCACCTGCTGGATCCAGACCACCTTAT
Organism: Leucosporidium creatinivorum; assembly: GCA_001600635.1. Lineage (NCBI taxonomy): Eukaryota > Fungi > Basidiomycota > Microbotryomycetes > Leucosporidiales > Leucosporidiaceae > Leucosporidium > Leucosporidium creatinivorum. The sequence continues at coordinate 47,526 of BCKL01000048.1, read as the reverse complement.
TGAACGCTCGCAAAACGGCCATCTTTCTGGCACTCGAAAGAGTGGCCTTTGGGAACGACATGACGATGGTAAGGACGACGTTGGTGACCCAGCCGAGCGTGAGTGAGAGCGCCTGCAGGTCGATGAATAGTGGCTCCTTGTTCTCCCGATGGGCAAATCCGGGTTGTCTGAATACTCGGAAGAGGGGCAGAGAGGAGAAGGAGTGGTCGAGGGGAAGAAGGGAAGAGGAAGGGAGCGCCGAGAACTGATCAGCAGATGCCTGGGCGGATGAGAGGCGCAAAACGGTACCCAGTATGCATCACGCCGACTTTGTCCATGGACTCGAAAGTCTTGGGGTCTGTTCGCGATGGATCAGTACAGCTCTCATGCTGAACTCGGTGAATCTCACCTTCGTAATCGCTGGTCAAGATCTTGGCCGTCCACATGGTCATCATCTTCTTGCGAAGCACTGCGGGATCAAAGTACATCTCAGTTCACTGCTACTTGAGATGCGAAAGCCCCCTCGACCGTGATGTAGGGCTCCCGAGCTCGACTGCAGCTCGTCGCCGAACCTCGCACTTGAGGCGGGCAAGTGCAATTCACCGAGTCACTTGAACATCTATGGATCGTCCAAGCTGAGCTTATCAATTCCCTTGAGATCTCCTTCAAAGCCAGTGTTGCGATGGGTGAAGGGCTCCTTTGCTGGAAATAATCTCGGCGTTAGCTTTCGAGACCCTCTTTCAGCACACAGTGATCATCCAGCGCTCCCTCCGACGACACGGCAGCTCACTATACGACCACTCGAATAGATGCTCGTACAGGCCCTCCACTCTGCCGGACCATGTACGCGAGTCAGTTCTCTTGTCCAACTGCTCCGAGCCTTTTCGGCGCTCTAGGAGAGTTACCTACATGTCCGTGATGATGGGCAACAGCAACGGAGCAGAAGCGTTCAGCGTGGCTGCGTCCTCCTTGGTGAACTCTATGAACTGGCGGTCAAACTCGACCCGGTAGGCGAGGTCGGAGATGAGTCGGTTTCGGTCGATGTCGATCATGCACGCTGATAAGGGTACTGCAAGGTCGAAATGGGAAGAGGTGGAAGTATGAGAGAAAACTAGGAAGAACAGGACAGCCTTGTCATCCGCCTGCAGGAGCTGAACCGAGGGAAGGGGGAGGAAGTCTCGGCGTTCGACTGTCGTCGCCATGAGGAGGTCCCGACGCTCTGTCCCTTCGACCACAGCTCTGCTCATTTTCTTCGCTGCTCGTCTCGACGCTCACCTATCAACCTACATGCGCAGCACAACTCCCTTCACGATTAATTGACATCAGCCGGCCTATGACGCTGTTGGATGAAGGAGATCGAGACTTGGGAGAATTCCGCGCGAGATGTTCGACGTCAAGTTCATATTCAAGGCTCTTTCTCCTGCATCTCACTGCTCTTTGGATCACTGCTACTTACGACATGTCCGCCCCCATCAACACCGCCGCCCCTCAAGCTGAGACTGCTCCTCAAGCTCAGGCCGCTCCTGTGAGTGCCAGCTCTCTTCGCTTTGCGCGTGACTAGCGTGGCGTTTGCTGACGCTCCCTGTCCATCTACACGCACCGTCTCCTACGCATCACCACACTCTCTGCAACTCAGCTCGTCGAGCAGCACACTGCTACCAACACCATCGACCCCAAGATCGCCGCTCAGCAGGAGAAGGAACACAAGAAGCTCGAGAAGCAGATCCATGGCGATGAGAAGAAGGAGAACAAGCAGCTACACTCTGTGGAGAAGCAGAGCAAGCAGCAGGTCAAGGCTGAGGCGAAAGCGGCAAAGGTGAGTTCGTGCTCGGCGCTTGGTTCGGGTCGAAGCTGTTGAGCTGCTTGGAGGACGGATGGGGAGCTTGCAGAGCGAGAGTCAGCTAACAATACATCTGATCGTCCCCACAGGCCGAAATCAAGGCCAACAAGGCCGTAGAGAAGGCCGCGACGAAGGAGGCCAAGTACCTCAAGGGACTTCAGCGCGCCGAGGAGAAGCACAACGGTGCTATCACCAAGCTCAACAAGGCGAAGCAGGATCTCCAGGTTAGTGACTATATCTCTTCCCCTCGTCTCACCTCCCCACTCGACTACTCTCGCTCCCGCTCCCCCTCCCTTCGGCGAGCCTTCCCTGCCCTTCGCCATTCCCTTGCCCCAGATCGTCCGAGAGCTCTCGCTGACTGATCTCATCATCGCACAGGCAAAGACCGAGGAGCACCGCAAGCTGGTCGCTGCCCGCGACTCGAAGGCGCAGGAGCTGCAACAGGCCACCGCCGCGAAAGAGGCTCATGATGTACGTTTTGTCCCTCCCTCGTTCGTAGTTAGCTCGAGCTGACAACTTCTTCACATTCCCCGACTACAGAAGCAGCGCGAGGCCGCTCTGCACGCCGACGCGCCCGCCACCGCCGCCCCTAGGGTCTGAGCTAGCCCCTCGCTGCTCGGCGCCGCCTCCACTGCACGGCCTACGGCTCTGTTCAGACATACCATCCACCCTACTATGACCCCTCTGTGATAATTATTACTTCCCTTCTACTTGACTGATACTATACATGCCGTCATCTGATCAGCTCGGCTCGAGGGAGTTGACTCGGCGATGAGAGCAGGGGGCTGGCAAACTCTGCTGCAGGGAGAGTTGCGAGAACCATGAGAGTACGCGCCGAGGTCTAGATACCTGATATACCCCTGCTCCTGCTTATATACAAGAGTCTCGCGCTGCAGTGGAGCACAGCCTCGATTCAGCAAGGTAGAAAGGGAGCGCCGAGGTGCTAGGAGCTCCTGAAGGGCAACTGCGCTCGTGGATCGTTCAGCTGGAAAGGCGTACAGTAACAGTGTATCAAGAGCCCACCCCCACTACTCAGTCCGGCTTCCTACACTCACTGCAATCTGACCTCAAAGCCACCTCGGCGCTCAAGCCCCCTCTCCGGTCCTGCTGCCCCCTCGCCAGCTCGCATCCAGCCTTTCTGCCAATTCTCGCTGGTCGTTCGACATCCCTAGCTACCCCAGTACAGTACAGCAGCGCTCAACACCCGCATACATCACTGCAGGCCATCGACATCCTTCGCCAGCGTCTCCCGTTCCAAAAGCGTCGTCGCTATCTCCTTCGTCAGTCTTGGACCTCTGCAGATTCCGCAATGGTGCTACTCGGCAATCACACTTGTGAAGCCATCAATGATGCTGATATCGACCAAGAGGTGTTCTGGAATGGGAGGTGAGTTGGAGGCAGCTCGAGACGCTAGCGACCAGCTTGTTTGGCGAGCTGAGCTGACTTCGCTGTTCTTGTGGCTCTAGATGGGATGCGCACAAGATCGGATGGATTATTGCTGGTGCTACTGCTGCTGTGGTATGTTTGCTCGCTTACCTCGAGCAGAGCCGAAACGTCCGGCCGCGAGCGTCGCTGCGAGCCGATGTTCGATGCTTCTCTACAGCTAGGCTAACCCATTTGCATCCGATACAGTCAACAGTAATCTCGCTCTTCACCGTCTTCATGCACGCCAGGAATTACTACCGGCCAAAGGAGCAGCGACAGATCATGGTGAGGCGCCGAAGGGACCTTCTCGGCTTGGGCATTAGCTAATGACCTGCATCGACAACAGCGGATCCTTCTCATGCCACCAGTATACGCTATCAGTAGGTCGAGCTACCTTCCCACATCCTCTTTGACGCGCTGCCAACGCCGAACCTCGTCCCTCCTCGCCGAGCTGAACTTTACATCCTCACCAGTCTCCTTCTTCTCCTACCGCTACTTCCGCGCCTACACCTATTACTCCCTTGCCGAGGTAGTCTATGAGAGTTTAGTTCTAGCCGCCTTCCTCATGCTCCTCCTCCAATATATCGGCGACTCGACGGCGGACCAGAAGCGCGTGCTGATGGAGAAGGAGAAGAGGAGCATTCCTTTCCCGTTTTGCTGCATGTGAGTTACTGTCTGTATCGAATAAGGATTCGGCGCAGGAGGCTGACGTTCCTTTGCTCGACAGCCGCTTCCGCCCGAGCAAGCCCTACTTCACCCACGCTTTCAAGTGGAGTGTTCTGCAGTACTCTCTCCTCCGTGCGTCCTCTGGGTTGACGGTGTCAATCTGTCGACCGCCGAGCTCTCTCGGTGCCCGTCACCCTTCCTCTCGCTGACCCTTCCTCTCGCTGCCACCCTCGCTCTCGTTCGCAGGTCCCCTCATCTCCCTCGCCGGTGTAATCACAAGGATCGGTTGAAGGGACAAAACCCGTTGGCTAAGTTCCTGGGGATCAAGGGAATTGGTGAGCTATTCTCCAGGCTTCGAGGCTGAAGTTCACGTCTCGTGGCTGGAGCCCAAGGATCGCGAGTGTGGACACGAGCGAGACGAACGAGAGCCGAGCCGAAAGCTGACCGAGTCTGGTCCGCTCTGCTGCTCTCCCTACTACCAGTTATGATCACCTTCTATCAGGGCTTCATCTTCTCAGTCCTTGCCGATCACAACGTGATCAAAGGTGAGCTACGAGTTCTCGATCCTCACGACGACCCTCTCGGCGTTGGCTGACTCTCCTCCCAACTCTCCTCCCAACTCTTCACCCCCGTCGCAGCCACCGACTATTGGACTGCGACGAACGTAGCAGACGGATTGCAAGCTCTCTGCACATGTTGCGAGGTACGCCGTCTCCCCTCTTTCGTTGCTTCTCGCGCTGACCGCTCTCTCGGCGTTCGCAGATGGTCGGCTTCTCGGCTCTTTTTCTCTGGGCCTTTTCATGGAAGAGCTACAAGGAGATGCGACCGGAAGGTGCTTCTCATACCTCGGTCTTTTGGGCGGTTCTTGATTCCTTCAACTACTGTACGTCTTCTCTCTTCTTTCGCCTTCCCTCCCGGCTCGAGCTGACTCTCCCTCTCCCTCCCGCTGTCGCTCGAACAGCCGATTTCCTACTAGAAGGCTACCGCGGCATCGTCTTCACCATCCGCTACATCCTCAACAAGCCGGGCACGCACTCCAAGCACCAGAGCTCCAACCCCGGGATGGACCTCTCGCTCGCGCTCGGCGAGAAGGACTCAATCTCAGGCTCGCCGAACGGCTCGCCGAGGCCGATGGCGCAGAGGACTAGGACTTGGGGATCCCTCAGCGGGGGAGAGGGGAGGCAGCCGGAGACGCAGATCCCTGTAGCGGCGTTTGGGAGGAGGAGCGTCGATTCTGGTCGTGCCGGAGGAGGAGGAGGGGAGAATCGGAAGAGTTGGGAGGCGGGGCTGGCGGGGTATGACGACCAGCCGTACGCTAGTGGAGCTGCTGTGGGTGGAACGAGGACACCAACACGGCAGGAGGAGGAGAGGCCGGTGGAGCAGGCGTATAGGATGGAGCGGAGCGAGAGTGGGGAGGGCGAAGAGAGCAGAGGGGCAGGGTATGGACAAGCGCGGTAGTAGCTAATCATTCATCGCTTAGCATTATGTAACCCCACTCGCTGTCATCTCTCTCTCTTCCCTTTCTCTCTCGCAAAGGACTTGAGAGCGCCGAGCCTCTCACCGAGCTCTCCTCTCGCCTTTCCTTTCGTCCGCTGAAGTCTACCCCAAGTCGTATATATATCACAGCAACACTACTACTGCCACTCCCACTTCCCAGCGGTAAAACACACGCCGGCTCCTCTCCTCCTCTGCCTCACTCGCTCGGCCGACCCACCTCCCTCAACTCAAACTCCCTAGGCAGCTCCACCGCCGCTTCTTCATCCTCCTCCCCGAGCTCGAACAATCCGCCGCCATTGGTGGAGGAAGAGATACTGGCTGCTCGACTGTGGGAGCGGGAGGAAGGGGAGAGGGGAGCAGTTCGGCGCGAGGCGGTTGGAGGCGGCGGTGGAGGGGGAGGGGGAGCAGCGTGGGTCGGGAGGGAAGAATATGGAGTAGATGGAGAAATTCTAGAGGAGCCGCCCGCTACGTCCGTCACCCGCTCCAACAAGCCCGAGAAGCCGCTCAGCCCGCCCTGCCCTCCGCCTCGCCGAGCAGGAGCAGCACCGCCGAGCCTGATCCCACCAATCCGATCCCCCCTCCTCGTGCCCCAAAACTTTTTGGCAATGCCATCGTCCCTCTCCCCCTCCCCTCTCCAGCTGCCTCCTTTCTCTCTGCCCCAGCCGAGCGCCTCCCACCCCTTCCAACCGAGCCCAAGCGCCGTCGCCCCTGTTTCCCGTGCGATACCCCAGGCGCCTTGTCGACGGTAGGGGAGGGGGAGCTCGTCTGTAGTGTCTACCCCGCGATTCGGTCGTCGGGTGATGGGCAGCCCTTCGTCGTCCTCCGAGTCTGAGTCCGAGTCGGGAGCGCCCACGCCGAAGGAGGTGGCGTTGAGGTCGTGTGGCGCTAATCGGATACCCGAGGGGTGGGAGGAGAGGAAGGTTAGGTGAAGGTTGATCCTGTGTGTCCCATCACACACAGCGGTCAGCGCTGTCCTCTCATCTCGGCTCGCCTCCTCGCCGAACCGCTCCCCTCCGAGTCGAAAGCAAGACTCACCACTCCCTCCCCCTCCCCAAGAGTTGGATCGAATGGGCCCTCCTCAACGAAACATAGAGGATACAGACGACCATGAGGAAGGTCAACGGGAGCCAAACCCAGGGCGCTAAAGCCACGTCCGAGCGGGGGTCAGACGGGGTGTTGAAGATGGAGATGGGGGGTGGTTGGGCTGTAGGGGGGGAGAGGCTTAGCTGGTGATGTTTGATGCTAGGGAAGGAGGGAACGCACGGGAGCTCATTGTAGCTGCAGGACAGCCCCGAATGAGCGGGAAAGAGGGAGGGCGACGTCAGAGAGCGGTGGAGGGGGTTGTAGGGCGATAGGGTGGGAGCGGGATGGCTGCAGGATAGCTAGACGACGCTGCAGGAGATTCGAGACTGGAACGAGAGCAGGTGCGGACAAAGGGCAAGAGATGAATCTGGAGGATTCTGGCAAGTCGCTAAAGACGCGACTACTTTAGCTGACAGAGCTGAGCGAGCTCTCTCCCTGCTACACTTTCACCTCGTCTACAACACAATAATGGCCTCCGCACCTTTTGATCCTACGCAATCCCTCCTGCGCTGGGGGATTGAGAATGCCGCCCCGGGAGCTCTATTACCTTTAGCAGAAGAGATGAAACAAGGCAAACGACCCGACCTCAACACCGACATGCTCAAAGCCATCATGGGCACTACAGACGCTGATAGGATGAAGGAATGTGTCATGGTCATTCAGGGGAAATGGGTAGATAGGGATGGCAAAGGTATCAAAGATCAACAAGTTACTAGGGAGGATAAGCTCAGGGCTTGGGATGATCTAGAAATGGTGAGTACAACCTTCTTTGCCTTGCGAAGCCATAGCTGTAGCTCTATATCTCAGAGCTGACCCTTTTTCGTCGGCTCCTTCTCCTTCTTTCGCTCCCCCTGCGAAGCTCGTCGAGGATCTGGATAACGCCAATGGTGAGCTACAGGCTGAGCAGCTCGGTAGAACTACAAACTAATGATACTGTTACAACAGACCTCAAGTTCGGCGGCCTGTGGAAGCCCATCATCGAGCACTTGACCGACGAGGACGAGGAGGTCGTCCTTCGCGCATGCTGGGTCTGTGGTACTGCTGTTCAGGTGTGTAGTTCTCTCATCGCACGACACGAGGATCCCGCTGACCTCTCTCCTCACACAACAGAACAACCCCCGCGCGCAAGCCGCCGTTCGTCCCTCTCCCTCCCTTCCCTCTCTCGCTCTCCTTCTCGGCTGACCTTCTCCTCCTCACATCTCACCAGTTCCTCGAGCACGACCCCCTTCCCACCGTCTCCTCCCTCTTGACCTCCAACAACCACCCCGAACCGACTCGGAACAAGGCCATGTACTGCCTTTCCTCGACTTTGAAGCACTCGCCTCTTGCTGTCGCTAGGTTTGGGCAGTTGGAGGGGTGGAAGGTGCTCTTGAGCTGTCTTCAGGGTGAGTACCTCGTGTCTCTGTTCTCCCTCGCCGTCTTCCTGCGCCATCACCCGAGCTGACCTCGGCCCTCGCCCTCCCGCCGAGCAGACCCCTCCCAGACCCTCCGCTCCAAGACGGCCTTCCTCCTCTCCCAACTCGTGTCCCAAGCCGTATCCCCCTCCACCCTCCTCACCTCTCTCCGCGTCTCCGGCGTTCTCCCCCTCCTCCTCTCCTCTCTCGACCCCTCATCCTCCCTGCCCACCGGTCCCGACGGCGACGTTTCGGCGGTGGACTCGGATTACAAGGAGAAGGTGTTGAGGTTTTTGGTGAATACGGTGGAGAGGACTAAGGAGGAAGGTACAGGGGGTTTGGAGGGAGGGGAGAAGGAACAAGTGAGGAAAGTGGTAGAGGAGTTGGAAGGCATGGAGGCGTGGGAGGCGGAGGAGTTGGGCATGGCCAAGGAGGAGTGGGAGGAGTTCAAGAAGGGGATTCAGGCTTGAGCAGTACTATATAGAGCTGGAGCATTTATCGAGACTTTGGGGGTGAAAAGCCATGACCCGCCCTTCGCAGAGCGCAAGACCGAGCTTTCGGAGAGTTCAAGTCAGCCGCTTCTGCTCCTGCCGCATCTTGACCTCGTCTGTGCTCTTTCGAATCGACTACACACTCGCTACAAGCTCGCCTACCTACTCCCCTACACCTCAGGCGCCTTCTCCTCGCCTCAACTTGCCACCTACTACCGCTTCTCTCCTCTCTCGCCATGTACGTCCTCTTCCCTCTCTATACCTCATCCTCACCTACTAACGCACTTCCCTCTGCTCTCCGGCTCCCTTACACAGGTTCGCCGCCCTCACCTCCCTCTACACCTCGATAACACAAGAACGCATCCCTCCCTCCTCGTGGGATCCATCCTCCCCTCTCCCCGCCGGGTCATTCAAGCAGGTCAAAGAGCTTACAGCGCGCATCACAGAGCGCTCCAGTCTGGTCGTCGTGGCCGAGGGAGCTTGGGGGCATGGCACTTTGCAGTTTGAGGTTGCGGGCGGCGGAGGGGGAGGAGCAGGGGGAGGAGCAGGAGGAGCAGGGGGATTGCCGAGCTATGATGATGCGGTTCAGCAGTTGACTGCTGGTGATCATCGGACGGCTCGGCAGGAGAAGAGGGAAGGAGGACAGTTGGGAGAGGGGGAGGCCGAGATGAGGGTGAGGGTCGAGGCGAGGTGGAATGATGAGGTGCTGTGGGAGGAGAGTAGTGTCGAGTTGGAAAAGAGTGGTGACGGAGAGGAATGGAGGTTGAGCGTCAAGGTGCGTTCGTGTCTCGGGCTTACACCTCGCGCGTGCGCGCTGCTCGGCGTTGCGGTCGCTGACCCCTCCCTTCTCCTTCTCCCTCGGCGCGCGCAGACCCCTTCCATGTCCCCCTCCCGCCTCGCCTCGCAACTTTCCTTCCACATAACCCTCACCTTCCCCTCCTCCCTCTCGTCGCTTCACTCCCTCCAAACCTCCGCCTCGCAATGGCGGCACCTCGGCGCCCCCTCCCTCTCCTCTCTCCACTTTGCCCAGCTCTCCCTCGCTACGACCAATGCTGCTCTCTCATTTGACCACCTCTCGGCCGGGAGGACGAGCCTCAAGACTGCCAACGCACCGGTGGAGGGGAGGTACGCGCTCCAATCGCTCGACCTTCAAGCCGAGAATGCAAAGATCTCGGGCTCTTACCTCGTCGCCACCGTAGCGACGGTTCGGACGTCCAACCGACCCGTCGAAGGAGCGTTCGAGGCGGAGGAGTTGGAAGTCAAGACTTCCAACGGCAAGATTGGGGGAAGGTTCGAAGGGCGGAGGAGGTTGAAGCTCGAGACTGTGAATCGGGGAATTGAGGGGGTGTATAGGGTCGGTGGGGAGGTCTGGTTCAAGACGTGTAATGGGGGGATTGAGGGGGATGTGGAGGTGCTCAGCTCGGCGGAGGCGAGGAAGGAAGGGACACCGCCGCTATTGGCTGAGGACGTTAAGAAGAGCGGAGGAGGAGAGGTGGGACCGAGGATCACAGGAGAGGCCAAGACGGCCAATGGCCCCATTGATCTGAGGTTTGGCAAGGCGCCGAGCGGGACGGAGATTCAGTTTGAGGCAAAGAGCCCGAATGGGAGGGTCAGGGTCGCTGTTGCTGGACCGTTTGATGGGACATTCCATGTACGTTTGCTCTCTCTCCTCTTCCCTCCTTCCTGCCTGTAGCTGACCCTTTTGCTGCTCTCTCTCCCTCTCCCTCTCCCTCGGCGATATCGACATCGACACTTACAGGCTTCCACATCCAACGCCTCGGCCAACATCACCGCTCCTTCATCGCATACCATCTCCTACGACCAAGAGAGCAAGAATAAGGTCACTGGCCGTGTATCTAGTGGTGGCGAGGAGGGAGAGGGAAGCAAGGGCAGCTTGAAGGTCGAAAGTAGCAATCGGGAGGCTGTGATTGAGGTTGTGTAAAGTTGAGTGAAGGAGGTGTTGCAGTGCTTGTAGGATTGTAAGCCTTTGTATCTAGCTGTTCAGTGGGGCTTGACTCGAGGGGCGAGCGCCGAGAAGCCGAGTGGTCTCTTGCTCTTACTCGGGAAGGGGATGCGACTTCGGTACACCACGCGGAGGTACACCTCACTGCTTTGAATGTTCTCAGACAGCTGCAGCTCTGTACAACATGCCTCAGCTCGAGCTCTTGCCGAAGAACACAGCTCGGCGCTGATCCCAACTCTTTGCTGCTCGCTCAGCTGACCTGCAGCTGATCCCACCGCGAAGGCTCCAACTCTGCATGCTGGTAACGTTGAGACCGGACTCCAGTGCATGGCTCAGCGAAGCGAGAAAGCGCGAGCAAGAGGCTTCGTCTTCCCTGCTTTGCCTGCCTCTCGGACCTGACAATCTCAGCGCCGATGCGCTCGCCATGCTCCTCTCCAGCAGCCCCTTTGACTTGAGCTCCGGGCTCGGATGTCAGACCCGGTCTCAGGTCTGTACAGAAGTAGGAGGTCGATCGCAGGGTGATGAGGAGGCGGTTGCCATGACGGTAGCCCTTCGCCGAAGCCGAAAGCTCTGACGGATCTTTTTCGATCGCTCGCGAGTCGACAAGTGCGGAAGCGTGAGGCACCTGTACGGAAGCGAAGCTCGCAGGGTGCAGAAAGCCTTTGCAGACGACGAGCGAGCTGCAGGAGGCTGCTCCGAGATGAAGAGCCCCTCCCCCTCCTGCTCCACAACCTCCGCTGGCGCCCCAGCTCGCAGAACTGAGTGCTTGCCCTTCGGCAGCCTCTTCGGCACTCTGGAGCAGAGCGCGAAGTAGGGGGGAAGAAGCTTATCGCTGGGGTCGTGCTTGCTGCCGGAAGGTGCCTCGCAGGATGAGAACATTTCAAAGCTCGGCGCGCTCGGCGTGCGAAACTTCTGCTCGCTCCCGTTTCTGCAGTTCGTCAGAGAGGGGAGGCCGAGGGGGAAGTAGTGGGTAGATGATGAAAGCAGTGTCTTCGGTGCGGGGAGCGATGAGGATGGGACAGGAGAGGCTGCTCGGCGAAGCTCTCTCACCCAAGGAGGCCGAAGAACGGGAAGCAGAGGGGGAGCAAAGCAGAGCAGGGAAGGCTCGGGAAGGGGGAGCCAAGTTGCACAGATGCAGGTCGCTGTGTTGAATAAAGTTGGCCTGATCCCTTGCTCGGCGAACCATGGGAGCGAGCTTGTGCGAAAGGCCAAGGAGGTGGGGACAGCTCGTGCACCGTAACGAGGCTGAGGCGCAACGTATAGCAAGAGACTTTCCGGCTCGGACATTGCAGCGCCGAGAGCCAGCCGCTTACCCAACTACAACCCATGCAGAATTGGGAAGCTCGGCCGATTTTTCTGTTGTGACGGGGGCGGCGAAAGGCAAGTTGCTGGATGAGGTGCAGGGCAGGCTTTGCTTGCACGGCAAAGGACGAGGAGAGAGGCAAGAGGCGACCGAATTAAGAGGGTCGAAGGAGAGTGAAGATCGACGTGCTCCAAGAAGGAGGGTGAGCTCGACAAGGCAAGTTCGGCGATGAGCTCGCTGCGCCTGGACGGGGTCGAGTGAGACAGCCATGAGCGAACCCTGGAATAGGGAGGAAGATGGGGAGAGATTTCTGTAGGGATGTACAGTAGAGTCGAGGGAAAGAAGAGCTACAGAAACCAACAGCTGAGACCTACGCTAGCTCGGAAGATGAGCATGCGCGCGAGCCGTTGGTCGTCTTTGAGTTTCGTCGTCGAAGTCGAAGCGAGCGCTGAGCGTCTGCTCTCTTCCCTCAACCTCTCACCTCGCCTATTAGACGTCGATCTGCCCAACGAGCTTCTCCCTACAACAGAGTGCTCCCCTCTCTCGTTGGATTCTGTACCTCTTCAGCACGGCGCCCGACTTCCAAGCAGCACTGCCCTCGCCCTCTCCTCCTCTAAGACGCTAGGCGTTCGTCACCTTGCTTCGTCCCTCTCTCGCTCGGCTCCAACTCTTCGTCTGCAACAGCGGGAATAATCGACTACAGGACGGGAAGCAGGCGCTCATCCCGCCCTTCTGTACCCCATGACTTCCCCTTACGCTCCCCCGCTACTGTCGCCTCCCGACTGTCACCTCCCATCCAACTTCAACTCGAATCAAGCTGGGGGCTTGAGTCGCTCCTCGCGCCAGGAATCGCTCGCTGTGTTGGCTTCAGCAACATCCTCGGGCTCAGCTTCACCTTTAGGATCCAGCTCGCCAGGCTCAACGACGGCGCCTTCGTCGTTCGGCCTCACTGCTGCCTCGTCGCCGCCTTCGTCAATCTACTCGACCTCGGCGGGCAACTCGGGATTCATCGTCAAGTCGAGGCCAAAGGTCTACAAACCTCCCGTCTCGCCCAACACTCAGCAGATCCCGCTCCCTTCCCCTTCCCCTCCCTTCCCTGCTTCCCCCCTTCCCGGCGCCAATCTCTCGCACAACGCTTCCCTCGCCTCGCGTCGCTCCCAGTCGCCGCCTCCCGCGCCCGAACGGAAACCTTCCCACGCCTCGAGCAAGTCGTCAGGCCGAGGAGGCAACAACTCGCCGCCAGCCGAGCCCAAAACAACCCTCACCTTGAGCTCGAGCATCGACTCGCAAGGCCGTCGCATGGTCAACCAGTACGTGCGGCTCAAGACGATCGGCCAGGGCTCGCACGGCAAGGTATGGCTCTGTGCTGAGCCGACCCTGCGCGAGTCTGACGAGGACGAGCTCGAGGATGCGGAGGCCGAGCAGGACGCCGAAGCGAGGGCGCGCCGCAAGGGCAAATCGGCGGAGGCTCGCAGCGAGCGGTGGGAGGAGGAGATTGATTCGGGTGATGTGCGCTACTGTGCCATCAAGAGCGTGGCGAGGGAGGGAGCAGGTCGGGGCAAGAGCTTGCGCGCGGCCAAGGGGAGGAAGGCCAGCTCGCAGGGAAGCGCGGGCATTGGCGCCGACGACAAGATCAAGCGCGAGGTGGCCATCATGAAGCGGTTGGACCACCCCAACATCGTGCGCCTCAAGGAGGTCATCGACGACGTCAAGAGCAAGAAGGTCTTCATGGGTGAGTTCGTTGATGGCGGTCATTCCGGGGAAGGGTGAGCTGACTCCATCTCTTTCGACAGTGCTCGAGTTCATGGCGGGCGGTCAGATCGTATGGCAGGACGAGAACAAGCGGCCGACGATGACGGTCGACGAGGCTCGTCGGACATTCCGCGATGTTGTGCTCGGTCTTGAGTATCGCAAGCTGCCCCCCTCCTCTCCAGCTCTAGCGATAGCTCACCTGTCCCCTTAACAGTCCACTACCAAGGCATCATTCACCGTGATATCAAGCCCGCCAACCTCCTCTGGACCGAAGATCACTCGGTCGTCAAGATCTCGGACTTTGGAGTCTCGCACGTCTCGGAAGCCCTCCTGCGCGCCTCTCCTCTCGACACGACCGACTGCCCACCAGGCGAGGACGACAAGGCCCTCCGGAAGACCGCCGGCAGCCCCGCCTTCTTCGCTCCCGAGCTCTGCCACCCTGTCGAGTACACTCCCACGCCGACTCAAGCTCCCGCCAACGACTCGGACTCGACCTACTTCCCTTCCGGCGCTCATGCTTCCGCGCACTCCTCCCCCGCCGTCGCCTCCACTTCCGACCTTCCCACCCCTCTCAGCCCCGGCGGCATCCCCCTCACCTCGACCGTCATCTCGCTCCCCCTCCCTCCCGCCGACCCTTCCCAGCCTCGCACTCGCCCTCCCATCGGCAAAGGCATCGACGTGTGGGCCTTGGGCGTTACTTTATTCTGTCTATTGTTTGGCGATACGCCGTTTATGGCGCGGACCGAGTACGAGCTGTATAACGTTATTGCGAGGGAGGGGGTGCGCATCCCCGAGCGGATGGGCAAGGAGGGAGCGTGGTCGGGCGTGCCGACGGTGAATCAGTGGGAGGGGATGGGAGATGGGGAGGAGGGGAGGGAGGTGGTGGATCTGTTGGCGAGGTTGTTGGAGAAGAACCCGGAGAAGCGCATCAGTCTCGAGGAGGTCAAGGTGAGTTAGATGTCCCGAGGTCGGTCTGTCCAGCTTGCTCATCTTGCTCTCGCACAGAAACACCCTTGGGTCCTCCGCAACCTCGAGGCTTCACCCGATTCCTGGCTCTGCGACACCGACCCAGCTCAAACCGACACTGTCATCGTCACCGAGGAGGACATCGAGCACGCCACTCACGAGCGCGGTGCTGTAGACACCCTTCCTCCCATTCGCAACCGCCCCGGCATTCGTCGCGCCCTCAACGCCGCCCTCGTTCGCTTCCCAGCCTTCGCTCGCATCAAGAGCAATCGCCGCTCGGCCGACACGCCTCGCTCTCGCTCCAAGTCGGCCAGCTCGACTTCGCAGAGCGCAGAACACGACCATCAGTCCACCAACGTCCCCCTCTCGCGCTTCCCCACCGACGAGGTCAACGGTCCCAATCGCAAGAAGTCGTCGATGGACTTTGGCGTCGACATTCGTCGCATCATCTCGAGCGAGCAAGGCGGCCATGGCTCGCATTCGAGGAGCTCGAGTCCCGCCGGTACCATCGGTCGAGGGGGTTGGGGCAACAGGAAGCGCGAGTCGAGCCTCAACACGCCTACGCCTCCTCCCAGCACCATCCAGGTCGTCGTCGACCCCGAATACGCGCCCTCGCCCACCTCGCCAGCACCCAACCTCGTCCATCTTCCCGAGCTCTCCAGGAGCGTCTCCTCGTCCTCTGTACCTAGTAATGGACGAGGCGGCTTCAGCCATCTCCTCGGCTCGAGGAAGAACTCGGATCGCTCCGACTCGTCGGTCCGAGGATCGTCGACTCCTTCATCCGAGGGCGAGTCGGCGGTAGGGAGGAGGACCCTGTCGAGGATGCTGTCGAAGCTGGGAGGCGGTGAGAGGAGAGGTGGAGGAAGGACCCCTCAGCGCCAGGCGTCGTTGTCGGACGACGCCGACGAGGAGACATCATCCCCTGGCACGCCTTCGGGCGTCAGCATCCCCGCCGCTTTGGTGGAACGATTCGAGACCACTGGCGACAAGTACGACTCGTTCGGCCGCGTCATCAGGCCTGCCCCAGGACTCGCCGCCGAGCACCTCAAGTCGCAGCGGTCGTTCGCCCACCCAGCGCCCCAGGACGAAGAAGAGGACGATGATGAGGAGCTTATGGACCTCACTGAGTTTGAGTACTCGGAATCGGACGAATCGGACGACGACGATTTGGAGGATGACCTCGTCTCGTCGCCCATCGACGTCGCCAACGGCATCTCGGGCTGGCACTCGGCTTTCGCCAACTTTGGCCTCAGCGAGGAGGAAGGAGGAAGTGCGCTGTTCGCCGAGGTGGACGGCGAGTTCCAGAAGCCCCTCACCGCCACCTTGGAGGACTCGACCCCTCGTCAATCGGCGCACCAAGCCCTCGCGACCAAGGGGATCGACCCCGACCCTTCTCTCGACCCTCCTCCTCTCGTCCGCCAACACTCGAGCACCAACTCGCCCACTCGCTCGGTCAACAAGCTCGCCATCCCCACCGACCCAGCCTACCCCTCCTACTCGCCTTCCTCGGCCTCCCCTCGCGACGGCAGCATTCGAGCCGTCTCCCTCGAGCCACCTTCCACCCACAATAGGCGAGTGGACATGTATGGAGAGGATGATGAGGATGAGGATGCCGGGATTGTCATGGCGCCGAGAAGGAGGAGGGCGACGACCGTCTCGGGACTTTGAGCTCGCTCGAGGAAGCAGCGACGACGACACTTTGTACAGGACCCCCTTCCGTTTCGTTTTATATCGTTCACAAGAATGGCCTGTTGTGCTTCCCGATTGATTGCCATTCAGCTTGCACATACACGATCTACCGCCGTCTTCGAAGCGAGAGACTGCGATGGCTGCCCCCCTTCCTCAGTCGCCGAAGTCGAGCCAGCGCGCCCCACGCAGGGGTTGGCCAGCTTCCATCACCTCGTCTCGACTCGTCTCTCGGATCCGACTTGCGCGCAGCATACAGACGGATCTTCGGGCTCTTCTGCACCTCATCATGAAGCTCACTACGAGCGGGGCGACCTTGCTCGCCCTCTCCCTCGTTAGCTCCTCCGCCACCTCGTTTGCTCAAGCCACTTCGCTCCTCACTCGCTCCCTCTCGCCCTTCCCCAATGCGACCTTCTCCTCTAATCAAGCAGCGCGGAATCGTCAACTAGCGCCTGTATCCCTCTTTAATCCCTCCACCAGCCTCGCGCCCCGTCCACCCGCTTGCCCGCCTTGCGATCCTCAGTTCAACTGCGTGCTGCCTGCTTTCAGCTGCCTCAACACCGGTGAGCAGTAGCAAGCAGTCTAGCTTTCTGCCTAGCTGACTGCGAACCTACTGCAGGCAAATGCAACGACTTTAATGGCCAATGCATCTGTCCGTCGGGGTTCGGTGGAGAGGACTGCTCCAAGCCTCGTGAGTAATTGTACTCCAGCAGCGAAGGCTCACCCGCTGATACGAAAGCTCTGCAGTATGCGGCTCCCTCGCTGATGGTCAGGACCGGTTCCCTCGCAAGGGAGACTCGTGCGAATGCGACGAAGGCTGGGGAGGCATCAACTGCAACGGTGAGCTCTCGGTTGAAGTACAGGGCGTTGGATACCATGACTGACGACCTCCCCTGCTCGCAGTGTGCCAAACGAACCAAGTCTGCTCGGATCTCGTTCTCCGCGACCCCGCTTCGATGCTCAAGGGTGGCAGCGACGACGGCGAGAGCGACAAAGAGACGGCCGTGTGCTATAAAGAAGGCTTTGCGGTTAAGGAGATGTTCCAGATGTGCGACGTGACCAGTCAGTATCGCTTACTCTCGGCCGAGCTGGGACTCGAGAGCTGACCTCCCCCTCCGCTCCGACCGCCGAGCAGACCGCAAGATCCTCGACATGCTCCCTGATCGACCTCCCCAAGTCACCTTCACCTGCGATGTCACCTCGTCCACCTGCGGCTTCCAGTTCTGGATCGGCAAGGTCGAATCCTTCTACTGCGGCCTCTCCAACTGCACCTCGCGCCTCGACGTTGGCTACGAGAGCAACTACACCGAGTACTCGTGCGAGGAGATGAGCTGCGCTTGCATCCCGGGCAAGATGCTCTGCGGCGAGGACGGCAGTGTCGGTGAGTTTGAGCCGAGCTCGGAGTTTGGACGGTCCGCATCAACGATGAGCGAAAGCTGATCTTCGCTCCTCATTCAAGACATCTCGGACTTCCTCACCGAGGAGATCAAGGGACCGACCAAGTTCAGCACCCGCTCGGGCGAGGACAGCAAATTCGAGGAGCCGGCCATGAACCAGCTCATCAACGACATCTTCGGCGACAGCTACATCACCCTCAACTGCAAGAGCGGAGAGTGTATGAGGTCGAGCGAAGTCCCTGGCTTTGTTCGCCCTCCCAAGCCCGACAACAAGACCTGGGTCATCGTCACCATCGCCCTCGCCGCCTCTGTCCTCCTTGTTGGCCTCTTCCGTGAGTCCTACTTCTCTTGGCTTGCATCGCTTCCGCTCACAGGCCGCTCCTCGCAGTCTTCTGGTACCTCGGCCGTTCCAGCACCGGCGTCGAGTACTCGTTCCTCGGCGGTCGCATCCGCCTCCCCGCCAACGGCAGCGGCTCGGCTGGCCCCACGAGCAAATCGCTCCTCGAGGATCACATCCCTACCGCCCTCCAGTTCTCCGACCTCTCCTACACCCTTCCCAACGGTCGTGTCGTCCTCGACTCCATCTCGGGCGCTGTGGAGCCCGGGCAGATCATGGCCGTCATTGGCGCTTCGGGAGCCGGCAAGTCGACCTTCCTCGACCTCCTCGCTCGCAAGTCCAAGACTGGAAGCGTCACCGGCGACATCCTCGTCAACGGCAAGAAGGTGGACGCGGCAGAGTATCGCCGAGTCGTTGGATTCGTCGACCAGGAGGACACACTCATGGGTACGCTCACCGTCTACGAGACGGTGCTCTACTCGGCTATGCTTCGTCTTCCGCGGGATATGTCGCTCGAGGACAAGAAGATGAGGACGTTGGAGACGATGCACGAGCTCGGCATTCTCGGCATCAGGGACAGTCGCATCGGCGAGAGCGGGCAGAGGTCCATCTCGGGTGGGGAGAAGCGTCGTGTATCCATCGCTTGCGAGCTGGTCACTTCTCCCAGCATAATTTACCTTGACGAGCCTACGTCTGGTGAGTTGACGCCGTCTTAGCTATCGAAAAGCGAGAGCTGACCTCGGGTCTTTCGTCCAGGCCTCGACTCGTACAACGCATTCAACGTCGTTGAGTCGCTCGTTCAGCTGGCTCGCAACTACAAGCGCACCGTCGTCTTCACCATTCACCAACCTCGCTCCAACATCGTCGCCCTCTTCGACAAGCTCGTCCTCCTCGCCAACGGCAAGCTCATCTACTCGGGCAAGGCAGACACATGCCAGGACTACTTCAAAGGAGTCGGATGGCCTTGCCCTGCTGGCTTCAACATCGCCGACTACCTTAGTCAGTCGAGACCGATTTGAACGTCGTTCGGCGCACTTCAGCTGACCTCTTCGCCTGCAGTCGACCTCACTATGCAAGACGAGAAGGCACACGGTAGCCCTGCCCAAGCCGAAGCCGCTCTTATCCAGCTCGATGGAGAGCAAGACGCCGTCGCCGTCAGCGACCCCGAGCTCGGCGTTCGCTCCTCCCGTCTCGCCATCAACACCGCCTCGTCCACCGACGACGATACCGAGCTTGACACTGTGCCCAAATCGGTTAACGGCGGCAATGGCTCGCTCAAGCACCGCATCTTTGGCTCTGGACGGTCCTCGCCTTCCCAATTCTCACTCTCGCCCAACCTCGTCAAGCTGGTGGACGCCTACGCTCGGAGCGACGTCGCCAAGGAGACGAAGGAGGAGATTCGCTCCGCTACCTCGCATGCGACTGCCAATGGACACGCTGACGGCCAAGCGGTCGTCTTGAGAGCCTACAAGAGGGCGGGCCTGTGGCAGCAGTTCACGATCCTCAGCGGTCGCTCGTTCAAGAACCTCTACCGCAACCCCATGCTCATGCTTTCGCACTATGCGGTGGCTGTCATCGTTGCCTGTAAGTGGCGCATCATCAATTTCGATGCGCGCCGAAGCTGATCCACTCTCGCTTTCGCAGGCATCTGCGCCTTCCTCTTCCGCGGATTGACGTGAGCTCGCGAGCCGCTCTTGCCATCTTCGCGTCTACTGACCATTGTACATCATATAGCGACGACATCCCTGGCTTCCAGAACCGCATGGGCTTTGGCTTCTTCGTCCTCTCCCTCTTCGGCTTCAGCTGCCTCACCACTCTCAACGCCTTCGCCTCTGAGCGGCTGCTCTTCACTCGCGAGCGCGCCAACGGATACTACAGCCCTGCAACCTACTTTGCCGCCAAGGTCCTCTTCGACATCGTGCCCCTCCGAGTGATCCCACCCTTCGTCTTCGGCGCCATCGTCTACGCTCCTGTCGGCCTCGTACCCACCGTCGAGTCGTTTTGGAGCTTCATTCTCGTCCTCGTCATGTTCAACTTGACCGCGTCGAGTGTCGTGCTCTTCCTGAGTGTTGTGATTCGCGACACCGGAGTCGCCAACCTCGTCGGCAGTCTTCTCATGCTCTTCAAGTGAGTGCTACGTGAAGCTCGCTCCACTCTCCGAGTAGCGCTGACTTGACTTCCTCGTTCTACAGCCTCCTCTTCGCTGGACTCCTCATCAATCGCGACAAGCTACCCTCCTACCTCCAGTGGCTCGAGACGACTTCCTTCTTTCACGCCGCTTTCGAGGCGTTCCTCGTCAACGAGGTTCGCTACTTGCAGTTGAGAGATCATCGATGTGAGTATAAAGGTGGCGATACGAGTACATACGCTTGCTGACGCTCGCTCGGCGTTCGCAGACGGAGTCGACATCGAGGTGCCAGCAGCCACGATCCTCAGCATGTTCGGCTTTCAGGCTCAGGTGAGTCTCTTGAGATAAAGCCGACGTGGACTGTGGCTCATCTCGCTTGTTCTGCAGGCCTTCTGGTTCCCCGACATCTCGCTACTGGCGGCGCTGTTCGTCGCCTTCACGGCAGCGTCGTTCCTTGCGTTGGTGCTGCTGGTGAAGGAGCAGAGGTAGATGTGTTCGAAATAGGCCGTAGATTATAACTCCCATAAATGTACCACTCTTACTGCAGAGACGCACGGAGAATCGCGAGGAGCGAGGTTGCGGAGTTGACGTTGCCCCACCCTTCGGCTGAAGCTGACCTCTCGCCGGCGTCGCCTCTTGGCTTCTTACCCATCACTCGCAACCATGCCCGCCCTCGACTTTACCTACAAGACTTTGAAGGAGAAGTATGGCAATGGCATCCACTGCCCCGCCGACTTCAGCTTTCCCTCTCATGTGCTCGACGCTTGGACAGCGAAGCAACCTCAGCAGCCCGCGCTGCACTGGGTCAGCTCTGACTTCCGGTGAGTGACAGAGCAGCCATAGTCTGTACCTATCTAACTAGACCTGCTGCTGCAGTACGGAGAAGATCCTGTCCTACAAGCAGCTCAGCGACCTCTCGAACCGCGCCGCCATCGCTTTCGAGAAGAGCGGACTCAAGAAGGGCGACAAAGTCATGATGCAGCTTCCGCGAGTGAATGAGTGAGTATACAGATACATACAAGGCGATCCCAGCTGACCACACTGGTCTATCCAGATGGTACATCGTTCTCTTCGGCTTGATGAGGCTCGGCGCTATCCCCGTCCCCGGCACATCGCTGCTCGTCGCCAAGGGTAACCTCTCGGGTCGAGTACTAGATAATAACACTGCTGATCATCCCCTACACCAGACCTCCAATTCCGCGCCAACGCTTGCGGTGCTGTGGCTTTTGTCGGCGATGCCGAGTCCACCTCTCGCTTCGAGCAGATCGCCAAGGAGGTCAACATCTCCAACATCTGGCAGGTCCGCGTCGATAACGATGCTGGGCTCGGCCGAGGTCGCAAGGACTTGCAGGCCGCCGTCGCCGCCATCGCCGAGGGAGAGAAGTGGAAGGGGCAAGCGCACTCTTCCAGCGACCTCGCCCTCTTGTACTTCACGTCGGGAACGACGGGAGATCCCAAGATGGTCCTACTCGGTGAGTCGTTGATTTCGGCTTCATCAATGACTCAGCTCCCTCTCCACGCTTGTCCTGCCTCCCTGTCCTCCCGCCACCCGAGCTTTCGCGCTGACTCTTTTGACCCTCCTCCAGAATCCGAGTACACCCTAGGACACACCATCACGGGCTCTTGGTATCAGCTCGGTCCTGGAACGCGTGAGTTCTCCAAAGCGGCGGCCGAACTCATCGCCGAAGTCGGCCAAAGCTGACCTGAGATCCACAGTCTTCCTCAACATGGCCGACCTCGGATGGGCGAAAGCAGCCTACGCTACCTTCGGTAACTTTAACCTCGGAGGCACCCTCCTGGTTCAGCCTCCTCCTCCGGGCAACTTCACCCCCGCCCATCTCCTCGAAAGCCTCCACCGCTACCCCGTCACCAGCCTCTGCGCTCCTCCGACCATCTATCGCACTCTCGTCACGTCGGCTTCGCTCAAGTACATCGAGTCCCACCCGTTCAAGGCCCTCGAGCACTGCGTGAGCGCCGGCGAGCCTCTTAACGCCAGCGTGATCCACGAGTGGAGGGCGGCGACGGGCGTGACCATCAAGGACGCCTGGGGCCAAAGCGAGACCGTTATCATGGTCGGTAACTTTCAAGGCGAGGAGGTGAGTGCTGACTCACGCTCTGTCACGCTCGTAGACGTGCTAATTAGTTCGGCTCAACAGGTCCGAGAAGGAAGCATGGGCAAGCTCGCACCTCATGTCATCGTCGCCGTGATCGACAGTGAAGGGAAGGAGCTAGCTGACGGCGAGGAAGGAGAGCTTGCTGTCAGGGTCGATGTCGGCGGTGGTGCTCGGTGGATCTTCAAGGGTGAGCTGTCGCCTTCCTCCGCTCTGCAGCTTCGCCACTGACGTTCAACTTCTTCCCGACAGGCTACATCAAGAAGGGCAAGGTCGACAAGCGCCAGAAGGTACACGCCGGCAAGGCGTGGTATACGACGGGGGATCGTGGGATACGCGACCGAGACGGCTACTTTTGGTTCGTGGGACGTGATGATGATGTGAGCAGTACCTCAGTTTCCTGCCCCGGCTCTACACGACTGTGGTGAAGGCTGCCTTGATGCATGGGCTCGCCGAGGAGCTAACCTCACGCTCCTCATCTATACAGGTCATCACCTCCTCGGGCTACCGCATCGGCCCATTCGAGTGCGAGAGTGCTTTGAAGGTAAGTCCCGGATTTTGGTGAGGCTGGCGGTAGGAGAGAGGAAAGGAAGAAGGAGGCGAGGACGACGCTCGGCGTCGACTTTATTGCTCTCAGGCTGACTCGTCCTTTCCCCCTCCCACTTCTTCACTACTGCACGTGGTCTTCAATCACACCGCTCCTCCTCTTTGCCCCCTTTTTGCCTTCCTCCACTTTTTCGCCCTTCCCCGACTCAGGCGCACCCCGCCGTCCTGGAGTCGGCCGTGGTTGGCTCGCCTGATGCCGCCCGAGGAGAGATCGTCAAAGCCTTTGTCATCCTCAGTGAGGAATATCGCGTCAAGTACAAGGGCGCAAGCAAGGAGCAGCTCGCAGAACTCATTCTCGAGCTCCAAGTGAGTTTAGCTTCGGCTCGGCGTTCATCTTCAGCTCGATCTGACGCCTTCCTCGTCCTCAGACGTTCTTCAAGTCGTACACCGCACCGTACAAAGTGCCACGCGAGGTAAGATCAAACGCCTATCGCTCGGCTCTGCTACGTTTTCATCGCCGAGGCTTCGCACACTCACTTTTGCTCGCGCGACTCGAACAGATTGAGTTCGTCGACGACCTTCCTCGCACGGTCTCAGGAAAGATTCGCAGGAATGTTTTGCGAGATGGCGAGTACCAGAAGAAGGCCGATGTCGTCAAGCGACTCAAGAGCAAGCTGTAGAGCGGGAGCGCAAGAATTCGGGGGACCGCGATGGGAGCTTGCAGTGCAAGACGAAGCGGTCGCATTAGTTAGGGCTGGAAGTGTGATGTAAATTAGTGCACCGAGCTACAGTCTCACTCGCAGAGCTTCACCGGCGAGCTCAACAGCGGCTCGCCTCACCACGGCCGAGCAAGGCTTCTTTTCGTTCGGCGAGCGGGTGGTTACCCCGCAAGTTGTCAAGCGGGCCGATCTTCTCGAATTGTTCTCTCGTCTCACTCTGGCACTTTTGGGCACTCCGTATCTGGTTGCAAGAGCAGAGCGAGGGGAAAGAGAAACGAGAACAAGCGAGAGAACGAGCGGGGGAGTATTGCGAGGGAGCTATGGCGAGAGGTAGGTACAAGCAAGCAAGGGCACAAACAGAAGCAAGTTGGGCGTCGAGCCCTGCAGAATGTGAGCGTCTCCCTTAGGAGCAACGGCGCTGCTCGGGAGGCCTGTGAGAGAGAACGGAAGTCAGTGAGAAGCTTTGGGCGGCGGGGACACGGCTACAGCTCACCTCCAGGGCACAGAGAGAAGCTTGAAGATCTCCTCCTCGGTCTTGCAGGGCACCTTCTTGCCCTCGGTGAGCTTGAGTCCATCTCGGCCCCTCGAGACCTGACGAAAAGAGAAGCAAGGTCAGCTCTCCAGCGTCGGGAAAGACAGAGTAGACGACTCACATCCTTGTAGAGACCACGCTGGTTGAGACGGTAGCCGAGATGACGAGCCTGTGGAAGAGCGACGAGACCAGTCAGCGAGTTTCCTCATCGTCGAGCATCGTCGAGCTCACCTTGAGCCTCATTGAGCGGTTGAAGTGGTCGTCCCCGGTGAAGTAGATGAGGCAGGCGGGCATCTCATCCCAGGGTACGCCGAGGATGTCGAGCCTCCTCATCGTTGCGTTCGGCTCGGGCAGCCAGCAGAGAGCGTTGAACTTGGCGTCGAGGGCAGTCCAGTCGTCCGAGGAGGTCAGCTCGTGAGCGATGATGCCGGCGTTCTTTAGCTTCTTCCAGAGCTTGAGGATCATGCCTGAGAAGGGGAACAGGTCAGCATGTGAACGAACGGGTTGTAAGTCGCCGCCGAAGCAGCGCCGGAGAGGAAGCAGCGCCGGAGAGGACTCACCGGTGTGATCCTTGCCGTCGCTATTGTCGCGAGTGATGAGGAGGTCGATGTCGCCCGAGTCAAGCGCGCCACGACGGTAGGACCCCATGCAGTGGACTTGAAGCTTGGGGTCGATCTGCTTGGCGGCGGCGAGAGCTGAGAAGAGGGTCAGCCTCATGATTGCGAGAGTGGAATTGATGTGATGACTCACCATACTCGAACAGGCGGGTCATCTCAGCGCGAGGGATGCGCTTGAGGAGGTCGTCGTAGTACTGCAGGCCGGTCTGCTGCGCCTTGGTGACCTTGTAGAACTCGGGTTTCGCTTTGAGATCGGCGAGCGTCCTTGCGCCTTGGTCGTAGAAGCCTTCGGCGACAGATCGACCCACGCCGTAGATCTTGGAGAACTCGGCGATGATCTTCTCGTAGGTGGTGGTGAGCGAGAGGCGGCGATGGGTACCTGCAGTGGGAGGAGGTCAGCGAAGACGAGGCAGGCAGGAGAGGGCTCTCGACTGACCAGTGTGGATGATCTCGTGGATCTTGGAAGAGATGCGGTCTCCGATTCCGTACAGCTCCTGAGCGTCCGATTTCGAAGTGACGAGGTAAGGGCAGTTGCGAAGCGCGGCGGCGGCTGTGAACGCCGAGAACTTGAGATTAGCCGAGCTCGAGGACTAATGGGAGGGATGCACGCTACTGACCCTTGCTGTAGCCTCGCTCCCTCCATTGATCTCCTTTGTTGATGGCGCTCAGTTGGTCGCAGACGCGAGCTACAGGCTCGTTTGGGCCAGCCGCGACGGGGCCGGAGCCAGAGCCTCGGTCGCAGGCGTAGCCCCGAGCAGGAGGGCGGAAGGCTTTCTTGTCCTTCTTCTTTCCTCTCCTGTACTCGTGCCATCCTTCGGGCACAGTCTTCTTCGACGGGGACTGCCTCTTCCTCTGCTCCTCTTCGGCCTCGTCGTCCGTCTCGTTGTCGTCCGAGCGCTCGTCGAGGATGACATCGAGAGAAAGGTCACCGCGTGCTTGAGCGTCTCGACGGATGTACTCCTTCTCGGCCATGTCGAGCTCGTGGTCGACCTGTGCAGGCGAGCGGAAGCGGTCATCAGCACGAGCAAGTATGAGGTCGCCGAACGAGCCTCCGCCTTTCGCTGCTCGCCCCTCTTCCTCTCTTTGCGGCAAACAGAGATTATCAACTCACTTGATCAGCGCCATGCTCCCTGATATAGGCGAGCTGCTCGGTGAGGCCTTCCATGTCGTTCGCGCCGGGGTCGCCAGAAGCCGAAGCGGCGGCGGACTTGCTGGTGGAGGGAGCAGGGGGCTTCTCGCCGACGGGGTAATCTTGAGTTCCGAAGGGACTGTTCGAGCGAGAGCAAGGTTAGCTACACGCCGAGTCGCCAGCGAGGAGATGAGGCTCACGAGACGACGTCGCGCGGGCTTCCTCCCTTCTCCTTCTTCTTATCCTCGCCGTTCTCCTCATCGGTGGTCTCGCCGTAACCGTCCTCCGCGTCCTTCTCCTCCTCCTTCTCCTTGCCCTTGCCGGCCTTGCGCTTCTTCTTCGGCGAGGCCTCTGGCTTCTCCCTCCTTGGGTCGTCCTTGAGCATGTAGTCTTTCGGATCGGGCAACTCCTCCTTCCTCATGACCGCGTTCTTGTAGTCCCACACGAACTTCTCCCTGACGACGTAGACCCCATCGCCGAGCTGGTCCGCCGAGATGCCTTCGGGGTTGGCGCCGACGCAGCCAAGGACCTTGGCGAAGGCAATGGGCAGGCCGTGGACGATCTCGGGAACGACGATGTGAGTCGTCCACTCGCCTGCGTCGGCGTTGGAGGGGGAGCGAGCGACAAAGTCGGTAGGCTTGATGAGATTGGCGCCGTATTCGGCGAATGGACCCAGGCGCTCGACGAGGTAGGCGTCGATGCGGTTCGGCGATGACTGATTGTCCTTGGTGATGTCGGGATGGACCACGAGGAGGCGGAACTTGGCCAACGTCGAGTACTTGGGAGGGCTAGCCTCGGCGGCCTCGCGCAGGCGGTCGATGTAGTTGGCGAGGGTGTCCCACTCCGCTTGAATGAGCTTCGCTCCTAGCTTTCTGTCCTTCTCCCAGGTCTGGGTGATGGTCAACGTCTTGCCACGCTTCTTCTTCGTGGGCGAGGGAGCGGCCGCCTGCTTCGACTTCGGCGAAGTCTTCTTCGAGGACGGCTGCGAGCGAGGGGGAGGAGCGGGCAGCTTGTGCTTGGGAGGGGAGGAACACTCGAGGATCTCGATGTCCGAGTCGCTGTCGGCCGGTGCGGAGCGCTTGTTGGGCGAGGAGCGAGTGAGCGAGGAGGGGTTGGCAGCGGGGAGGGCGGCGCTGGTAGAGGCGATGGGTTGGGGGAATGGAGGAGGTTTGGGCACGTGGAGTGTGCGCAACCGAGGATCGGAACGAGAGGTTGAGGCGATGGGAGGAGTAGAAGGAGGAAACAGCGGGGGAGCGCGATTGCTGACCGGCTTGACGGGAGCTGCACGGGCCACGGAGGATTCGGAGGTCTTCTTGACGGCTTTGGTAGACTTGGAGATGGTCCTCGGCGCTGCTCCGAGCTCTTCCACGCCCTGCATGGGAGACGGAGCGCTCCCTTGCGTCCTCTGCGAGCTGGCGGCGGCGACGGGACCTTGCTGGCTTGACGATGTCCTCCAAGGCGCCGTAAGCTGCTCACGCTGCTTGTTGGCGTAGTGGCGCTTCCTCGCTTCTTCGAGAGGCAGGCGGTACGGACCATCCTCGTCCTCGCTGAGCTCCTCGTCCGAGCTGCCCTCTCCCATCGTCGCGAGCGGGTGGCGCATACGACGCTCGAGGCTGAAGAGCGAGTCGACCATATCCGTGTGCTCCTCGTTGTAGCCGCTCACGCGCAGGTTGGCGGCAGTGTTCATCCTTTGAGCTGGCTCGACGACGCAGCGAGTCGGCGGGTGCTGTAGGCGACTGAGTGCGCTGAGCGACGCTTTGCTGATACTGTGTGCTCCCTCTGCGCCGGCGGAGGCGAGACAACGAGGTATGGCGAGAGCGAAGGAGTGTTTGGAGGTGCGCACTCGAGCGTCGCGCCCAAGTTGCAACTTCTCGGAGTCTCTGCTACATCTGCAAACTCCCGCGCTGAGCTGGTAGAGCGCTTCTTCACTACCCTGCTGAGCTGCAGCTTGATAGACCGCTTTCGCCCCTTTCTCGGCGTTCGCAGCTTCGGCGGTTGAACCGCTCGTATCGAGTCGCTAGTGCTACTTACAGCGTCAATCGGTCGCTCCAACTATCTATACACACACTCCACCGCTACTCGCCTCTACCACCACCGCCTCTCCAATCTTCTCATCTTCCAGCTGGCCTCGAGTCGGCAGCTCCGCTCGGCGCACCAACTCTCGATGGCTTCCCGCTCCTCCTTCCACCCACCTGAAGACTCCGACACTCTCAACTCCCTCAGCCCATCGAACAAACTTTTCTCCCGCAGCGCCGTCAGCAGCGGCTCGCCCGAGCTGGTGTCGAAGTCCTCGATTGTGAGGGCGGCCAGACGAGGTGCTTTCAGGGACTTGAACAGGTTGGTGTCGTAGTTGAGTCCAGTAAGATGAAGTTGGAGGAGGTGGTTGAGGGGAACGGGCTTCAAGGGGAACCAAGAGAGCGGTTTCTCGTCTGCGAGGGAGTTCGGCGATGATGGGTCAGCGGGTTTCGTCCGCTCAGACAGCTGCAGAGACCCACTCTTTGCTCGCCTCCCATTGTTGGGTATATCCTTGATAGTAAGAGACTCCAGCTGAGGTCCCCACTGGGCAATGAGGTCTTGCGCGACTGGAAGCAACCCTCCGACCGAGACGGCGGCCTTGTTGCGAAGGACGAGGGTCTTGAGCGTACCATGCGAGCCGGCGAGGAGGCGATTGATGGAGCTAGTTGACGTCTCGCCCCAGCCTACGATAGAAAGCTCGAACCGAGACAGCCGGTTCGTCGCGAGCAGCAGGGGTTCGGTTTCGTCGATGTACCAGTCGCTGTCGAGGTGCAGGGTATTGGGATCAGCCACAGTCTCTATCCAGCTGTCAAAGTCACTATGAATTTACAGCACAAGCCTCAGCGTCAGATCTGAGAGGGAGGGCAGACCGGCAAGGAGGGCGAAGGTGCCCTTCGACTCGACGTTGCGAAGTGTGAGCGAGCGAAGAGATGAGGGTAGGAAGCCGGGGCGATTCAGCTTGTGGTGAAATCCAAAGTCGGCGTCGAGGTGAGTGATGTAGGGACAATGCTGGAGGGCTTGGAGCACGAGTTCTCGCTCACTACGAGGGGCCCAGAGATCAGCGATGCCGAGCTAAGAGAGCATAGTGAGTCGCTACAATGAATCTGCAGCGATAGGTCATACTCACCGCTCGCTCCTAGCCTCCCGCTCCCGTTCTTCCGCTTCGACGACAACCGAGGAGGAATCGACCGAGACGAGCTCGGGCATCTCGTTGTTCCTGCCTCGGAGGCTGACATCGACCTTGCGCACCTCGCTGGCCATCACAGAGTTGCCCCGCAGCATCGCTACGAGCTCTTCTGCCGGCTCCTTCTTGTCGAGGACGATATCTCGGTGGAAGAGCTCCCGCGCGATGGCTTGCCAGTCGCGGCAGACCTTGGCCAGGGAACGGTAGGTGCAGCTCTGTAGAGCGATAAAGGATCAGCTTAAGCTTCGTTCTATCCTGAAGTGCGTTCTCTCACCCTGCACTGCGTCTCAATCTGCTCGAATTGCCCTTCGACGATGAACGTCTCGAACCGAGCCAACGCGATTTCGGTGAGGATCTGGCGGACCAGCTCGGGCGGTAGGATGGTGATGGAGCTGCCCTCGGAGCTGAACGACATCAAAGACGAGTCGTCCGAGTCGCAATCGCTCCCTGCTGCTGTCGAGGTGGGGCAGGCGACGTCCGGCTTCTGCGCCGAGTCGACGCCGAGTTTGGAAGAGTGGTCGTCGAGGGCCAGTGCTGATGTAAAGCTGATTATAGTGGTGGTGAGGGCCATCATGGAGGTTGGTTGAGGAGTGGTGGAAGCTTAAGAGAGGTCAACAATCAGCTAGCGCCATCTCGAGGGAGGTCAGCCTCACCGGGACCGTCCTCCCTCTCTCCCGCGCAATCAGCGGCACCTCACCCGTTGCGGTCAACCTGACCAGTCATAGCGCGGCGGCTCGATATTCCAAGTCCTCTGTAGACTTGAGACAATGCTAAGCTTCGGTCGAGAAAGCAGAATCGTGAAGGGCGGCACTGCGAAGGAGAGGAGCAGCGATGGCGATCGGGAGATTCGCTGTCTCTACCTCACTGCTCTGGAATCGCACAAAATGACAGATGCTTGCAAAGGTCGACGGTAGAGCTACTCAGTAGCACTTTAAGCCTTGACGGAGAGGGGGGCGGGGGTGGGGCCGACCGAGAGACCCTGGATGACGAGAGTGAGTCAGCAAGCTGGTCGGCTCGGTCAGATTTTGCAAGCGAGTCTACCTTCGAGCCAGCGTAGATAGTAGTTCCACCAGCGGACTTGATCTCGTCGTCGATACGGAGGAGAGCGTTGTACTTGGCAACGCGCTCCGAACGGCAGGGAGCTCCAGTCTTGATCTCTCCGACACCGAGGGCGACAACGAGGTCGGCAATGGTGGTGCTAGAGAAGAGCAGAGGGTCAGCGAGGAGTCGAGGACCAGCGGCGCAGAGGCGAGGCGAGAAGTCGGCGACGGCGAAAGTCGCAGAGAGAAGATTGACTCACTCCTCGGTCTCTCCCGAGCGGTGGGAGACCATGACTCCCCATCCATCGGACTGCGAAAGCTGGGCGCTGCAGGAAGTAAGAAACACAGTCAGCGCCAAAGCTCGACCTCGTCCCGAAAAGCGAAGAGCTTACGCCTTGATCGACTCGGTGATAGTTCCGATCTGGTTGACCTTGAGGAGGAGACCGTTGCAGGCCTTCTTCTCAATGGCGCTGCGAGGGGTGGAGGCAAGTCAGCTCACGTCGGCGGGGGTCAGGCTCGAGCCAGAAGCTCACGTCTTGATGCGGACGGGGTTGGTGACAGTAAGGTCATCTCCGACGATCTATAAATAGACAAGTCAGCACGGAACGAGCTGTGTAGTCAGTTCGGAACGCACCTGGATGGGCGAGGTCGCGGTAAGGTGGGTCCACGCCTCCCAGTCGTCCTGGTCGAAGGGGTCCTCAATCGAGACGATGTCGTACTTCTCGGTGTACGAGGCGTAGACGGCAGCGAGCTCCTTTCCAGTGAGCCACTTGGAGGGGTCCGAGTTGGGGTTCTTGAAGCTGCGAGGCGGGAGCAGGGAATCAGCTTCGGCGAGGGCTCAAGATATCTAAGAGACTGCAACTCACTCAAGGTCGTACTTGCCGTCCTTGTAGAACTCGGACGAAGCGACATCGAGACCGATCTGGACCTTTCCAGCGTATCCGGCCTTCTTGATGGCCTCGGTGAGGATGTCGAGCGACTCCTCGGCTCCCTGGACGTTGGGGGCGAATCCTCCCTCATCTCCGACGTTGGTGGCTGTGATGAAGAGCGAGATCAGCTCGAGAACGACATCTAAAGCTGTAGGTGAGAACTCGAAACTCACCATCCTGACCGTACTTGGCCTTGATGACGTTCTTGAGGACTGCAGTGCATCATCTAGGGTCAGGCTTTGCCTCCAGGGTACCATACAATCTGCAACGCACCGTGGTAGGTCTCGGTTCCCATCTGCATGGCCTCCTCGAAGTCCTTGGCTCCGGTAGGGAGGATCATGAACTCCTGGAAAGCGAGAGCGTTTCCGGCGTGGGATCCACCGTTGATGACGTTGAAAGCGGGGCACGGGAGAACGAAGGGAGCCTTGACGCCGGCAAGGTCGGCGAAGTGCTGGTAGAGAGGGACGTTCTGCGAGATGGGAAGGAAAACCGAACGTGACGCATCGGCGAAGGGGGAAAGGGTCAGCTTCGGCGGCACGGGGGAGCCTTAACGAGGTGCAGAGCGGGCGAGCGCACCTTCTGGGCGGCAGCAGCCTTGGCGACGGCGATGGAGACACCGAGGATGGCGTTGGCGCCGAGCTTGCCCTTGTTGGGGGTGCCGTCGAGCTTGATAAGGAAGTTGTCAATGGCCTCCTGGTCAGCGAGGTCGATGCCCGACTTGATGAGAGCGGGGGCGATGATGTCGTTGACGTTGGCGACGGCCTTGTGGACACCTACAGACGAACGCCGAAGCGTTCAGCGCGAGATTCTGGCGCAACCGAGCGACGACGACCAGAGCTCACCCTTTCCTCCGTACTTGGTCTTGTCACCGTCACGGAGCTCAACAGCCTCGTGAACACCGGTGGAAGCTCCCGAGGGAACGATGGCGCGGAAGAGTCCTACAGAAACGAGAAGCGACCATCAGCTTCCGCCAACACAGCATCGATTCGTTTCGAGCTTGAGCGCACCCTTGTCGGTGGTGACGTCGACTGTAGGGAGACTAGAGGTCAGCCTGGTTCTGTACAGCTGCAGCTGGTCAACTCACCCTCGACGGTGGGGTTTCCACGCGAGTCCCAGACCTAGAGATGAAGCGTCAGCCCGCTGAACGCTGCTCTGTCGTCCTACAGTCCTCGCTCTGGGTGCAAGCAGCCATAGAAAGCCTAGTCAAGCTTGATGGGACCTACCTGGCGAGCGTGAACACGAGAGATGGTAGACATGATTTAGACTGGGGTAAGTTGGGCGACGGAGAACAACGAGAGGGAGGATGCGGAGTGTAGGAAAGAGCAGGCGAGTTAGTTTAGAGTACAATGTGATACAGTGATTCCAATGCTGCTGCAGCTGTAGCCAGATGAGGCTTACAGAGAAGTGATGTGTAGAAGGAAGAGAAGGGGAGTGATTCACTCGCCTTTCTCAGCTCACATCGATTCCCCTCTGAACCGAATGTTGAGCGCCGAGAGCTCGTCTGAGCGACTTTGAAGTGTCCACGAGCCTCCCCCATGTACCATACTTCCCTACAGAAGTCTCTGAGGCGTGTCCCTTCCCCCTCCCTGTCGGAGAAAGCCGCGAGCGCCCCCTGCGAAGTCCGGCCGCGGTCACCAGACCTTACAAGTCGAGCTGGGGCTTTTGTGAGGCGTGTAGGAGGGTGTAGAGTACACGGAGGGGATGATTAAGCTTCCCTTGTTGCCGCGACGGCGAGCAGGGAGGTGACCGAGGTCGAAAGCACACTCAGAAGCTCGACCGAGCGCCGAGCTTTGTCTCCCAGGCTACCGCTCAACAGGCTGCAGGTGTTATTGCGCACTTGTCAAGCGCCTGAGGCGTTGTTTGGACCTTCAGCAGCGAAAAGCTGAGCTGCACTGGACCAGATCACCTCAGATCAACCTCATCCATCGCCATCAAGTCTCACCAGCTCACTCGGTCAGCTCTCGGTCGACTGGCCTCTCGCTCTGCAGTGCCACCTCTGAGCTCGTGTGCTGTGTACATAGTTTTGCTGATGATTGCTGACGACTGGAAGCTACTCGGGGCCCGCTAAGCGAGCTCAAGGTATCGCTGCACCTCCCAGTCGGTCACGGCGGCAGCGAACAGCTCCCACTCGTGCTCCTGCGAAATCGAGAGTCAAAAGTCAGCATCAGCGTCGAGCGATAGATCCTCCTCGAACGCGCAGTCCAACTCACCCTCGTTCCGCAATAATGGTCCACAAAGTCGTCGCCCAGCACCTTCCTCGCCAAACTGGCCTCATGGGCCATCCTCGCCGTCGCCTCCTGCAGCGTCTTGGGCAGTCGTTGCAGCTTGGGGAGGGTTTCGCCCTTGGTACGGAGGGGAGGCTGGGTGAGAGGGAGCTTGTTCTTGATGCCGTAGAGACCGCAGGCAATGACCGCCGAGAAGGTCAGGTAGGGGTTCATCTGCAGGAACGGAGGAGGTCAGCGGTGTAATTAGAGGTGAATCTCGCTTCGAGCGACGGAAATAGGCGAAAGAGAGTAGAAGGAAAGCTCACATCGGCGCCGGGCACGCGCACTTCGAGGCGAGTGGCCGCTCGGTCGGCGAGGGGAGGGGAGATGATGCGAACGCTGGCTACGCGATTCTCGTAGGCGTAGGAGACGTTGACGGGAGCCCAGTAGGACTCGACGAGGCGCTTGTAGCCGTTGACAGTCGGGACGAGGCAAGGCATCTGCGAGAAGGGGAGCAGCGAGGTCAGCATCGAGTCAACCTCGGCGAGACGGGATCGAGGAGCTGGAGGCGGGGAAAAGAGCTTCAGACTACTTACAATGTCGGGCAGTCCCTTGAGCACACCAGCGAGGAACCATTCGGCGACTTCCGAGATCCTCTTCGTATCCTCAGACGCTGCTCCCTCCCTGCCGTTCTCCACCTCACTCTCCTTGACCGCGAATATGTTCTCCCCAGACTTATCCCTCAAGCTGATGTGAACGTGACCGCTGCAGCCGGGCTGATCGGCGTAGGGCTTGGCCATGAAGGTCGGCATGATGCCAAACTTGTAGCCTGTAGTCTTGGCGACCCATTTGAAGAGCTCGGCGTTGTCGGCCATGCGGAGGACGGGTTGGTAGGCGAGTGCTGACTCGAAGACACCGGGTCCAGTCTCGGTGTGGTGGCCTGCGAGCTAGGCGTATCAGCTCGAGCTCGGCGGTAGCGCGGCGAAGTAGGAGAGAGAGGCTCACCTTCGATGGGGATGCCGAACGCTGCAGCGTTGTCGTACAGAGCATGGAAGTACTCCGAGTTGAGCTCGGGGCGAAGGAGCGAGTAGCCGTGAGCGCCCGAGGTGAGAGGTACAAGGTCGCGATACTTCTTGGCGGCGACAGTGTCGGGCGTTTCCTGTGATCAGATAGGTCAGATACGGGTCTATACATCTTCATTATGACTCGGCGTACCTTAAATTGGAAGTACTCGTACTGTAGGGGTGCAGATGGTCCATCAGCGAACCACGAGCCGACCGAGCTTGAGCCGACGTACCTCTGCTCCAGCGTAAGCCTCGTAACCCTCGTCCGTCAGATCCTTAATGACCCTCTGCAGAGTTCCACGAGGGCATGCCGAAAGCGTCTCGCCGTTGTCGGGCTCGATGAAGGTGAGGAGGAAGAAGGGAAGGGAGGGGGTGGTGAAGGTTCGGCGATAAGTGTCGAGGTCGATGCGAGCAGTGATGTCCCTGTACCCGTTTCCGAGATTGCTGATCTTGAGCTCCTTGGGGTCTGTTCTCGACCACAGATATGAGCTTGAGCCGACGCGAGTGGAGCCGCCGGACGACGTCAAGCTTACAAGCAAGGTCGTGCATGTCCCAGCCAAATGTCACGCTGCAGAATCCGAAGCCTTGAGCCTTCACCGCTGACAGGAACTTGTCCTTGGTCATGATCTTGCCTGTTGTAGAGCAGGGTTGATTAGCGGAGAGCGGTTGAAGTGAGGTGCTGCAGCTTGCTCACCTCGCAGGATGCCATCGACGTCGACTCCGGCGACCTGTTGACGTATGGATAGACTGTTGGCTGCTGTAGCGCAAAAGTCCGATGCCTGCTGAGCTACTCACCTGAACCTTGGTGTCATTCTCGAGCACCAGCTTCAGCTCTTCGAGGTTGGTGGGTGCTGCTGGTGGGCTTGTAGGTGCCATGTCTGCTTCGTGAGACGAGTTTCTGTAGCACAGTCGAAAGTGAGAAGCGAGCAAAGAGTGGTAGAAAGCGAAGGAGCGACTCAGCGCGTTTCGAGGGCGTCACCAGCTTAGATTCCCCCCACAACTCTTCGATGAAGCGGACTCAACCAACAGAGCAGACCGAAGCAGCGCCGAGCAAGAAGAGCAAGCAGCAGTCCCTCGCCTTCACCTCACCAGCCACTTCGACGTCCCGAGCAGCCCAAGAAGCAGCCGATGCTCGACTCGCAAGGGAGCTCGCACAGAGCGAGGGTCTGCTGTTGAAGGATCGCAAATGGGAGGGTGGGAGCAGCAGCAGCAGCAAGAGTAAGGATAAGAACAAGGTGGACAAGGGCAAAGGGAAAGCGGTACAGGTCAAGGCCGAGCAGCAGAAGCCGTCCGAGCTGCTGGGCGACGAGGATTCGGACGACGACCTCATCATCATCGACGACCCACCACCGAAGCCTGCTCCCAAGTCGAAATTAGCTTCCTTCTTCGCCCCCAAACCTGCGCCTTCGCCCAAAATCAAGCCCGATCCCGAGCAGAAGCCTCCGACGAAGCGCCCAGCTCCCTCCGCCTCCCCTTTCAAGCCTTCGGGCGGCTCTTTCTTCGCTACGAGCGTCAAGAAGGAGCTCGATACTACTCCAATACCCTCCACCTCCAAGCTGATTGCCGTCAAACCCCTCGACACAAGCGTGTACGAGTTCAACCCGTCGACCGACGTGGACGTCTCGCTCTGGCCGGGAGGCAGGATGCCCTACAGCTTTCTCACCGAAGCCTTCGTCATCGTATCGGCTACCAAGTCCCGTCTCATCATCTCCCGCGTCCTCACCAACCTCCTCCGCACCGCCATCGAACTCGACCCAGCCTCGCTGGAAGCCCTGGTCTACCTCACCACCAATCGGCTCGGCCCAGCACACGAGAAGGACCTTGAGCTCGGTATTGGCAGTCAAGTGCTGGGCAAGGCCATCAGGGATGTTTCGGGGATGACGGCTGCCGCCGTCAAGGTGCTTCACATTGAGTTCGGCGATCCGGGTGAGCTCACCGCTTCTTCGTCTAAGACTCGAGCTGACCCTCATCCCACTCGCAGGGGACGTCGCTTTCGAAGCCAAGAAGACGGTCCGCCTCCTCGTGCAACCCACCCCTCTCGTCTGCCACAAAGTCTTCTCCACCCTCCTCTCCCTCACACGCCTCAAAGGCTCGGGCTCGCAAGATCGCAAGACGGCCACCGTCAAGCAGCTCCTCGTCGCCGCCAAGGGAGAGGAAGTGCGCTTCATCACTCGCACCATCCTCGCCAACCTTCGCATCGGCGCGGTCAGGCTCTCGCTCTTGACCGCGCTGGCGAGGGCGACTTGCCTGTCGAGAAAGGGAGGGGTTGGAGGGGGAGATGAGCCGCAGGATGAGTGGTGGGTGACCAGGGAGGAGAGGGCGAGGGTAATGAAGGAGTTGAGAGCGGCGAAGAAGAGCAAGGCCAAGGTTAAGGAGGACGAGGAGAGGGCCGTCGAGCGCAAGATGGAGAAGGCCGAGCAGCTCGTGCGGAAGGTGTGGGCGCGTCATCCTCACTACGGCCATCTCGTCGACGCTCTGGTGAGCTGTTCCCTCCTTCCCTGCGTGTGTCCGCCGTGCTGACCTTCGACTCGTGTAGCTCGCCGACGCCTTCAACGACCTCGAGGGCCGCGTTCCGCTCGCCGTCGGTGCGTCACATCTGGCTCAGTTCTTACCTTTCATCGCTGACTTTGTCATTATTAGGAACGCCCCTGGAACCGATGCTCGGCTCTCCCACTCGCGCCCTCACCGAGATCTACACCCGCCTCGGCCAACGCCCCTTCGTCGCCGAAGCCAAGCTCGACGGCCAGCGTGGTCAGATCCATGCCTCTACCACGGCGCCCGAGGGAGCAGAGGCGAGCGGTCAAGGATGCTGGTATGATCCGCTGCCGGGGACGGAGGGGAAGAGGCTCTGGGTGCGAGTCTTCAGCCGTCACTTGCTCGACATGACCGACAAATATCCCGACATCGCTTACACGCTTTCGGTGAGTTTCGCTTGACTTTGATTTGTACTTGTCCGGAATCTCGGCTGACCTTGTGTCCCTTGCGCGCCACTACAGGCCCTCGTCCAGCGCGAGTCGACGACCGCCGAGCCTCTCACGGACTTCATCCTCGACTGCGAGGTCGTGGCCATCGACCCGGCGACCGGCGCACTCAAGACCTTTCAAGAGCTCTCTTATCGCTCGCGCAAGGATGTCGAGATGGGCGAGATCAAGGTTCGGGTCGGCATCTACGCTTTCGACCTCATGTACCTCAACGGCGAGGTGAGCTAGTGGTACACTCAACTGCTAGCCCGATGCTGACTCTCCAACCCTCTGCAGAGTCTCCTCGGCCTCCCCTTCCGCCGTCGTCGCGAGCTTCTTCACCAGCGTTTCGCGCCTCTCAAACCCACCGACATTCGTCTCGCACGTTACGACCTAGTCCCTTCCTGCACCGACAACGACCCCGAGAAGGTCAAGGAGTTTTTCGATGAGACGTTGAAGGTGATTTAAAAGGTTGAGCGAGCCGCCGAGCGAAGCTGACCCTTCCCTTCACTCGCAGATGAAGGCTGAAGGCATCATGGTCAAGGTAGAGCTCTTCGCCGTTCACTCTCAAACCTATCGCTGACCAATCATTGTTCATAGCTGCTCGACGAGGCCGAGGTCGAGGTCGCGTCCGACGAGGAAGATGCAGGCTCGGATTCGACTCGGAGCGGCAGCCCCTCGACTACCACCTCGCCCAGCAAGCCCGGCACGAAGCGCAAGAGTCGTCGCAAGGTTCTTCCGGCAACATACGAACCCGACAAGAGGGCTGACAGCTGGCTGAAGGTCAAGAAGGACTACCTCGAGTGAGTCGTCTCCAGTATCAGGCTCGACTCGACGCTGACTCGCTACTGCACAGGGACCTCGGTGACTCACTCGACCTCATTCCCATCGGCGCGTGGCACGGCAATGGACGCAAGGCCTCGTGGTGGAGCCCTATCCTGCTCGGTGAGCGGGCTTCCTCCCCTGATCCCCGCCCGCGCCGAGCTGACTCTGTCTCTCTTCACGCTCTCAGGCTGCTACGATCAGGACACGGGACTCATCCAAGCTGTTTGCAAGTGCATGTCGGGATTCACGGACGAGAAGTACAAGGGTGAGTCTCTCGCTGGGCGTCTCTCCGAGCTGTTCGCTCATTCACTTCGCTCGGAACAGAGATCAACGTTCGCTACGCCCTCGGCGGCGAGAACACGACCAAGTCTAGGCCTTCTGAGATCGAGGCGGGGAGTGGGTTGTTCGGACAGAACGACCGAGGAGTAACAGCTGATCTCTCACTCTGTCCCTCCCCCCTCTCCGATTCCCTCCCTCCATGTCGTTCCCTCCCATCGCCACCTCGCAGATCTCACCCCCTCAGTCTGGTTCATCCCTCAAGAAGTCTGGGAGATCCGAGGCGCCGACTTTACCCTCTCGCCTGTCTACCCCGCCGCCCAATCTCTCCTCGGCGAACGAGGTGTCTCCCTTCGTTTCCCTCGCTTCATCAAAGTCAGGGACGACAAGGGCATCGAGCAAGCGACAAGCAGTGAGCAGCTGGCTTCGATGTACGAGAAGCAGAGTGAGGGCGGCGGTGGGAAGCTGGGCGGTGGGGAGGAGTAGGTCGACGGGAGCGTAGGAGCCGGCCGAGAAGGGCGGCAGAGGCAGCCATTGAGGAGGATGTGCTTGTGCTACGACGATAGCTTTGATCCCTTGACCTAGTGGAATACATACGAGTCCCGCTACGTATCGCGCCTGTTGAGAGCGACCTCAGTGAGGCGAGTACCGAGCGCCGAGCTCGCTGCCATTGCTTTCTCAGCACAGTCGACTGTTTGAGAGAATATGCACTGCAGCTCAGCTACGCAGTCGCCGCCTGCGCCTTCAGCTTGGCCTTGGCCTTCTTCCTCTTGTTCTTCTTCGAGTTCTTGCCCATCTTCTTCCTCAGCAGCTCCCTCCGCTCCTTCGATAGTCGCCTGTTGCCCTTCAGCTTCTCCTTGACGATGACCTGCTTCACCGGGGCTGCAGCCTTGACCAATGGCCTTGCCTCCTTCTCACTCATCAAGAGGGGTACAGCGAGCAAGGGGACGTTCGGGAGGGA
Source organism: Leucosporidium creatinivorum (assembly GCA_001600635.1). Classification (NCBI taxonomy): domain Eukaryota; kingdom Fungi; phylum Basidiomycota; class Microbotryomycetes; order Leucosporidiales; family Leucosporidiaceae; genus Leucosporidium; species Leucosporidium creatinivorum. The sequence goes on along the minus strand of BCKL01000048.1, from coordinate 8,507 downwards.
GGCGAGGGGTCGCCGAAGCTCTTGTCGCTTGGGCTGAGCGGGGCGTCGACGCTGCTTCTTTGGTGGTGCCGTGGCGTCGGAGGAGCTTGCAGGAGGCTTCTTGATCTCGGCGACGTCAGAGGGAGGAATGGCAGAAGGGGGAAGGTCGGCGTTGAAGTATGCGAGCGAGGGGAGGGGCGGCCGCGGTGCAGGTGGTGAGGGGTGGGTGAGAGTTCGAGTAGCGATGCGGGTGAAGTGTCGCGAGAGCTGTGAGAGGTAGCAGGTCAGCGAGCTCGTCGCAGATTCAGCACCGCAAGAGTGGACGAACCGGCTGCGAGAGGGATTCGGCGAGGATGGAGGCGCCGTCGATGACAATAGAGGCGATCGCGCCCGTGCGCTCCTTTACAGTAGCCTTGTCTTCGTCAGCAACGTCTCTGCAGGTAGCCAGAATCCAACAATCAGCTTCCATCTCGCTTGCGAAGGGAGAACCGAACGCACCGAATCCGCCGGTCTGGGACTGTAGGCCAGTCGTCTTCTGCCTCCTTAATGACCACAGTCTGAGGTGCCTTCTGCGTACTGAAGAGGCGGAAAGCTGTTCGGTCACAAGGGTCATCAGCTGCAGCTCAAGACCTTCGCAGCGCAAAACGAGCGACCTACCAACTTCCTCGGCCGGCGCTGGCTCAAGGGGAGCTGCTACAGGCGCATCGACTTGCATAGCCGTCTCCTGAGCTAGTGGATCGTCCACCTCTGCTGCCACACTCTCCATCGGCGCGTCCTCGTCGAAAGCGTAGCCCATCGAGGCGGAGAGCATGGCCTCGAGTTGCGCCAGTCGGTCGGCAGCAGCTTGATTCTGCCCATCGTCGGGCGAAGCTGACCTGGACGATCCAGGTGACGATGATGTGCTCATCGGTAGTGAGGTGAAAATTGGCAGAACCCAAGCCTTCGTGACGACGGAAACCTTGCGTTTCGCTTGAGCTTGCTCGGCCTTTCTTCCTCTTGCAACTCGCTCGCTGTTCTTACTTCGACTCTCGGCGCTCTGCGGCATGTCGTTCGAATCTACACTGAAGCTACCAAAGGCTGGCACACCCTTCAGCCTTCCGCTGGCCCATCCCGAACCAAGCGCGACCCCAGCGCCCGCGCGCCAACGCACCCCAGAGCAGGATGACATGCTCTCAAAGCTCATCGACACTTTCAACGCGCCCGACTTCAAGTTACCTTCTACCATCGACGCTCTCAAGACGATCTGGCGCAAGAAGGATGGCAGCTCGGGGCGAAGCTGGCTAGGCTGGGGAGCGGCCCCCAAGGATGTGGTCGAGCAGCTCGAGCCGTTGAACGAGGTGGAGAAGTGCTACTGGTCTTCCGAGGTGAGCTTCGAAACCTCTGCGCTGCTGGCTACGCAGTCGCAGCGAGGCGGTCTGAAGAGCTGGAGCTGACTTGAGCGCGCCGTCGCCGAACCCTCTACAGGCCTTCGAACGCTGCCTCCGAGCAGTCAAGTGGGACTTTGCTGCAGCTGTAAAGCGAGCTGAGGTCACCCTCGTATGGCGCCGTGAGGCCAAGGTTGAGGAGATGAGCCCCGACCACGTCTCGCCCGAGGGAGAAACCGGCAAGGAGCTCGTCTTCGGCTACGACAAGGAATGCAGACCAGTACTCTACATGGTGAGCGGTCTTTTCCGATCTGCCCTCTGACCTCACTGACCTGATCCCTCGCCTCTCGCATCTCAACCCTCGCCTGCCCCTCTCGCCTCCCCTACTCGCCTCCCCCTCTCGCCTCTTACCTCTCCGCTCTCCCTCATACCTCTCGACTCTTCCATCTCTCCTCTCCTCGTTCTCTTTTCCACCCCTCTCTTTGCACAGCATCCTTACCGTCAAAACACCGAGACCGGTACGCCTAACAACTCGCCGGTTCCCAGCTGTTTCGCCACGTCCACCTCGGTGCTGACTTTCTCGCGCTTGCAGGTCCTCGCCAGATCGACTTTGTCATCTGGTGCCTCGAGGTAAGTTACCTAGTACAATGTAGCAATCTCGGACCACTCGCTGACCTCTCGCCCGCCTGTTCACAGCGCACAATCGACCTCTGCCCCGCTACGAACCCGCCAACAGAAATGCTCTGCCTCTGCATCGACTTTGGCGCCAGTCGCAAGGTCAAGGCACCCCCTACCTCGCTCGGCCAGGCCAAGAAGGTGTACGTCCCTCTCCTCTCTACTCCGCTCGACTGGACGCGGACGATTCGGCTCGGCTCGGCTCACTCGTCGCTCTTCGCAGCCTCGACATCCTCCAGACCTACTACTGCGAGCGACTAGGTCGCGCCATCTGCGCCGATATCCCTGGCTTCTTCTGGCCTTTTTACAAGCTCGTTGGCCCCTTCGTCGACCCAAGGACCAAGGAAAAGATCCGGTTCCTCGAGAAGCCTGACGCCACCTCCCTCATCCATCCATCTCAGCTGCAAAAGCAGTTTGGTGGAGACGTCGATTTTCAATACGTACGTTGGCTGATCGAATCCTGTACCCAAGCGCCCGCTGACGACCCTTCTCGGCGCTCACAGGACCATTCGACCTATCATTTGGCTCTCCACCAACTCTGCATGGAGCGGAAAACGGCCAACCTCGAACGATGGCGCAAGCATGGCAACAACCTCTGTGGACTCTCCGAGGCCGTCATTCGCGGCGCCACGGTGCTGGGGCAGGAGGATGGCGAGCAGACGGCGGTGGAGACTTCGCCTGAGGGCTCGGTGTTGGGAGAGAAGAAGGCGGTGCCGGTGGAGGAGGCTGTACCAGTAGCAGAGATGAACGGCCTCTCAGTCGAGGAGAAGGGCTCAGGCGAGTTTATCGATGCGCCGGTCGCGAGTCTGGAGAAGGTCGCCGAGGCGGCGCCTGCGGTCCACGCATGAGCTGTGGAGCGGGGGAAATATTTGATGTAGACAAGCTATAGACCTACATACGACTTCTTGACGCCTAATGACCACCCATCCTCACAAAGCTCGCTGGGGCGTCCTGTCGCTCTCGAATCGCCATCAGGTGCAAGCGAAGTAGGCTGCTGTTGCACCATATATATGGCCTACGCCTTATGGGCCTGCTCCCACGCTTTTGCCAACGCCTCAAAGCAGAACATGACCTGCTTCTGCGTCTGGACCATCGTGCAGCGCTGCTCCCTCAGCGCATCAATCGTCAACCCGACGAAATCCCTCGGCGTGACTCCAAGCTTCTCAATCTTGTCGGATAGGTAAGGGCCAAGCGGGTGATCTGCCGGGGTCGGAGGAAGAGGCGAGAGTGATGGGAGAGAGCCCGAGATGAGAGGGAGGAGCGAGGCGATGGTCATGAAGGTTCCGGTTCGGCCGACGCCTGCTGAGCAGCCGACGAGGATGGGCGCGGGATCCGACGAAGTGGAAAGCGAGGTGTTGAGTGAGAGCATCGACTTGGTGAAGTTGACGAGGTGGGTCACGTCCGAGGGGATACCTTTGCGAGGGAAGGGTCGTCGCGAGATTTAGGGGGTCAGCTCTCGGCGCTCAGCTTCAGGAAGGCTAGACGAGCTCACCATGATCTCCCCATCCTCGGTACTCGACGTGGACGACCTTCCTGCCCTGCTTGTCGCCAGCCTTGCCGACCGTGAGCTTGCTCGTCCGAATGCCATCGCCGGCGACCTTCTCATCCAGCCTGACCCACACCGACTCCCCCTCCACCTCGGCACTAGGCAGTTCCCACGTCTCTCCAACGTCTTTGGGGAAGTATGGATGGCACTTTCGCCGTCCTTGCTCGACGAGTGGCGTGAGCTGGACGAGGAGGTTGATGAGGGGGAGCTCGGCGTTGTTGCCGTCGGCATGAGTCGCTGAGGTTGGCGGGGAGAGGAGGAGGGAGATGAAAGCGTGTAGCGTAGAAGCGATGGGAGCCTGTACGGACGACGAGTGAGCAACGGCTAGACGTCCGTCTGCGAAGGAGAGCGAGGCGCACCTGCGAAGCCACCCACCACCGCCGAGGGTATTGCTCCTCAGGCAGGCCTAAATTAGGTTCTTGGACTAGAGAGGCGTTGACGTATTCGCCTGCAGCTTGTCCTGGAGCCGGAGGGAGCAGGATCCGAGTCTTGTCGAAGGCGATGATGTCGCCATACCTGCAGAGCTCGTTGGTCAGCTCTGGGAGAGGTGCAGAGCGGGCATTATTCACCTGTTCTTCCTCACGTTGTCGTCTAGCAGGCCGTTGCTCATCGAGAACCGAGCATAATCCCCTCCCGCGCTTCCCAAGCTAGGTTCGACCGTCCTCCTGCTGGCAGTAAGCCTCTTACGCTCGCCCGTGACACCCGCCTGCACCTTGGCAGCACACTGGTGTCGCTGCTGCTCCCTCGTAGTGAGAGCATGGTCGATCTCGCTGAAGGCGGGGTAGGAAGAGAGCGGGACGGCGAGAAAAGGTGGGAGTGAGCGCGATACCATCTGAAGCCGGTTGTGTAGGTGAATCGCTTTGTTCGTGTTGCGCTAGGTGCTGGCGAGAAGAGCGAGGTGAAGGCAGGAGTGAGAGAGGAAGTCGCGAGCTCGGACGGCCTGGAGCTCGCTGCCCCTGGCAGGTTGGAGGACAGTAAGAGGGAGACGCTCGCCCGGGAGTAGTCAGACTGTCCAACAGCTACTCTGCTGCTCCCCTTCGAGCAACCTTAAAGCGACCCGCGCAACCTAAGAGACAGCGCCGAGCTCGAGGCGACTCTCTCCCTCTCGCTTCTTCGTCTCGCTCGCTCGCTACTTCCTCCCCATCATGGTGCACCCACTCAACGCTTTCGTTCACCACTCGACAATCGGACAGACCTTCTCGCTGACGAACGTGACGCCTCGCATGGACGTGTGAGCACGCCGAGCTCATCCCTCAAGTCGCTTGCGCTATAAGCTGACGTTCGATCCCCCTCCAGAATCGTGCTGCCGAAAACCATGGTCTGGTACCTCGAGCTCCCCGGTCTCTCCAAGGCGGATGTCGAGGTCAACGTGCAGCGGTGAGCCCTTCTGTTATCGAGCTCGGCGTTCTGCCTGGCTGACCCTCTACATCACTCGCACAGCTACCACATCTCGGCCGAGGGCACTTTCGTCGTCGCTCCCGAGTACAGGCACCACGTCCTCCCGCTCAGCCTCTCCCAAAGGCGTTTCGGTCGCTTCGACGTGAGCTTGGTCGTCCCGCGCGAGCTCGCTCACGACGAGGTGCAAGCGACGATGGGTGATGGGGTGTTTAGAATCGAGGTGCCGATGAAGTCGCGTAAGATGAAGGAGCAGGAACGCGAGGTTGCGGTCGTCTGAGAGTGCTTTGGAGGGGAGTCGAGCGGAGGAGTGGAGCTCGGCGCCGGCTAGAGTGGTGTCTTCAGCTCGGTGATAGGGAGACAGGATAGTGGTGCAGACTGTGCTTGATACGGTGGATCTCCCATCTTCCTGTAGGTCACCGTTCAAAAGCAGGGACCGGTCTGGCGAAGTCCGAAGTCCGAAGCCGAGGCAAGGGAAGCAAATGTGCTCCCGAGTATGAAGCACAGCAGTAGCTTCTCAGCCACGAGCTGTCGCCTGGTTACTGATCAAGTCTTGGACCTCCGGCTCGAGTGGCAAACGCTGGTTTCGGTGCTCGGCGAGGAGCCGAGGAGATGGAAAGGGTCCCGCTCACTGCGGCCGTACATAATGTACCAGCAATAGTCTACTTGGCTTACTGAGCAGCTTTCGACGCTCGTAGCCTCACCGAAGCGAGGAATCTGACCTCAGCAGCCTCGAGGCTTGAATTGGTCACCAAGCGCTCAAGTTGCCTCTCTCGCTCCTTCTCACCACTCCTCGTCTTCTCTCTTCACCTACAACCACCCACACCTTTCAACAACTTCCAAAGTGAGCTGCCGGCTCTGTATCTCTTGACTGGCGCGTCGAGAGGACCCACACGAGGAAGGCTTGCGTGCTTGTCTCCCGGCCTCGCTGCTCTCCTTCGGCGATGGGACGCGCTTGCGGTGGATATCTCGAGGGCAGGGGGCTGTGATTGCTACGGACTACCTCGGTGCAGTTCCACGCAGCTGTAGAAACGTATGCTGACCTTGCCTTCTTCCGGCCTCTCCCCGCGCAGATGGTCAAGTCTATCGAGTCCTTTGCCGAGTTCAAGGAGATCATCAACTCCGACTCCACTTCCGTCATTGATTTCTGGGCTACCTGTGAGTTTACCGACCATTCGCTGTACTCGAGTCGATGCGCGAGGCTGAACGGCGCTGACCGGCTCTCCCTTCTCTCTGAACAGGGTGCGGACCCTGGTACGTTACAGAGAGCATGCCGATGCGTTGCTGTGCTACTCTAGGGTAGCTCGGCGTGTCTGGATGGACGCTGACTCTCTCTCGGTCGATATAAAGCAAGGTCATCGGCCCCGTCTTCGAGAAGCTCGAGGCTTCGCACACCAACCTCAACTTCTACAAGGTCGACGTTGACGTCCAGGAGGTACGTCTTGCCATCCGAGTATATCCGAGTATGACAGCTGTACCTTGTCGCTGACCCGCTTCCCTCTCGTCGTCCGCAGGAGATCTCCGCCGAGTGCGGAATCAAGGTGCGCTCTCCTACCGTCCTGCAGCTCTCTAGACCTCGCTGACCTTCCCATCTACCTCTCTTCCCGTGCTTTCCAGGCAATGCCTAGTTTCCTGTTCTTCCGCGCATCGGAGAAGGTGGGATCCGTCATTGGCGCCGACCCTAACAAGCTTAAGGCGCGTTTCAGGCTCTTCCTGTCAGTGACACAAGCTGACCATCAATTCTACAGGCCGCTCTAGAGCTCCAGAACACCGAGGCTGCCTCCGCTTGAGCGTAGATAGACCGTTTGCCGATACACTATCCGAAATCGAATCCAAATGTTGAGTACTTGGTGTGGGCGCTGCGAGAGTAAGAATACCCGATGCATAACGATGCTTCTGCTTGAGGATGCGCGCTGTGCAGCTGAGCGCTGGTTCAGGCCTCGAGCGGTCACGGGGCACCGAGAGCTGGGCGCTCATTGAGGTGCTTTCTCCGCCGATCTGTAGCCTCTGCGAGGTAGGCAGAGGGTACAGTGAAGTATCTACGCTCGGTACAACACCTTCGGAAGCTGCTCTGCCACATTTGCAGTGCTCCGGCTCTCGAAGCGTGCTCGGCGAAGGACGCGCCGGGCGAGCTTCTGGAGCAGGGCCTTCGACTTTGCGCGCACCGAGACTCGCAAATGTCGCTGAACAAACTCTAGTAAGTGCGTCTGTACTCTCGCGCGCCGGACGAGCTACAGTTCAGCGCACTCTCGAGTGTTTCCTGAGTTGCAATCTAATTGGTTGGTCTCGGGTCGATAGCAGCCTCCAAGAGCTGTGTAGCTGGGGAGCGAGGGGATCATGACAAAACCTAACCTGCTAGGAGTCGACTCTGCCCATCTCAGCTCCGAGGTACTCTCAGCAAAGAGCAGGACAAGCGAATCCGAGCCCGAATCGCCTCTCTCCCTTCTGCCGCTTCGTCTCGTCTCGTCAACCATGTCCGATCCGCTCGATACGATCGCCAGTGGACTACAGAGCGTCTCGCTCGACGCTCGAGCGCACGACCGCAGCTTCTACCTCCTTACAAGCGACGCCGAGCGAGTCGCAGTTGACTCTCGCCTGCTCGCCTCTCATTCGAGCGTCTTCAAGGATCTGCTCGAAATTGGCTCAGCCGAGGGTACCCAGAAGGAATGCAGGATCTCGGAGACGGCGCAAGAGATCTGCCTGCTCATCCACAGCCTCGAGACGGGTAAGATCGACGACCGCTCGGCCAGCTCGCTCAAGGCTCTCGCTCGCCTCGGAGACAAGTACGGTACCGCCAAGCTCTATGAAGCGCTTCAAGAGGTGATCTTGTACGTCCGCAGCTCTGTCTCGCCGCCTATCCCACTGCTCACATGGCGCTTGGGCAGGGAGCTTCGGGTCAGCTCGCCCCTCATCGCCTACGCCGTGGCGGAGGAGGGAGAGATGGACAAGCTCATGCAGATCGTCGCTACCAGAACTCTGGGTCTCGACCTCAAGAACAGCGCTGGCTACGAGGAGCTCTCGCTCAGCGGGAAGCGTCGTCTGGTGAGTGCTGTGCTGAACTCGGTGATGGCTCTTCGCGCCTCCCGCCCCTCCCTGATACCAACGTATGATCATCGACCATCACAGGTGCTACCAACTTGCTCACATCGAAGCAGCCCGCCTTGCCCTCGCCAGCGTGACGGTCCGGAAGCCCTGCAACTGCCACCAAAGTGCCTTCCAGCCTCGAAACGCTTCCGACTCTTACGCTGCGATTCGGGACGAGTGCCTCCTTGTCTGCATGGGCGAGATCACTCCTTCTACGGTCCCCTACAAGCTGTTCAGGGAGGAGATTGACGGGAGGAGGGGAAGGTGGCGCGGAGGCAAGTACGGTTGCGAGGGCTGCAAGGCGAGGTTCGCCAAGGATGTTGACGAGGTGCGGATCAGCTGGGGATACAGGTGCATCGAGTTTGTGAGTGAGCGGGTTCCGTCTGTGAGTGTCGGCGTCGAGCTGACGACTCGTTTTTCGCCCAGTGAAGCGCTCGGCGCTCGGTGCTCAGCGGCCGAGGCGT
>BCKL01000047.1:0-53587 GCA_001600635.1 Leucosporidium creatinivorum | reverse complement strand
ACGCCTCGGCCGCTGAGCACCGAGCGCCGAGCGCTTCACTGGGCGAAAAACGAGTCGTCAGCTCGACGCCGACACTCACAGACGGAACCCGCTCACTCACAAACTCGATGCACCTGTATCCCCAGCTGATCCGCACCTCGTCAACATCCTTGGCGAACCTCGCCTTGCAGCCCTCGCAACCGTACTTGCCTCCGCGCCACCTTCCCCTCCTCCCGTCAATCTCCTCCCTGAACAGCTTGTAGGGGACCGTAGAAGGAGTGATCTCGCCCATGCAGACAAGGAGGCACTCGTCCCGAATCGCAGCGTAAGAGTCGGAAGCGTTTCGAGGCTGGAAGGCACTTTGGTGGCAGTTGCAGGGCTTCCGGACCGTCACGCTGGCGAGGGCAAGGCGGGCTGCTTCGATGTGAGCAAGTTGGTAGCACCTGTGATGGTCGATGATCATACGTTGGTATCAGGGAGGGGCGGGAGGCGCGAAGAGCCATCACCGAGTTCAGCACAGCACTCACCAGACGACGCTTCCCGCTGAGCGAGAGCTCCTCGTAGCCAGCGCTGTTCTTGAGGTCGAGACCCAGAGTTCTGGTAGCGACGATCTGCATGAGCTTGTCCATCTCTCCCTCCTCCGCCACGGCGTAGGCGATGAGGGGCGAGCTGACCCGAAGCTCCCTGCCCAAGCGCCATGTGAGCAGTGGGATAGGCGGCGAGACAGAGCTGCGGACGTACAAGATCACCTCTTGAAGCGCTTCATAGAGCTTGGCGGTACCGTACTTGTCTCCGAGGCGAGCGAGAGCCTTGAGCGAGCTGGCCGAGCGGTCGTCGATCTTACCCGTCTCGAGGCTGTGGATGAGCAGGCAGATCTCTTGCGCCGTCTCCGAGATCCTGCATTCCTTCTGGGTACCCTCGGCTGAGCCAATTTCGAGCAGATCCTTGAAGACGCTCGAATGAGAGGCGAGCAGGCGAGAGTCAACTGCGACTCGCTCGGCGTCGCTTGTAAGGAGGTAGAAGCTGCGGTCGTGCGCTCGAGCGTCGAGCGAGACGCTCTGTAGTCCACTGGCGATCGTATCGAGCGGATCGGACATGGTTGACGAGACGAGACGAAGCGGCAGAAGGGAGAGAGGCGATTCGGGCTCGGATTCGCTTGTCCTGCTCTTTGCTGAGAGTACCTCGGAGCTGAGATGGGCAGAGTCGACTCCTAGCAGGTTAGGTTTTGTCATGATCCCCTCGCTCCCCAGCTACACAGCTCTTGGAGGCTGCTATCGACCCGAGACCAACCAATTAGATTGCAACTCAGGAAACACTCGAGAGTGCGCTGAACTGTAGCTCGTCCGGCGCGCGAGAGTACAGACGCACTTACTAGAGTTTGTTCAGCGACATTTGCGAGTCTCGGTGCGCGCAAAGTCGAAGGCCCTGCTCCAGAAGCTCGCCCGGCGCGTCCTTCGCCGAGCACGCTTCGAGAGCCGGAGCACTGCAAATGTGGCAGAGCAGCTTCCGAAGGTGTTGTACCGAGCGTAGATACTTCACTGTACCCTCTGCCTACCTCGCAGAGGCTACAGATCGGCGGAGAAAGCACCTCAATGAGCGCCCAGCTCTCGGTGCCCCGTGACCGCTCGAGGCCTGAACCAGCGCTCAGCTGCACAGCGCGCATCCTCAAGCAGAAGCATCGTTATGCATCGGGTATTCTTACTCTCGCAGCGCCCACACCAAGTACTCAACATTTGGATTCGATTTCGGATAGTGTATCGGCAAACGGTCTATCTACGCTCAAGCGGAGGCAGCCTCGGTGTTCTGGAGCTCTAGAGCGGCCTGTAGAATTGATGGTCAGCTTGTGTCACTGACAGGAAGAGCCTGAAACGCGCCTTAAGCTTGTTAGGGTCGGCGCCAATGACGGATCCCACCTTCTCCGATGCGCGGAAGAACAGGAAACTAGGCATTGCCTGGAAAGCACGGGAAGAGAGGTAGATGGGAAGGTCAGCGAGGTCTAGAGAGCTGCAGGACGGTAGGAGAGCGCACCTTGATTCCGCACTCGGCGGAGATCTCCTGCGGACGACGAGAGGGAAGCGGGTCAGCGACAAGGTACAGCTGTCATACTCGGATATACTCGGATGGCAAGACGTACCTCCTGGACGTCAACGTCGACCTTGTAGAAGTTGAGGTTGGTGTGCGAAGCCTCGAGCTTCTCGAAGACGGGGCCGATGACCTTGCTTTATATCGACCGAGAGAGAGTCAGCGTCCATCCAGACACGCCGAGCTACCCTAGAGTAGCACAGCAACGCATCGGCATGCTCTCTGTAACGTACCAGGGTCCGCACCCTGTTCAGAGAGAAGGGAGAGCCGGTCAGCGCCGTTCAGCCTCGCGCATCGACTCGAGTACAGCGAATGGTCGGTAAACTCACAGGTAGCCCAGAAATCAATGACGGAAGTGGAGTCGGAGTTGATGATCTCCTTGAACTCGGCAAAGGACTCGATAGACTTGACCATCTGCGCGGGGAGAGGCCGGAAGAAGGCAAGGTCAGCATACGTTTCTACAGCTGCGTGGAACTGCACCGAGGTAGTCCGTAGCAATCACAGCCCCCTGCCCTCGAGATATCCACCGCAAGCGCGTCCCATCGCCGAAGGAGAGCAGCGAGGCCGGGAGACAAGCACGCAAGCCTTCCTCGTGTGGGTCCTCTCGACGCGCCAGTCAAGAGATACAGAGCCGGCAGCTCACTTTGGAAGTTGTTGAAAGGTGTGGGTGGTTGTAGGTGAAGAGAGAAGACGAGGAGTGGTGAGAAGGAGCGAGAGAGGCAACTTGAGCGCTTGGTGACCAATTCAAGCCTCGAGGCTGCTGAGGTCAGATTCCTCGCTTCGGTGAGGCTACGAGCGTCGAAAGCTGCTCAGTAAGCCAAGTAGACTATTGCTGGTACATTATGTACGGCCGCAGTGAGCGGGACCCTTTCCATCTCCTCGGCTCCTCGCCGAGCACCGAAACCAGCGTTTGCCACTCGAGCCGGAGGTCCAAGACTTGATCAGTAACCAGGCGACAGCTCGTGGCTGAGAAGCTACTGCTGTGCTTCATACTCGGGAGCACATTTGCTTCCCTTGCCTCGGCTTCGGACTTCGGACTTCGCCAGACCGGTCCCTGCTTTTGAACGGTGACCTACAGGAAGATGGGAGATCCACCGTATCAAGCACAGTCTGCACCACTATCCTGTCTCCCTATCACCGAGCTGAAGACACCACTCTAGCCGGCGCCGAGCTCCACTCCTCCGCTCGACTCCCCTCCAAAGCACTCTCAGACGACCGCAACCTCGCGTTCCTGCTCCTTCATCTTACGCGACTTCATCGGCACCTCGATTCTAAACACCCCATCACCCATCGTCGCTTGCACCTCGTCGTGAGCGAGCTCGCGCGGGACGACCAAGCTCACGTCGAAGCGACCGAAACGCCTTTGGGAGAGGCTGAGCGGGAGGACGTGGTGCCTGTACTCGGGAGCGACGACGAAAGTGCCCTCGGCCGAGATGTGGTAGCTGTGCGAGTGATGTAGAGGGTCAGCCAGGCAGAACGCCGAGCTCGATAACAGAAGGGCTCACCGCTGCACGTTGACCTCGACATCCGCCTTGGAGAGACCGGGGAGCTCGAGGTACCAGACCATGGTTTTCGGCAGCACGATTCTGGAGGGGGATCGAACGTCAGCTTATAGCGCAAGCGACTTGAGGGATGAGCTCGGCGTGCTCACACGTCCATGCGAGGCGTCACGTTCGTCAGCGAGAAGGTCTGTCCGATTGTCGAGTGGTGAACGAAAGCGTTGAGTGGGTGCACCATGATGGGGAGGAAGTAGCGAGCGAGCGAGACGAAGAAGCGAGAGGGAGAGAGTCGCCTCGAGCTCGGCGCTGTCTCTTAGGTTGCGCGGGTCGCTTTAAGGTTGCTCGAAGGGGAGCAGCAGAGTAGCTGTTGGACAGTCTGACTACTCCCGGGCGAGCGTCTCCCTCTTACTGTCCTCCAACCTGCCAGGGGCAGCGAGCTCCAGGCCGTCCGAGCTCGCGACTTCCTCTCTCACTCCTGCCTTCACCTCGCTCTTCTCGCCAGCACCTAGCGCAACACGAACAAAGCGATTCACCTACACAACCGGCTTCAGATGGTATCGCGCTCACTCCCACCTTTTCTCGCCGTCCCGCTCTCTTCCTACCCCGCCTTCAGCGAGATCGACCATGCTCTCACTACGAGGGAGCAGCAGCGACACCAGTGTGCTGCCAAGGTGCAGGCGGGTGTCACGGGCGAGCGTAAGAGGCTTACTGCCAGCAGGAGGACGGTCGAACCTAGCTTGGGAAGCGCGGGAGGGGATTATGCTCGGTTCTCGATGAGCAACGGCCTGCTAGACGACAACGTGAGGAAGAACAGGTGAATAATGCCCGCTCTGCACCTCTCCCAGAGCTGACCAACGAGCTCTGCAGGTATGGCGACATCATCGCCTTCGACAAGACTCGGATCCTGCTCCCTCCGGCTCCAGGACAAGCTGCAGGCGAATACGTCAACGCCTCTCTAGTCCAAGAACCTAATTTAGGCCTGCCTGAGGAGCAATACCCTCGGCGGTGGTGGGTGGCTTCGCAGGTGCGCCTCGCTCTCCTTCGCAGACGGACGTCTAGCCGTTGCTCACTCGTCGTCCGTACAGGCTCCCATCGCTTCTACGCTACACGCTTTCATCTCCCTCCTCCTCTCCCCGCCAACCTCAGCGACTCATGCCGACGGCAACAACGCCGAGCTCCCCCTCATCAACCTCCTCGTCCAGCTCACGCCACTCGTCGAGCAAGGACGGCGAAAGTGCCATCCATACTTCCCCAAAGACGTTGGAGAGACGTGGGAACTGCCTAGTGCCGAGGTGGAGGGGGAGTCGGTGTGGGTCAGGCTGGATGAGAAGGTCGCCGGCGATGGCATTCGGACGAGCAAGCTCACGGTCGGCAAGGCTGGCGACAAGCAGGGCAGGAAGGTCGTCCACGTCGAGTACCGAGGATGGGGAGATCATGGTGAGCTCGTCTAGCCTTCCTGAAGCTGAGCGCCGAGAGCTGACCCCCTAAATCTCGCGACGACCCTTCCCTCGCAAAGGTATCCCCTCGGACGTGACCCACCTCGTCAACTTCACCAAGTCGATGCTCTCACTCAACACCTCGCTTTCCACTTCGTCGGATCCCGCGCCCATCCTCGTCGGCTGCTCAGCAGGCGTCGGCCGAACCGGAACCTTCATGACCATCGCCTCGCTCCTCCCTCTCATCTCGGGCTCTCTCCCATCACTCTCGCCTCTTCCTCCGACCCCGGCAGATCACCCGCTTGGCCCTTACCTATCCGACAAGATTGAGAAGCTTGGAGTCACGCCGAGGGATTTCGTCGGGTTGACGATTGATGCGCTGAGGGAGCAGCGCTGCACGATGGTCCAGACGCAGAAGCAGGTCATGTTCTGCTTTGAGGCGTTGGCAAAAGCGTGGGAGCAGGCCCATAAGGCGTAGGCCATATATATGGTGCAACAGCAGCCTACTTCGCTTGCACCTGATGGCGATTCGAGAGCGACAGGACGCCCCAGCGAGCTTTGTGAGGATGGGTGGTCATTAGGCGTCAAGAAGTCGTATGTAGGTCTATAGCTTGTCTACATCAAATATTTCCCCCGCTCCACAGCTCATGCGTGGACCGCAGGCGCCGCCTCGGCGACCTTCTCCAGACTCGCGACCGGCGCATCGATAAACTCGCCTGAGCCCTTCTCCTCGACTGAGAGGCCGTTCATCTCTGCTACTGGTACAGCCTCCTCCACCGGCACCGCCTTCTTCTCTCCCAACACCGAGCCCTCAGGCGAAGTCTCCACCGCCGTCTGCTCGCCATCCTCCTGCCCCAGCACCGTGGCGCCGCGAATGACGGCCTCGGAGAGTCCACAGAGGTTGTTGCCATGCTTGCGCCATCGTTCGAGGTTGGCCGTTTTCCGCTCCATGCAGAGTTGGTGGAGAGCCAAATGATAGGTCGAATGGTCCTGTGAGCGCCGAGAAGGGTCGTCAGCGGGCGCTTGGGTACAGGATTCGATCAGCCAACGTACGTATTGAAAATCGACGTCTCCACCAAACTGCTTTTGCAGCTGAGATGGATGGATGAGGGAGGTGGCGTCAGGCTTCTCGAGGAACCGGATCTTTTCCTTGGTCCTTGGGTCGACGAAGGGGCCAACGAGCTTGTAAAAAGGCCAGAAGAAGCCAGGGATATCGGCGCAGATGGCGCGACCTAGTCGCTCGCAGTAGTAGGTCTGGAGGATGTCGAGGCTGCGAAGAGCGACGAGTGAGCCGAGCCGAGCCGAATCGTCCGCGTCCAGTCGAGCGGAGTAGAGAGGAGAGGGACGTACACCTTCTTGGCCTGGCCGAGCGAGGTAGGGGGTGCCTTGACCTTGCGACTGGCGCCAAAGTCGATGCAGAGGCAGAGCATTTCTGTTGGCGGGTTCGTAGCGGGGCAGAGGTCGATTGTGCGCTGTGAACAGGCGGGCGAGAGGTCAGCGAGTGGTCCGAGATTGCTACATTGTACTAGGTAACTTACCTCGAGGCACCAGATGACAAAGTCGATCTGGCGAGGACCTGCAAGCGCGAGAAAGTCAGCACCGAGGTGGACGTGGCGAAACAGCTGGGAACCGGCGAGTTGTTAGGCGTACCGGTCTCGGTGTTTTGACGGTAAGGATGCTGTGCAAAGAGAGGGGTGGAAAAGAGAACGAGGAGAGGAGAGATGGAAGAGTCGAGAGGTATGAGGGAGAGCGGAGAGGTAAGAGGCGAGAGGGGGAGGCGAGTAGGGGAGGCGAGAGGGGCAGGCGAGGGTTGAGATGCGAGAGGCGAGGGATCAGGTCAGTGAGGTCAGAGGGCAGATCGGAAAAGACCGCTCACCATGTAGAGTACTGGTCTGCATTCCTTGTCGTAGCCGAAGACGAGCTCCTTGCCGGTTTCTCCCTCGGGCGAGACGTGGTCGGGGCTCATCTCCTCAACCTTGGCCTCACGGCGCCATACGAGGGTGACCTCAGCTCGCTTTACAGCTGCAGCAAAGTCCCACTTGACTGCTCGGAGGCAGCGTTCGAAGGCCTGTAGAGGGTTCGGCGACGGCGCGCTCAAGTCAGCTCCAGCTCTTCAGACCGCCTCGCTGCGACTGCGTAGCCAGCAGCGCAGAGGTTTCGAAGCTCACCTCGGAAGACCAGTAGCACTTCTCCACCTCGTTCAACGGCTCGAGCTGCTCGACCACATCCTTGGGGGCCGCTCCCCAGCCTAGCCAGCTTCGCCCCGAGCTGCCATCCTTCTTGCGCCAGATCGTCTTGAGAGCGTCGATGGTAGAAGGTAACTTGAAGTCGGGCGCGTTGAAAGTGTCGATGAGCTTTGAGAGCATGTCATCCTGCTCTGGGGTGCGTTGGCGCGCGGGCGCTGGGGTCGCGCTTGGTTCGGGATGGGCCAGCGGAAGGCTGAAGGGTGTGCCAGCCTTTGGTAGCTTCAGTGTAGATTCGAACGACATGCCGCAGAGCGCCGAGAGTCGAAGTAAGAACAGCGAGCGAGTTGCAAGAGGAAGAAAGGCCGAGCAAGCTCAAGCGAAACGCAAGGTTTCCGTCGTCACGAAGGCTTGGGTTCTGCCAATTTTCACCTCACTACCGATGAGCACATCATCGTCACCTGGATCGTCCAGGTCAGCTTCGCCCGACGATGGGCAGAATCAAGCTGCTGCCGACCGACTGGCGCAACTCGAGGCCATGCTCTCCGCCTCGATGGGCTACGCTTTCGACGAGGACGCGCCGATGGAGAGTGTGGCAGCAGAGGTGGACGATCCACTAGCTCAGGAGACGGCTATGCAAGTCGATGCGCCTGTAGCAGCTCCCCTTGAGCCAGCGCCGGCCGAGGAAGTTGGTAGGTCGCTCGTTTTGCGCTGCGAAGGTCTTGAGCTGCAGCTGATGACCCTTGTGACCGAACAGCTTTCCGCCTCTTCAGTACGCAGAAGGCACCTCAGACTGTGGTCATTAAGGAGGCAGAAGACGACTGGCCTACAGTCCCAGACCGGCGGATTCGGTGCGTTCGGTTCTCCCTTCGCAAGCGAGATGGAAGCTGATTGTTGGATTCTGGCTACCTGCAGAGACGTTGCTGACGAAGACAAGGCTACTGTAAAGGAGCGCACGGGCGCGATCGCCTCTATTGTCATCGACGGCGCCTCCATCCTCGCCGAATCCCTCTCGCAGCCGGTTCGTCCACTCTTGCGGTGCTGAATCTGCGACGAGCTCGCTGACCTGCTACCTCTCACAGCTCTCGCGACACTTCACCCGCATCGCTACTCGAACTCTCACCCACCCCTCACCACCTGCACCGCGGCCGCCCCTCCCCTCGCTCGCATACTTCAACGCCGACCTTCCCCCTTCTGCCATTCCTCCCTCTGACGTCGCCGAGATCAAGAAGCCTCCTGCAAGCTCCTCCGACGCCACGGCACCACCAAAGAAGCAGCGTCGACGCCCCGCTCAGCCCAAGCGACAAGAGCTTCGGCGACCCCTCGCCTCCCTCCCGAACGTCCCCTTGCTCGCTGTACCCCTCTTGATGAGTGAGAAGGAGGCAAGGCCATTGGTCAAGGCTGCAGCCCCGGTGAAGCAGGTCATCGTCAAGGAGAAGCTGAAGGGCAACAGGCGACTATCGAAGGAGCGGAGGGAGCTGCTGAGGAAGAAGATGGGCAAGAACTCGAAGAAGAACAAGAGGAAGAAGGCCAAGGCCAAGCTGAAGGCGCAGGCGGCGACTGCGTAGCTGAGCTGCAGTGCATATTCTCTCAAACAGTCGACTGTGCTGAGAAAGCAATGGCAGCGAGCTCGGCGCTCGGTACTCGCCTCACTGAGGTCGCTCTCAACAGGCGCGATACGTAGCGGGACTCGTATGTATTCCACTAGGTCAAGGGATCAAAGCTATCGTCGTAGCACAAGCACATCCTCCTCAATGGCTGCCTCTGCCGCCCTTCTCGGCCGGCTCCTACGCTCCCGTCGACCTACTCCTCCCCACCGCCCAGCTTCCCACCGCCGCCCTCACTCTGCTTCTCGTACATCGAAGCCAGCTGCTCACTGCTTGTCGCTTGCTCGATGCCCTTGTCGTCCCTGACTTTGATGAAGCGAGGGAAACGAAGGGAGACACCTCGTTCGCCGAGGAGAGATTGGGCGGCGGGGTAGACAGGCGAGAGGGTAAAGTCGGCGCCTCGGATCTCCCAGACTTCTTGAGGGATGAACCAGACTGAGGGGGTGAGATCTGCGAGGTGGCGATGGGAGGGAACGACATGGAGGGAGGGAATCGGAGAGGGGGGAGGGACAGAGTGAGAGATCAGCTGTTACTCCTCGGTCGTTCTGTCCGAACAACCCACTCCCCGCCTCGATCTCAGAAGGCCTAGACTTGGTCGTGTTCTCGCCGCCGAGGGCGTAGCGAACGTTGATCTCTGTTCCGAGCGAAGTGAATGAGCGAACAGCTCGGAGAGACGCCCAGCGAGAGACTCACCCTTGTACTTCTCGTCCGTGAATCCCGACATGCACTTGCAAACAGCTTGGATGAGTCCCGTGTCCTGATCGTAGCAGCCTGAGAGCGTGAAGAGAGACAGAGTCAGCTCGGCGCGGGCGGGGATCAGGGGAGGAAGCCCGCTCACCGAGCAGGATAGGGCTCCACCACGAGGCCTTGCGTCCATTGCCGTGCCACGCGCCGATGGGAATGAGGTCGAGTGAGTCACCGAGGTCCCTGTGCAGTAGCGAGTCAGCGTCGAGTCGAGCCTGATACTGGAGACGACTCACTCGAGGTAGTCCTTCTTGACCTTCAGCCAGCTGTCAGCCCTCTTGTCGGGTTCGTATGTTGCCGGAAGAACCTTGCGACGACTCTTGCGCTTCGTGCCGGGCTTGCTGGGCGAGGTGGTAGTCGAGGGGCTGCCGCTCCGAGTCGAATCCGAGCCTGCATCTTCCTCGTCGGACGCGACCTCGACCTCGGCCTCGTCGAGCAGCTATGAACAATGATTGGTCAGCGATAGGTTTGAGAGTGAACGGCGAAGAGCTCTACCTTGACCATGATGCCTTCAGCCTTCATCTGCGAGTGAAGGGAAGGGTCAGCTTCGCTCGGCGGCTCGCTCAACCTTTTAAATCACCTTCAACGTCTCATCGAAAAACTCCTTGACCTTCTCGGGGTCGTTGTCGGTGCAGGAAGGGACTAGGTCGTAACGTGCGAGACGAATGTCGGTGGGTTTGAGAGGCGCGAAACGCTGGTGAAGAAGCTCGCGACGACGGCGGAAGGGGAGGCCGAGGAGACTCTGCAGAGGGTTGGAGAGTCAGCATCGGGCTAGCAGTTGAGTGTACCACTAGCTCACCTCGCCGTTGAGGTACATGAGGTCGAAAGCGTAGATGCCGACCCGAACCTTGATCTCGCCCATCTCGACATCCTTGCGCGAGCGATAAGAGAGCTCTTGAAAGGTCTTGAGTGCGCCGGTCGCCGGGTCGATGGCCACGACCTCGCAGTCGAGGATGAAGTCCGTGAGAGGCTCGGCGGTCGTCGACTCGCGCTGGACGAGGGCCTGTAGTGGCGCGCAAGGGACACAAGGTCAGCCGAGATTCCGGACAAGTACAAATCAAAGTCAAGCGAAACTCACCGAAAGCGTGTAAGCGATGTCGGGATATTTGTCGGTCATGTCGAGCAAGTGACGGCTGAAGACTCGCACCCAGAGCCTCTTCCCCTCCGTCCCCGGCAGCGGATCATACCAGCATCCTTGACCGCTCGCCTCTGCTCCCTCGGGCGCCGTGGTAGAGGCATGGATCTGACCACGCTGGCCGTCGAGCTTGGCTTCGGCGACGAAGGGGCGTTGGCCGAGGCGGGTGTAGATCTCGGTGAGGGCGCGAGTGGGAGAGCCGAGCATCGGTTCCAGGGGCGTTCCTAATAATGACAAAGTCAGCGATGAAAGGTAAGAACTGAGCCAGATGTGACGCACCGACGGCGAGCGGAACGCGGCCCTCGAGGTCGTTGAAGGCGTCGGCGAGCTACACGAGTCGAAGGTCAGCACGGCGGACACACGCAGGGAAGGAGGGAACAGCTCACCAGAGCGTCGACGAGATGGCCGTAGTGAGGATGACGCGCCCACACCTTCCGCACGAGCTGCTCGGCCTTCTCCATCTTGCGCTCGACGGCCCTCTCCTCGTCCTCCTTAACCTTGGCCTTGCTCTTCTTCGCCGCTCTCAACTCCTTCATTACCCTCGCCCTCTCCTCCCTGGTCACCCACCACTCATCCTGCGGCTCATCTCCCCCTCCAACCCCTCCCTTTCTCGACAGGCAAGTCGCCCTCGCCAGCGCGGTCAAGAGCGAGAGCCTGACCGCGCCGATGCGAAGGTTGGCGAGGATGGTGCGAGTGATGAAGCGCACTTCCTCTCCCTTGGCGGCGACGAGGAGCTGCTTGACGGTGGCCGTCTTGCGATCTTGCGAGCCCGAGCCTTTGAGGCGTGTGAGGGAGAGGAGGGTGGAGAAGACTTTGTGGCAGACGAGAGGGGTGGGTTGCACGAGGAGGCGGACCGTCTTCTTGGCTTCGAAAGCGACGTCCCCTGCGAGTGGGATGAGGGTCAGCTCGAGTCTTAGACGAAGAAGCGGTGAGCTCACCCGGATCGCCGAACTCAATGTGAAGCACCTTGACGGCGGCAGCCGTCATCCCCGAAACATCCCTGATGGCCTTGCCCAGCACTTGACTGCCAATACCGAGCTCAAGGTCCTTCTCGTGTGCTGGGCCGAGCCGATTGGTGGTGAGGTAGACCAGGGCTTCCAGCGAGGCTGGGTCGAGTTCGATGGCGGTGCGGAGGAGGTTGGTGAGGACGCGGGAGATGATGAGACGGGACTTGGTAGCCGATACGATGACGAAGGCTTCGGTGAGAAAGCTGTAGGGCATCCTGCCTCCCGGCCAGAGCGAGACGTCCACGTCGGTCGACGGGTTGAACTCGTACACGCTTGTGTCGAGGGGTTTGACGGCAATCAGCTTGGAGGTGGAGGGTATTGGAGTAGTATCGAGCTCCTTCTTGACGCTCGTAGCGAAGAAAGAGCCGCCCGAAGGCTTGAAAGGGGAGGCGGAGGGAGCTGGGCGCTTCGTCGGAGGCTTCTGCTCGGGATCGGGCTTGATTTTGGGCGAAGGCGCAGGTTTGGGGGCGAAGAAGGAAGCTAATTTCGACTTGGGAGCAGGCTTCGGTGGTGGGTCGTCGATGATGATGAGGTCGTCGTCCGAATCCTCGTCGCCCAGCAGCTCGGACGGCTTCTGCTGCTCGGCCTTGACCTGTACCGCTTTCCCTTTGCCCTTGTCCACCTTGTTCTTATCCTTACTCTTGCTGCTGCTGCTGCTCCCACCCTCCCATTTGCGATCCTTCAACAGCAGACCCTCGCTCTGTGCGAGCTCCCTTGCGAGTCGAGCATCGGCTGCTTCTTGGGCTGCTCGGGACGTCGAAGTGGCTGGTGAGGTGAAGGCGAGGGACTGCTGCTTGCTCTTCTTGCTCGGCGCTGCTTCGGTCTGCTCTGTTGGTTGAGTCCGCTTCATCGAAGAGTTGTGGGGGGAATCTAAGCTGGTGACGCCCTCGAAACGCGCTGAGTCGCTCCTTCGCTTTCTACCACTCTTTGCTCGCTTCTCACTTTCGACTGTGCTACAGAAACTCGTCTCACGAAGCAGACATGGCACCTACAAGCCCACCAGCAGCACCCACCAACCTCGAAGAGCTGAAGCTGGTGCTCGAGAATGACACCAAGGTTCAGGTGAGTAGCTCAGCAGGCATCGGACTTTTGCGCTACAGCAGCCAACAGTCTATCCATACGTCAACAGGTCGCCGGAGTCGACGTCGATGGCATCCTGCGAGGTGAGCAAGCTGCAGCACCTCACTTCAACCGCTCTCCGCTAATCAACCCTGCTCTACAACAGGCAAGATCATGACCAAGGACAAGTTCCTGTCAGCGGTGAAGGCTCAAGGCTTCGGATTCTGCAGCGTGACATTTGGCTGGGACATGCACGACCTTGCTTGTAAGCTTGACGTCGTCCGGCGGCTCCACTCGCGTCGGCTCAAGCTCATATCTGTGGTCGAGAACAGACCCCAAGGAGCTCAAGATCAGCAATCTCGGAAACGGGTACAGGGACATCACTGCTCGCATCGACCTCGACACTTATCGCCGAACCTTCACCACCCCCTCCCTTCCCTTCTTCCTCCTCACCTTCATCGAGCCCGACAACGGCGAGACGCTTTCGGCATGCCCTCGTGGAACTCTGCAGAGGGTCATTAAGGATCTGACGGACGAGGGTTACGAGGCTTACGCTGGAGCAGAGGTACGTCGGCTCAAGCTCGGTCGGCTCGTGGTTCGCTGATGGACCATCTGCACCCCTACAGTACGAGTACTTCCAATTTAAGGTACGCCGAGTCATAATGAAGATGTATAGACCCGTATCTGACCTATCTGATCACAGGAAACGCCCGACACTGTCGCCGCCAAGAAGTATCGCGACCTTGTACCTCTCACCTCGGGCGCTCACGGCTACTCGCTCCTTCGCCCCGAGCTCAACTCGGAGTACTTCCATGCTCTGTACGACAACGCTGCAGCGTTCGGCATCCCCATCGAAGGTGAGCCTCTCTCTCCTACTTCGCCGCGCTACCGCCGAGCTCGAGCTGATACGCCTAGCTCGCAGGCCACCACACCGAGACTGGACCCGGTGTCTTCGAGTCAGCACTCGCCTACCAACCCGTCCTCCGCATGGCCGACAACGCCGAGCTCTTCAAATGGGTCGCCAAGACTACAGGCTACAAGTTTGGCATCATGCCGACCTTCATGGCCAAGCCCTACGCCGATCAGCCCGGCTGCAGCGGTCACGTTCACATCAGCTTGAGGGATAAGTCTGGGGAGAACATATTCGCGGTCAAGGAGAGTGAGGTGGAGAACGGCAGGGAGGGAGCAGCGTCTGAGGATACGAAGAGGATCTCGGAAGTCGCCGAATGGTTCCTCGCTGGTGTGCTCAAGGGACTGCCCGACATTGTAAGTAGTCTGAAGCTCTTTTCCCCGCCTCCAGCTCCTCGATCCCGTCTCGCCGAGGTTGACTCGATGCTGACCTCGCTGCTCCCCTTCTCGCAGATGCCTTGCCTCGTCCCGACTGTCAACGGCTACAAGCGCCTCGTCGAGTCCTACTGGGCTCCCGTCAACGTCTCCTACGCCTACGAGAATCGCGTAGCCAGCGTTCGCATCATCTCCCCTCCCCTCGCCGACCGAGCGGCCACTCGCCTCGAAGTGCGCGTGCCCGGCGCCGATGTGAGCTTTCCTTCTACTCTCTTTCGCCTATTTCCGTCGCTCGAAGCGAGATTCACCTCTAATTACACCGCTGACCTCCTCCGTTCCTGCAGATGAACCCCTACCTGACCTTCTCGGCGGTCATTGCCTGCGGTCTCTACGGCATCAAGAACAAGCTCCCTCTCACCCAGCCTCCCCTCCGTACCAAGGGCGAAACCCTCCCCAAGCTGCAACGACTGCCCAAGACGCTGCAGGAGGCGACGGCGAGGATGGCCCATGAGGCCAGTTTGGCGAGGAAGGTGCTGGGCGACGACTTTGTGGACCATTATTGCGGAACGAGGGTGAGTTGGACTGCGCGTTCGAGGAGGATCTATCGCTCGACGCTGATGCTGACTTTTGACTCTCGATTTCGCAGGAGCACGAGTGGGAGCTGTTCGCTGCCGCCGTGACCGACTGGGAGGTGCAGCGATACCTTGAGCTCGCTTAGCGGGCCCCGAGTAGCTTCCAGTCGTCAGCAATCATCAGCAAAACTATGTACACAGCACACGAGCTCAGAGGTGGCACTGCAGAGCGAGAGGCCAGTCGACCGAGAGCTGACCGAGTGAGCTGGTGAGACTTGATGGCGATGGATGAGGTTGATCTGAGGTGATCTGGTCCAGTGCAGCTCAGCTTTTCGCTGCTGAAGGTCCAAACAACGCCTCAGGCGCTTGACAAGTGCGCAATAACACCTGCAGCCTGTTGAGCGGTAGCCTGGGAGACAAAGCTCGGCGCTCGGTCGAGCTTCTGAGTGTGCTTTCGACCTCGGTCACCTCCCTGCTCGCCGTCGCGGCAACAAGGGAAGCTTAATCATCCCCTCCGTGTACTCTACACCCTCCTACACGCCTCACAAAAGCCCCAGCTCGACTTGTAAGGTCTGGTGACCGCGGCCGGACTTCGCAGGGGGCGCTCGCGGCTTTCTCCGACAGGGAGGGGGAAGGGACACGCCTCAGAGACTTCTGTAGGGAAGTATGGTACATGGGGGAGGCTCGTGGACACTTCAAAGTCGCTCAGACGAGCTCTCGGCGCTCAACATTCGGTTCAGAGGGGAATCGATGTGAGCTGAGAAAGGCGAGTGAATCACTCCCCTTCTCTTCCTTCTACACATCACTTCTCTGTAAGCCTCATCTGGCTACAGCTGCAGCAGCATTGGAATCACTGTATCACATTGTACTCTAAACTAACTCGCCTGCTCTTTCCTACACTCCGCATCCTCCCTCTCGTTGTTCTCCGTCGCCCAACTTACCCCAGTCTAAATCATGTCTACCATCTCTCGTGTTCACGCTCGCCAGGTAGGTCCCATCAAGCTTGACTAGGCTTTCTATGGCTGCTTGCACCCAGAGCGAGGACTGTAGGACGACAGAGCAGCGTTCAGCGGGCTGACGCTTCATCTCTAGGTCTGGGACTCGCGTGGAAACCCCACCGTCGAGGGTGAGTTGACCAGCTGCAGCTGTACAGAACCAGGCTGACCTCTAGTCTCCCTACAGTCGACGTCACCACCGACAAGGGTGCGCTCAAGCTCGAAACGAATCGATGCTGTGTTGGCGGAAGCTGATGGTCGCTTCTCGTTTCTGTAGGACTCTTCCGCGCCATCGTTCCCTCGGGAGCTTCCACCGGTGTTCACGAGGCTGTTGAGCTCCGTGACGGTGACAAGACCAAGTACGGAGGAAAGGGTGAGCTCTGGTCGTCGTCGCTCGGTTGCGCCAGAATCTCGCGCTGAACGCTTCGGCGTTCGTCTGTAGGTGTCCACAAGGCCGTCGCCAACGTCAACGACATCATCGCCCCCGCTCTCATCAAGTCGGGCATCGACCTCGCTGACCAGGAGGCCATTGACAACTTCCTTATCAAGCTCGACGGCACCCCCAACAAGGGCAAGCTCGGCGCCAACGCCATCCTCGGTGTCTCCATCGCCGTCGCCAAGGCTGCTGCCGCCCAGAAGGTGCGCTCGCCCGCTCTGCACCTCGTTAAGGCTCCCCCGTGCCGCCGAAGCTGACCCTTTCCCCCTTCGCCGATGCGTCACGTTCGGTTTTCCTTCCCATCTCGCAGAACGTCCCTCTCTACCAGCACTTCGCCGACCTTGCCGGCGTCAAGGCTCCCTTCGTTCTCCCGTGCCCCGCTTTCAACGTCATCAACGGTGGATCCCACGCCGGAAACGCTCTCGCTTTCCAGGAGTTCATGATCCTCCCTACCGGAGCCAAGGACTTCGAGGAGGCCATGCAGATGGGAACCGAGACCTACCACGGTGCGTTGCAGATTGTATGGTACCCTGGAGGCAAAGCCTGACCCTAGATGATGCACTGCAGTCCTCAAGAACGTCATCAAGGCCAAGTACGGTCAGGATGGTGAGTTTCGAGTTCTCACCTACAGCTTTAGATGTCGTTCTCGAGCTGATCTCGCTCTTCATCACAGCCACCAACGTCGGAGATGAGGGAGGATTCGCCCCCAACGTCCAGGGAGCCGAGGAGTCGCTCGACATCCTCACCGAGGCCATCAAGAAGGCCGGATACGCTGGAAAGGTCCAGATCGGTCTCGATGTCGCTTCGTCCGAGTTCTACAAGGACGGCAAGTACGACCTTGAGTGAGTTGCAGTCTCTTAGATATCTTGAGCCCTCGCCGAAGCTGATTCCCTGCTCCCGCCTCGCAGCTTCAAGAACCCCAACTCGGACCCCTCCAAGTGGCTCACTGGAAAGGAGCTCGCTGCCGTCTACGCCTCGTACACCGAGAAGTACGACATCGTCTCGATTGAGGACCCCTTCGACCAGGACGACTGGGAGGCGTGGACCCACCTTACCGCGACCTCGCCCATCCAGGTGCGTTCCGAACTGACTACACAGCTCGTTCCGTGCTGACTTGTCTATTTATAGATCGTCGGAGATGACCTTACTGTCACCAACCCCGTCCGCATCAAGACGTGAGCTTCTGGCTCGAGCCTGACCCCCGCCGACGTGAGCTGACTTGCCTCCACCCCTCGCAGCGCCATTGAGAAGAAGGCCTGCAACGGTCTCCTCCTCAAGGTCAACCAGATCGGAACTATCACCGAGTCGATCAAGGCGTAAGCTCTTCGCTTTTCGGGACGAGGTCGAGCTTTGGCGCTGACTGTGTTTCTTACTTCCTGCAGCGCCCAGCTTTCGCAGTCCGATGGATGGGGAGTCATGGTCTCCCACCGCTCGGGAGAGACCGAGGAGTGAGTCAATCTTCTCTCTGCGACTTTCGCCGTCGCCGACTTCTCGCCTCGCCTCTGCGCCGCTGGTCCTCGACTCCTCGCTGACCCTCTGCTCTTCTCTAGCACCACCATTGCCGACCTCGTTGTCGCCCTCGGTGTCGGAGAGATCAAGACTGGAGCTCCCTGCCGTTCGGAGCGCGTTGCCAAGTACAACGCTCTCCTCCGTATCGACGACGAGATCAAGTCCGCTGGTGGAACTACTATCTACGCTGGCTCGAAGGTAGACTCGCTTGCAAAATCTGACCGAGCCGACCAGCTTGCTGACTCACTCTCGTCATCCAGGGTCTCTCGGTCGGCCCCACCCCCGCCCCCCTCTCCGTCAAGGCTTAAAGTGCTACTGAGTAGCTCTACCGTCGACCTTTGCAAGCATCTGTCATTTTGTGCGATTCCAGAGCAGTGAGGTAGAGACAGCGAATCTCCCGATCGCCATCGCTGCTCCTCTCCTTCGCAGTGCCGCCCTTCACGATTCTGCTTTCTCGACCGAAGCTTAGCATTGTCTCAAGTCTACAGAGGACTTGGAATATCGAGCCGCCGCGCTATGACTGGTCAGGTTGACCGCAACGGGTGAGGTGCCGCTGATTGCGCGGGAGAGAGGGAGGACGGTCCCGGTGAGGCTGACCTCCCTCGAGATGGCGCTAGCTGATTGTTGACCTCTCTTAAGCTTCCACCACTCCTCAACCAACCTCCATGATGGCCCTCACCACCACTATAATCAGCTTTACATCAGCACTGGCCCTCGACGACCACTCTTCCAAACTCGGCGTCGACTCGGCGCAGAAGCCGGACGTCGCCTGCCCCACCTCGACAGCAGCAGGGAGCGATTGCGACTCGGACGACTCGTCTTTGATGTCGTTCAGCTCCGAGGGCAGCTCCATCACCATCCTACCGCCCGAGCTGGTCCGCCAGATCCTCACCGAAATCGCGTTGGCTCGGTTCGAGACGTTCATCGTCGAAGGGCAATTCGAGCAGATTGAGACGCAGTGCAGGGTGAGAGAACGCACTTCAGGATAGAACGAAGCTTAAGCTGATCCTTTATCGCTCTACAGAGCTGCACCTACCGTTCCCTGGCCAAGGTCTGCCGCGACTGGCAAGCCATCGCGCGGGAGCTCTTCCACCGAGATATCGTCCTCGACAAGAAGGAGCCGGCAGAAGAGCTCGTAGCGATGCTGCGGGGCAACTCTGTGATGGCCAGCGAGGTGCGCAAGGTCGATGTCAGCCTCCGAGGCAGGAACAACGAGATGCCCGAGCTCGTCTCGGTCGATTCCTCCTCGGTTGTCGTCGAAGCGGAAGAACGGGAGCGGGAGGCTAGGAGCGAGCGGTGAGTATGACCTATCGCTGCAGATTCATTGTAGCGACTCACTATGCTCTCTTAGCTCGGCATCGCTGATCTCTGGGCCCCTCGTAGTGAGCGAGAACTCGTGCTCCAAGCCCTCCAGCATTGTCCCTACATCACTCACCTCGACGCCGACTTTGGATTTCACCACAAGCTGAATCGCCCCGGCTTCCTACCCTCATCTCTTCGCTCGCTCACACTTCGCAACGTCGAGTCGAAGGGCACCTTCGCCCTCCTTGCCGGTCTGCCCTCCCTCTCAGATCTGACGCTGAGGCTTGTGCTGTAAATTCATAGTGACTTTGACAGCTGGATAGAGACTGTGGCTGATCCCAATACCCTGCACCTCGACAGCGACTGGTACATCGACGAAACCGAACCCCTGCTGCTCGCGACGAACCGGCTGTCTCGGTTCGAGCTTTCTATCGTAGGCTGGGGCGAGACGTCAACTAGCTCCATCAATCGCCTCCTCGCCGGCTCGCATGGTACGCTCAAGACCCTCGTCCTTCGCAACAAGGCCGCCGTCTCGGTCGGAGGGTTGCTTCCAGTCGCGCAAGACCTCATTGCCCAGTGGGGACCTCAGCTGGAGTCTCTTACTATCAAGGATATACCCAACAATGGGAGGCGAGCAAAGAGTGGGTCTCTGCAGCTGTCTGAGCGGACGAAACCCGCTGACCCATCATCGCCGAACTCCCTCGCAGACGAGAAACCGCTCTCTTGGTTCCCCTTGAAGCCCGTTCCCCTCAACCACCTCCTCCAACTTCATCTTACTGGACTCAACTACGACACCAACCTGTTCAAGTCCCTGAAAGCACCTCGTCTGGCCGCCCTCACAATCGAGGACTTCGACACCAGCTCGGGCGAGCCGCTGCTGACGGCGCTGCGGGAGAAAAGTTTGTTCGATGGGCTGAGGGAGTTGAGAGTGTCGGAGTCTTCAGGTGGGTGGAAGGAGGAGCGGGAAGCCATCGAGAGTTGGTGCGCCGAGCGGAGCTGCCGACTCGAGGCCAGCTGGAAGATGAGAAGATTGGAGAGGCGGTGGTGGTAGAGGCGAGTAGCGGTGGAGTGTGTGTATAGATAGTTGGAGCGACCGATTGACGCTGTAAGTAGCACTAGCGACTCGATACGAGCGGTTCAACCGCCGAAGCTGCGAACGCCGAGAAAGGGGCGAAAGCGGTCTATCAAGCTGCAGCTCAGCAGGGTAGTGAAGAAGCGCTCTACCAGCTCAGCGCGGGAGTTTGCAGATGTAGCAGAGACTCCGAGAAGTTGCAACTTGGGCGCGACGCTCGAGTGCGCACCTCCAAACACTCCTTCGCTCTCGCCATACCTCGTTGTCTCGCCTCCGCCGGCGCAGAGGGAGCACACAGTATCAGCAAAGCGTCGCTCAGCGCACTCAGTCGCCTACAGCACCCGCCGACTCGCTGCGTCGTCGAGCCAGCTCAAAGGATGAACACTGCCGCCAACCTGCGCGTGAGCGGCTACAACGAGGAGCACACGGATATGGTCGACTCGCTCTTCAGCCTCGAGCGTCGTATGCGCCACCCGCTCGCGACGATGGGAGAGGGCAGCTCGGACGAGGAGCTCAGCGAGGACGAGGATGGTCCGTACCGCCTGCCTCTCGAAGAAGCGAGGAAGCGCCACTACGCCAACAAGCAGCGTGAGCAGCTTACGGCGCCTTGGAGGACATCGTCAAGCCAGCAAGGTCCCGTCGCCGCCGCCAGCTCGCAGAGGACGCAAGGGAGCGCTCCGTCTCCCATGCAGGGCGTGGAAGAGCTCGGAGCAGCGCCGAGGACCATCTCCAAGTCTACCAAAGCCGTCAAGAAGACCTCCGAATCCTCCGTGGCCCGTGCAGCTCCCGTCAAGCCGGTCAGCAATCGCGCTCCCCCGCTGTTTCCTCCTTCTACTCCTCCCATCGCCTCAACCTCTCGTTCCGATCCTCGGTTGCGCACACTCCACGTGCCCAAACCTCCTCCATTCCCCCAACCCATCGCCTCTACCAGCGCCGCCCTCCCCGCTGCCAACCCCTCCTCGCTCACTCGCTCCTCGCCCAACAAGCGCTCCGCACCGGCCGACAGCGACTCGGACATCGAGATCCTCGAGTGTTCCTCCCCTCCCAAGCACAAGCTGCCCGCTCCTCCCCCTCGCTCGCAGCCGTCCTCGAAGAAGACTTCGCCGAAGTCGAAGCAGGCGGCCGCTCCCTCGCCCACGAAGAAGAAGCGTGGCAAGACGTTGACCATCACCCAGACCTGGGAGAAGGACAGAAAGCTAGGAGCGAAGCTCATTCAAGCGGAGTGGGACACCCTCGCCAACTACATCGACCGCCTGCGCGAGGCCGCCGAGGCTAGCCCTCCCAAGTACTCGACGTTGGCCAAGTTCCGCCTCCTCGTGGTCCATCCCGACATCACCAAGGACAATCAGTCATCGCCGAACCGCATCGACGCCTACCTCGTCGAGCGCCTGGGTCCATTCGCCGAATACGGCGCCAATCTCATCAAGCCTACCGACTTTGTCGCTCGCTCCCCCTCCAACGCCGACGCAGGCGAGTGGACGACTCACATCGTCGTTCCCGAGATCGTCCACGGCCTGCCCATTGCCTTCGCCAAGGTCCTTGGCTGCGTCGGCGCCAACCCCGAAGGCATCTCGGCGGACCAGCTCGGCGATGGGGTCTACGTCGTCAGGGAGAAGTTCGTGTGGGACTACAAGAACGCGGTCATGAGGAAGGAGGAGTTGCCCGATCCGAAAGACTACATGCTCAAGGACGACCCAAGGAGGGAGAAGCCAGAGGCCTCGCCGAAGAAGAAGCGCAAGGCCGGCAAGGGCAAGGAGAAGGAGGAGGAGAAGGACGCGGAGGACGGTTACGGCGAGACCACCGATGAGGAGAACGGCGAGGATAAGAAGAAGGAGAAGGGAGGAAGCCCGCGCGACGTCGTCTCGTGAGCCTCATCTCCTCGCTGGCGACTCGGCGTGTAGCTAACCTTGCTCTCGCTCGAACAGTCCCTTCGGAACTCAAGATTACCCCGTCGGCGAGAAGCCCCCTGCTCCCTCCACCAGCAAGTCCGCCGCCGCTTCGGCTTCTGGCGACCCCGGCGCGAACGACATGGAAGGCCTCACCGAGCAGCTCGCCTATATCAGGGAGCATGGCGCTGATCAAGTGAGTTGATAATCTCTGTTTGCCGCAAAGAGAGGAAGAGGGGCGAGCAGCGAAAGGCGGAGGCTCGTTCGGCGACCTCATACTTGCTCGTGCTGATGACCGCTTCCGCTCGCCTGCACAGGTCGACCACGAGCTCGACATGGCCGAGAAGGAGTACATCCGTCGAGACGCTCAAGCACGCGGTGACCTTTCTCTCGATGTCATCCTCGACGAGCGCTCGGACGACAACGAGACGGACGACGAGGCCGAAGAGGAGCAGAGGAAGAGGCAGTCCCCGTCGAAGAAGACTGTGCCCGAAGGATGGCACGAGTACAGGAGAGGAAAGAAGAAGGACAAGAAAGCCTTCCGCCCTCCTGCTCGGGGCTACGCCTGCGACCGAGGCTCTGGCTCCGGCCCCGTCGCGGCTGGCCCAAACGAGCCTGTAGCTCGCGTCTGCGACCAACTGAGCGCCATCAACAAAGGAGATCAATGGAGGGAGCGAGGCTACAGCAAGGGTCAGTAGCGTGCATCCCTCCCATTAGTCCTCGAGCTCGGCTAATCTCAAGTTCTCGGCGTTCACAGCCGCCGCCGCGCTTCGCAACTGCCCTTACCTCGTCACTTCGAAATCGGACGCTCAGGAGCTGTACGGAATCGGAGACCGCATCTCTTCCAAGATCCACGAGATCATCCACACTGGTCAGTCGAGAGCCCTCTCCTGCCTGCCTCGTCTTCGCTGACCTCCTCCCACTGCAGGTACCCATCGCCGCCTCTCGCTCACCACCACCTACGAGAAGATCATCGCCGAGTTCTCCAAGATCTACGGCGTGGGTCGATCTGTCGCCGAAGGCTTCTACGACCAAGGCGCAAGGACGCTCGCCGATCTCAAAGCGAAACCCGAGTTCTACAAGGTCACCAAGGCGCAGCAGACCGGCCTGCAGTACTACGACGACCTCCTCAAGCGCATCCCTCGCGCTGAGATGACCCGCCTGTTCGAGTATGGTGAGTCATCACATCAATTCCACTCTCGCAATCATGAGGCTGACCCTCTTCTCAGCTCTCGCCGCCGCCAAGCAGATCGACCCCAAGCTTCAAGTCCACTGCATGGGGTCCTACCGTCGTGGCGCGCTTGACTCGGGCGACATCGACCTCCTCATCACTCGCGACAATAGCGACGGCAAGGATCACACCGGTGAGTCCTCTCCGGCGCTGCTTCCTCTCCGGCGCTGCTTCGGCGGCGACTTACAACCCGTTCGTTCACATGCTGACCTGTTCCCCTTCTCAGGCATGATCCTCAAGCTCTGGAAGAAGCTAAAGAACGCCGGCATCATCGCTCACGAGCTGACCTCCTCGGACGACTGGACTGCCCTCGACGCCAAGTTCAACGCTCTCTGCTGGCTGCCCGAGCCGAACGCAACGATGAGGAGGCTCGACATCCTCGGCGTACCCTGGGATGAGATGCCCGCCTGCCTCATCTACTTCACCGGGGACGACCACTTCAACCGCTCAATGAGGCTCAAGGTGAGCTCGACGATGCTCGACGATGAGGAAACTCGCTGACTGGTCTCGTCGCTCTTCCACAGGCTCGTCATCTCGGCTACCGTCTCAACCAGCGTGGTCTCTACAAGGATGTGAGTCGTCTACTCTGTCTTTCCCGACGCTGGAGAGCTGACCTTGCTTCTCTTTTCGTCAGGTCTCGAGGGGCCGAGATGGACTCAAGCTCACCGAGGGCAAGAAGGTGCCCTGCAAGACCGAGGAGGAGATCTTCAAGCTTCTCTCTGTGCCCTGGAGGTGAGCTGTAGCCGTGTCCCCGCCGCCCAAAGCTTCTCACTGACTTCCGTTCTCTCTCACAGGCCTCCCGAGCAGCGCCGTTGCTCCTAAGGGAGACGCTCACATTCTGCAGGGCTCGACGCCCAACTTGCTTCTGTTTGTGCCCTTGCTTGCTTGTACCTACCTCTCGCCATAGCTCCCTCGCAATACTCCCCCGCTCGTTCTCTCGCTTGTTCTCGTTTCTCTTTCCCCTCGCTCTGCTCTTGCAACCAGATACGGAGTGCCCAAAAGTGCCAGAGTGAGACGAGAGAACAATTCGAGAAGATCGGCCCGCTTGACAACTTGCGGGGTAACCACCCGCTCGCCGAACGAAAAGAAGCCTTGCTCGGCCGTGGTGAGGCGAGCCGCTGTTGAGCTCGCCGGTGAAGCTCTGCGAGTGAGACTGTAGCTCGGTGCACTAATTTACATCACACTTCCAGCCCTAACTAATGCGACCGCTTCGTCTTGCACTGCAAGCTCCCATCGCGGTCCCCCGAATTCTTGCGCTCCCGCTCTACAGCTTGCTCTTGAGTCGCTTGACGACATCGGCCTTCTTCTGGTACTCGCCATCTCGCAAAACATTCCTGCGAATCTTTCCTGAGACCGTGCGAGGAAGGTCGTCGACGAACTCAATCTGTTCGAGTCGCGCGAGCAAAAGTGAGTGTGCGAAGCCTCGGCGATGAAAACGTAGCAGAGCCGAGCGATAGGCGTTTGATCTTACCTCGCGTGGCACTTTGTACGGTGCGGTGTACGACTTGAAGAACGTCTGAGGACGAGGAAGGCGTCAGATCGAGCTGAAGATGAACGCCGAGCCGAAGCTAAACTCACTTGGAGCTCGAGAATGAGTTCTGCGAGCTGCTCCTTGCTTGCGCCCTTGTACTTGACGCGATATTCCTCACTGAGGATGACAAAGGCTTTGACGATCTCTCCTCGGGCGGCATCAGGCGAGCCAACCACGGCCGACTCCAGGACGGCGGGGTGCGCCTGAGTCGGGGAAGGGCGAAAAAGTGGAGGAAGGCAAAAAGGGGGCAAAGAGGAGGAGCGGTGTGATTGAAGACCACGTGCAGTAGTGAAGAAGTGGGAGGGGGAAAGGACGAGTCAGCCTGAGAGCAATAAAGTCGACGCCGAGCGTCGTCCTCGCCTCCTTCTTCCTTTCCTCTCTCCTACCGCCAGCCTCACCAAAATCCGGGACTTACCTTCAAAGCACTCTCGCACTCGAATGGGCCGATGCGGTAGCCCGAGGAGGTGATGACCTGTATAGATGAGGAGCGTGAGGTTAGCTCCTCGGCGAGCCCATGCATCAAGGCAGCCTTCACCACAGTCGTGTAGAGCCGGGGCAGGAAACTGAGGTACTGCTCACATCATCATCACGTCCCACGAACCAAAAGTAGCCGTCTCGGTCGCGTATCCCACGATCCCCCGTCGTATACCACGCCTTGCCGGCGTGTACCTTCTGGCGCTTGTCGACCTTGCCCTTCTTGATGTAGCCTGTCGGGAAGAAGTTGAACGTCAGTGGCGAAGCTGCAGAGCGGAGGAAGGCGACAGCTCACCCTTGAAGATCCACCGAGCACCACCGCCGACATCGACCCTGACAGCAAGCTCTCCTTCCTCGCCGTCAGCTAGCTCCTTCCCTTCACTGTCGATCACGGCGACGATGACATGAGGTGCGAGCTTGCCCATGCTTCCTTCTCGGACCTGTTGAGCCGAACTAATTAGCACGTCTACGAGCGTGACAGAGCGTGAGTCAGCACTCACCTCCTCGCCTTGAAAGTTACCGACCATGATAACGGTCTCGCTTTGGCCCCAGGCGTCCTTGATGGTCACGCCCGTCGCCGCCCTCCACTCGTGGATCACGCTGGCGTTAAGAGGCTCGCCGGCGCTCACGCAGTGCTCGAGGGCCTTGAACGGGTGGGACTCGATGTACTTGAGCGAAGCCGACGTGACGAGAGTGCGATAGATGGTCGGAGGAGCGCAGAGGCTGGTGACGGGGTAGCGGTGGAGGCTTTCGAGGAGATGGGCGGGGGTGAAGTTGCCCGGAGGAGGAGGCTGAACCAGGAGGGTGCCTCCGAGGTTAAAGTTACCGAAGGTAGCGTAGGCTGCTTTCGCCCATCCGAGGTCGGCCATGTTGAGGAAGACTGTGGATCTCAGGTCAGCTTTGGCCGACTTCGGCGATGAGTTCGGCCGCCGCTTTGGAGAACTCACGCGTTCCAGGACCGAGCTGATACCAAGAGCCCGTGATGGTGTGTCCTAGGGTGTACTCGGATTCTGGAGGAGGGTCAAAAGAGTCAGCGCGAAAGCTCGGGTGGCGGGAGGACAGGGAGGCAGGACAAGCGTGGAGAGGGAGCTGAGTCATTGATGAAGCCGAAATCAACGACTCACCGAGTAGGACCATCTTGGGATCTCCCGTCGTTCCCGACGTGAAGTACAAGAGGGCGAGGTCGCTGGAAGAGTGCGCTTGCCCCTTCCACTTCTCTCCCTCGGCGATGGCGGCGACGGCGGCCTGCAAGTCCTTGCGACCTCGGCCGAGCCCAGCATCGTTATCGACGCGGACCTGCCAGATGTTGGAGATGTTGACCTCCTTGGCGATCTGCTCGAAGCGAGAGGTGGACTCGGCATCGCCGACAAAAGCCACAGCACCGCAAGCGTTGGCGCGGAATTGGAGGTCTGGTGTAGGGGATGATCAGCAGTGTTATTATCTAGTACTCGACCCGAGAGGTTACCCTTGGCGACGAGCAGCGATGTGCCGGGGACGGGGATAGCGCCGAGCCTCATCAAGCCGAAGAGAACGATGTACCATCTGGATAGACCAGTGTGGTCAGCTGGGATCGCCTTGTATGTATCTGTATACTCACTCATTCACTCGCGGAAGCTGCATCATGACTTTGTCGCCCTTCTTGAGTCCGCTCTTCTCGAAAGCGATGGCGGCGCGGTTCGAGAGGTCGCTGAGCTGCTTGTAGGACAGGATCTTCTCCGTACTGCAGCAGCAGGTCTAGTTAGATAGGTACAGACTATGGCTGCTCTGTCACTCACCGGAAGTCAGAGCTGACCCAGTGCAGCGCGGGCTGCTGAGGTTGCTTCGCTGTCCAAGCGTCGAGCACATGAGAGGGAAAGCTGAAGTCGGCGGGGCAGTGGATGCCATTGCCATACTTCTCCTTCAAAGTCTTGTAGGTAAAGTCGAGGGCGGGCATGGTTGCGAGTGATGGGTAAGAAGCCAAGAGGCGACGCCGGCGAGAGGTCAGCTTCAGCCGAAGGGTGGGGCAACGTCAACTCCGCAACCTCGCTCCTCGCGATTCTCCGTGCGTCTCTGCAGTAAGAGTGGTACATTTATGGGAGTTATAATCTACGGCCTATTTCGAACACATCTACCTCTGCTCCTTCACCAGCAGCACCAACGCAAGGAACGACGCTGCCGTGAAGGCGACGAACAGCGCCGCCAGTAGCGAGATGTCGGGGAACCAGAAGGCCTGCAGAACAAGCGAGATGAGCCACAGTCCACGTCGGCTTTATCTCAAGAGACTCACCTGAGCCTGAAAGCCGAACATGCTGAGGATCGTGGCTGCTGGCACCTCGATGTCGACTCCGTCTGCGAACGCCGAGCGAGCGTCAGCAAGCGTATGTACTCGTATCGCCACCTTTATACTCACATCGATGATCTCTCAACTGCAAGTAGCGAACCTCGTTGACGAGGAACGCCTCGAAAGCGGCGTGAAAGAAGGAAGTCGTCTCGAGCCACTGGAGGTAGGAGGGTAGCTTGTCGCGATTGATGAGGAGTCCAGCGAAGAGGAGGCTGTAGAACGAGGAAGTCAAGTCAGCGCTACTCGGAGAGTGGAGCGAGCTTCACGTAGCACTCACTTGAAGAGCATGAGAAGACTGCCGACGAGGTTGGCGACTCCGGTGTCGCGAATCACAACACTCAGGAAGAGCACGACACTCGACGCGGTCAAGTTGAACATGACGAGGACGAGAATGAAGCTCCAAAACGACTCGACGGTGGGTACGAGGCCGACAGGAGCGTAGACGATGGCGCCGAAGACGAAGGGTGGGATCACTCGGAGGGGCACGATGTCGAAGAGGACCTTGGCGGCAAAGTAGGTTGCAGGGCTGTAGTATCCGTTGGCGCGCTCGCGAGTGAAGAGCAGCCGCTCAGAGGCGAAGGCGTTGAGAGTGGTGAGGCAGCTGAAGCCGAAGAGGGAGAGGACGAAGAAGCCAAAGCCCATGCGGTTCTGGAAGCCAGGGATGTCGTCGCTATATGATGTACAATGGTCAGTAGACGCGAAGATGGCAAGAGCGGCTCGCGAGCTCACGTCAATCCGCGGAAGAGGAAGGCGCAGATGCCTGCGAAAGCGAGAGTGGATCAGCTTCGGCGCGCATCGAAATTGATGATGCGCCACTTACAGGCAACGATGACAGCCACCGCATAGTGCGAAAGCATGAGCATGGGGTTGCGGTAGAGGTTCTTGAACGAGCGACCGCTGAGGATCGTGAACTGCTGCCACAGGCCCGCCCTCTTGTAGGCTCTCAAGACGACCGCTTGGCCGTCAGCGTGTCCATTGGCAGTCGCATGCGAGGTAGCGGAGCGAATCTCCTCCTTCGTCTCCTTGGCGACGTCGCTCCGAGCGTAGGCGTCCACCAGCTTGACGAGGTTGGGCGAGAGTGAGAATTGGGAAGGCGAGGACCGTCCAGAGCCAAAGATGCGGTGCTTGAGCGAGCCATTGCCGCCGTTAACCGATTTGGGCACAGTGTCAAGCTCGGTATCGTCGTCGGTGGACGAGGCGGTGTTGATGGCGAGACGGGAGGAGCGAACGCCGAGCTCGGGGTCGCTGACGGCGACGGCGTCTTGCTCTCCATCGAGCTGGATAAGAGCGGCTTCGGCTTGGGCAGGGCTACCGTGTGCCTTCTCGTCTTGCATAGTGAGGTCGACTGCAGGCGAAGAGGTCAGCTGAAGTGCGCCGAACGACGTTCAAATCGGTCTCGACTGACTAAGGTAGTCGGCGATGTTGAAGCCAGCAGGGCAAGGCCATCCGACTCCTTTGAAGTAGTCCTGGCATGTGTCTGCCTTGCCCGAGTAGATGAGCTTGCCGTTGGCGAGGAGGACGAGCTTGTCGAAGAGGGCGACGATGTTGGAGCGAGGTTGGTGAATGGTGAAGACGACGGTGCGCTTGTAGTTGCGAGCCAGCTGAACGAGCGACTCAACGACGTTGAATGCGTTGTACGAGTCGAGGCCTGGACGAAAGACCCGAGGTCAGCTCTCGCTTTTCGATAGCTAAGACGGCGTCAACTCACCAGACGTAGGCTCGTCAAGGTAAATTATGCTGGGAGAAGTGACCAGCTCGCAAGCGATGGATACACGACGCTTCTCCCCACCCGAGATGGACCTCTGCCCGCTCTCGCCGATGCGACTGTCCCTGATGCCGAGAATGCCGAGCTCGTGCATCGTCTCCAACGTCCTCATCTTCTTGTCCTCGAGCGACATATCCCGCGGAAGACGAAGCATAGCCGAGTAGAGCACCGTCTCGTAGACGGTGAGCGTACCCATGAGTGTGTCCTCCTGGTCGACGAATCCAACGACTCGGCGATACTCTGCCGCGTCCACCTTCTTGCCGTTGACGAGGATGTCGCCGGTGACGCTTCCAGTCTTGGACTTGCGAGCGAGGAGGTCGAGGAAGGTCGACTTGCCGGCTCCCGAAGCGCCAATGACGGCCATGATCTGCCCGGGCTCCACAGCGCCCGAGATGGAGTCGAGGACGACACGACCGTTGGGAAGGGTGTAGGAGAGGTCGGAGAACTGGAGGGCGGTAGGGATGTGATCCTCGAGGAGCGATTTGCTCGTGGGGCCAGCCGAGCCGCTGCCGTTGGCGGGGAGGCGGATGCGACCGCCGAGGAACGAGTACTCGACGCCGGTGCTGGAACGGCCGAGGTACCAGAAGACTGCGAGGAGCGGCCTGTGAGCGGAAGCGATGCAAGCCAAGAGAAGTAGGACTCACGGAAGAGGCCAACAAGGAGGACAGAGGCGGCGAGGGCGATGGTGACGATGACCCAGGTCTTGTTGTCGGGCTTGGGAGGGCGAACAAAGCCAGGGACTTCGCTCGACCTCATACACTCTCCGCTCTTGCAGTTGAGGGTGATGTAGCTGTCGCCGAAGATGTCGTTGATGAGCTGGTTCATGGCCGGCTCCTCGAATTTGCTGTCCTCGCCCGAGCGGGTGCTGAACTTGGTCGGTCCCTTGATCTCCTCGGTGAGGAAGTCCGAGATGTCTTGAATGAGGAGCGAAGATCAGCTTTCGCTCATCGTTGATGCGGACCGTCCAAACTCCGAGCTCGGCTCAAACTCACCGACACTGCCGTCCTCGCCGCAGAGCATCTTGCCCGGGATGCAAGCGCAGCTCATCTCCTCGCACGAGTACTCGGTGTAGTTGCTCTCGTAGCCAACGTCGAGGCGCGAGGTGCAGTTGGAGAGGCCGCAGTAGAAGGATTCGACCTTGCCGATCCAGAACTGGAAGCCGCAGGTGGACGAGGTGACATCGCAGGTGAAGGTGACTTGGGGAGGTCGATCAGGGAGCATGTCGAGGATCTTGCGGTCTGCTCGGCGGTCGGAGCGGAGGGGGAGGTCAGCTCTCGAGTCCCAGCTCGGCCGAGAGTAAGCGATACTGACTGGTCACGTCGCACATCTGGAACATCTCCTTAACCGCAAAGCCTTCTTTATAGCACACGGCCGTCTCTTTGTCGCTCTCGCCGTCGTCGCTGCCACCCTTGAGCATCGAAGCGGGGTCGCGGAGAACGAGATCCGAGCAGACTTGGTTCGTTTGGCACACTGCGAGCAGGGGAGGTCGTCAGTCATGGTATCCAACGCCCTGTACTTCAACCGAGAGCTCACCGTTGCAGTTGATGCCTCCCCAGCCTTCGTCGCATTCGCACGAGTCTCCCTTGCGAGGGAACCGGTCCTGACCATCAGCGAGGGAGCCGCATACTGCAGAGCTTTCGTATCAGCGGGTGAGCCTTCGCTGCTGGAGTACAATTACTCACGAGGCTTGGAGCAGTCCTCTCCACCGAACCCCGACGGACAGATGCATTGGCCATTAAAGTCGTTGCATTTGCCTGCAGTAGGTTCGCAGTCAGCTAGGCAGAAAGCTAGACTGCTTGCTACTGCTCACCGGTGTTGAGGCAGCTGAAAGCAGGCAGCACGCAGTTGAACTGAGGATCGCAAGGCGGGCAAGCGGGTGGACGGGGCGCGAGGCTGGTGGAGGGATTAAAGAGGGATACAGGCGCTAGTTGACGATTCCGCGCTGCTTGATTAGAGGAGAAGGTCGCATTGGGGAAGGGCGAGAGGGAGCGAGTGAGGAGCGAAGTGGCTTGAGCAAACGAGGTGGCGGAGGAGCTAACGAGGGAGAGGGCGAGCAAGGTCGCCCCGCTCGTAGTGAGCTTCATGATGAGGTGCAGAAGAGCCCGAAGATCCGTCTGTATGCTGCGCGCAAGTCGGATCCGAGAGACGAGTCGAGACGAGGTGATGGAAGCTGGCCAACCCCTGCGTGGGGCGCGCTGGCTCGACTTCGGCGACTGAGGAAGGGGGGCAGCCATCGCAGTCTCTCGCTTCGAAGACGGCGGTAGATCGTGTATGTGCAAGCTGAATGGCAATCAATCGGGAAGCACAACAGGCCATTCTTGTGAACGATATAAAACGAAACGGAAGGGGGTCCTGTACAAAGTGTCGTCGTCGCTGCTTCCTCGAGCGAGCTCAAAGTCCCGAGACGGTCGTCGCCCTCCTCCTTCTCGGCGCCATGACAATCCCGGCATCCTCATCCTCATCATCCTCTCCATACATGTCCACTCGCCTATTGTGGGTGGAAGGTGGCTCGAGGGAGACGGCTCGAATGCTGCCGTCGCGAGGGGAGGCCGAGGAAGGCGAGTAGGAGGGGTAGGCTGGGTCGGTGGGGATGGCGAGCTTGTTGACCGAGCGAGTGGGCGAGTTGGTGCTCGAGTGTTGGCGGACGAGAGGAGGAGGGTCGAGAGAAGGGTCGGGGTCGATCCCCTTGGTCGCGAGGGCTTGGTGCGCCGATTGACGAGGGGTCGAGTCCTCCAAGGTGGCGGTGAGGGGCTTCTGGAACTCGCCGTCCACCTCGGCGAACAGCGCACTTCCTCCTTCCTCCTCGCTGAGGCCAAAGTTGGCGAAAGCCGAGTGCCAGCCCGAGATGCCGTTGGCGACGTCGATGGGCGACGAGACGAGGTCATCCTCCAAATCGTCGTCGTCCGATTCGTCCGATTCCGAGTACTCAAACTCAGTGAGGTCCATAAGCTCCTCATCATCGTCCTCTTCTTCGTCCTGGGGCGCTGGGTGGGCGAACGACCGCTGCGACTTGAGGTGCTCGGCGGCGAGTCCTGGGGCAGGCCTGATGACGCGGCCGAACGAGTCGTACTTGTCGCCAGTGGTCTCGAATCGTTCCACCAAAGCGGCGGGGATGCTGACGCCCGAAGGCGTGCCAGGGGATGATGTCTCCTCGTCGGCGTCGTCCGACAACGACGCCTGGCGCTGAGGGGTCCTTCCTCCACCTCTCCTCTCACCGCCTCCCAGCTTCGACAGCATCCTCGACAGGGTCCTCCTCCCTACCGCCGACTCGCCCTCGGATGAAGGAGTCGACGATCCTCGGACCGACGAGTCGGAGCGATCCGAGTTCTTCCTCGAGCCGAGGAGATGGCTGAAGCCGCCTCGTCCATTACTAGGTACAGAGGACGAGGAGACGCTCCTGGAGAGCTCGGGAAGATGGACGAGGTTGGGTGCTGGCGAGGTGGGCGAGGGCGCGTATTCGGGGTCGACGACGACCTGGATGGTGCTGGGAGGAGGCGTAGGCGTGTTGAGGCTCGACTCGCGCTTCCTGTTGCCCCAACCCCCTCGACCGATGGTACCGGCGGGACTCGAGCTCCTCGAATGCGAGCCATGGCCGCCTTGCTCGCTCGAGATGATGCGACGAATGTCGACGCCAAAGTCCATCGACGACTTCTTGCGATTGGGACCGTTGACCTCGTCGGTGGGGAAGCGCGAGAGGGGGACGTTGGTGGACTGATGGTCGTGTTCTGCGCTCTGCGAAGTCGAGCTGGCCGACTTGGAGCGAGAGCGAGGCGTGTCGGCCGAGCGGCGATTGCTCTTGATGCGAGCGAAGGCTGGGAAGCGAACGAGGGCGGCGTTGAGGGCGCGACGAATGCCGGGGCGGTTGCGAATGGGAGGAAGGGTGTCTACAGCACCGCGCTCGTGAGTGGCGTGCTCGATGTCCTCCTCGGTGACGAT
This sequence comes from Leucosporidium creatinivorum, assembly GCA_001600635.1. NCBI lineage: Eukaryota > Fungi > Basidiomycota > Microbotryomycetes > Leucosporidiales > Leucosporidiaceae > Leucosporidium > Leucosporidium creatinivorum. The sequence goes on along the minus strand of BCKL01000047.1, from coordinate 20,543 downwards.
GACAGTGTCGGTTTGAGCTGGGTCGGTGTCGCAGAGCCAGGAATCGGGTGAAGCCTCGAGGTTGCGGAGGACCCAAGGGTGTTTCTGTGCGAGAGCAAGATGAGCAAGCTGGACAGACCGACCTCGGGACATCTAACTCACCTTGACCTCCTCGAGACTGATGCGCTTCTCCGGGTTCTTCTCCAACAACCTCGCCAACAGATCCACCACCTCCCTCCCCTCCTCCCCATCTCCCATCCCCTCCCACTGATTCACCGTCGGCACGCCCGACCACGCTCCCTCCTTGCCCATCCGCTCGGGGATGCGCACCCCCTCCCTCGCAATAACGTTATACAGCTCGTACTCGGTCCGCGCCATAAACGGCGTATCGCCAAACAATAGACAGAATAAAGTAACGCCCAAGGCCCACACGTCGATGCCTTTGCCGATGGGAGGGCGAGTGCGAGGCTGGGAAGGGTCGGCGGGAGGGAGGGGGAGCGAGATGACGGTCGAGGTGAGGGGGATGCCGCCGGGGCTGAGAGGGGTGGGAAGGTCGGAAGTGGAGGCGACGGCGGGGGAGGAGTGCGCGGAAGCATGAGCGCCGGAAGGGAAGTAGGTCGAGTCCGAGTCGTTGGCGGGAGCTTGAGTCGGCGTGGGAGTGTACTCGACAGGGTGGCAGAGCTCGGGAGCGAAGAAGGCGGGGCTGCCGGCGGTCTTCCGGAGGGCCTTGTCGTCCTCGCCTGGTGGGCAGTCGGTCGTGTCGAGAGGAGAGGCGCGCAGGAGGGCTTCCGAGACGTGCGAGACTCCAAAGTCCGAGATCTTGACGACCGAGTGATCTTCGGTCCAGAGGAGGTTGGCGGGCTTGATATCACGGTGAATGATGCCTTGGTAGTGGACTGTTAAGGGGACAGGTGAGCTATCGCTAGAGCTGGAGAGGAGGGGGGCAGCTTGCGATACTCAAGACCGAGCACAACATCGCGGAATGTCCGACGAGCCTCGTCGACCGTCATCGTCGGCCGCTTGTTCTCGTCCTGCCATACGATCTGACCGCCCGCCATGAACTCGAGCACTGTCGAAAGAGATGGAGTCAGCTCACCCTTCCCCGGAATGACCGCCATCAACGAACTCACCCATGAAGACCTTCTTGCTCTTGACGTCGTCGATGACCTCCTTGAGGCGCACGATGTTGGGGTGGTCCAACCGCTTCATGATGGCCACCTCGCGCTTGATCTTGTCGTCGGCGCCAATGCCCGCGCTTCCCTGCGAGCTGGCCTTCCTCCCCTTGGCCGCGCGCAAGCTCTTGCCCCGACCTGCTCCCTCCCTCGCCACGCTCTTGATGGCACAGTAGCGCACATCACCCGAATCAATCTCCTCCTCCCACCGCTCGCTGCGAGCCTCCGCCGATTTGCCCTTGCGGCGCGCCCTCGCTTCGGCGTCCTGCTCGGCCTCCGCATCCTCGAGCTCGTCCTCGTCAGACTCGCGCAGGGTCGGCTCAGCACAGAGCCATACCTTGCCGTGCGAGCCCTGGCCGATCGTCTTGAGCCGCACGTACTGGTTGACCATGCGACGGCCTTGCGAGTCGATGCTCGAGCTCAAGGTGAGGGTTGTTTTGGGCTCGGCTGGCGGCGAGTTGTTGCCTCCTCGGCCTGACGACTTGCTCGAGGCGTGGGAAGGTTTCCGTTCGGGCGCGGGAGGCGGCGACTGGGAGCGACGCGAGGCGAGGGAAGCGTTGTGCGAGAGATTGGCGCCGGGAAGGGGGGAAGCAGGGAAGGGAGGGGAAGGGGAAGGGAGCGGGATCTGCTGAGTGTTGGGCGAGACGGGAGGTTTGTAGACCTTTGGCCTCGACTTGACGATGAATCCCGAGTTGCCCGCCGAGGTCGAGTAGATTGACGAAGGCGGCGACGAGGCAGCAGTGAGGCCGAACGACGAAGGCGCCGTCGTTGAGCCTGGCGAGCTGGATCCTAAAGGTGAAGCTGAGCCCGAGGATGTTGCTGAAGCCAACACAGCGAGCGATTCCTGGCGCGAGGAGCGACTCAAGCCCCCAGCTTGATTCGAGTTGAAGTTGGATGGGAGGTGACAGTCGGGAGGCGACAGTAGCGGGGGAGCGTAAGGGGAAGTCATGGGGTACAGAAGGGCGGGATGAGCGCCTGCTTCCCGTCCTGTAGTCGATTATTCCCGCTGTTGCAGACGAAGAGTTGGAGCCGAGCGAGAGAGGGACGAAGCAAGGTGACGAACGCCTAGCGTCTTAGAGGAGGAGAGGGCGAGGGCAGTGCTGCTTGGAAGTCGGGCGCCGTGCTGAAGAGGTACAGAATCCAACGAGAGAGGGGAGCACTCTGTTGTAGGGAGAAGCTCGTTGGGCAGATCGACGTCTAATAGGCGAGGTGAGAGGTTGAGGGAAGAGAGCAGACGCTCAGCGCTCGCTTCGACTTCGACGACGAAACTCAAAGACGACCAACGGCTCGCGCGCATGCTCATCTTCCGAGCTAGCGTAGGTCTCAGCTGTTGGTTTCTGTAGCTCTTCTTTCCCTCGACTCTACTGTACATCCCTACAGAAATCTCTCCCCATCTTCCTCCCTATTCCAGGGTTCGCTCATGGCTGTCTCACTCGACCCCGTCCAGGCGCAGCGAGCTCATCGCCGAACTTGCCTTGTCGAGCTCACCCTCCTTCTTGGAGCACGTCGATCTTCACTCTCCTTCGACCCTCTTAATTCGGTCGCCTCTTGCCTCTCTCCTCGTCCTTTGCCGTGCAAGCAAAGCCTGCCCTGCACCTCATCCAGCAACTTGCCTTTCGCCGCCCCCGTCACAACAGAAAAATCGGCCGAGCTTCCCAATTCTGCATGGGTTGTAGTTGGGTAAGCGGCTGGCTCTCGGCGCTGCAATGTCCGAGCCGGAAAGTCTCTTGCTATACGTTGCGCCTCAGCCTCGTTACGGTGCACGAGCTGTCCCCACCTCCTTGGCCTTTCGCACAAGCTCGCTCCCATGGTTCGCCGAGCAAGGGATCAGGCCAACTTTATTCAACACAGCGACCTGCATCTGTGCAACTTGGCTCCCCCTTCCCGAGCCTTCCCTGCTCTGCTTTGCTCCCCCTCTGCTTCCCGTTCTTCGGCCTCCTTGGGTGAGAGAGCTTCGCCGAGCAGCCTCTCCTGTCCCATCCTCATCGCTCCCCGCACCGAAGACACTGCTTTCATCATCTACCCACTACTTCCCCCTCGGCCTCCCCTCTCTGACGAACTGCAGAAACGGGAGCGAGCAGAAGTTTCGCACGCCGAGCGCGCCGAGCTTTGAAATGTTCTCATCCTGCGAGGCACCTTCCGGCAGCAAGCACGACCCCAGCGATAAGCTTCTTCCCCCCTACTTCGCGCTCTGCTCCAGAGTGCCGAAGAGGCTGCCGAAGGGCAAGCACTCAGTTCTGCGAGCTGGGGCGCCAGCGGAGGTTGTGGAGCAGGAGGGGGAGGGGCTCTTCATCTCGGAGCAGCCTCCTGCAGCTCGCTCGTCGTCTGCAAAGGCTTTCTGCACCCTGCGAGCTTCGCTTCCGTACAGGTGCCTCACGCTTCCGCACTTGTCGACTCGCGAGCGATCGAAAAAGATCCGTCAGAGCTTTCGGCTTCGGCGAAGGGCTACCGTCATGGCAACCGCCTCCTCATCACCCTGCGATCGACCTCCTACTTCTGTACAGACCTGAGACCGGGTCTGACATCCGAGCCCGGAGCTCAAGTCAAAGGGGCTGCTGGAGAGGAGCATGGCGAGCGCATCGGCGCTGAGATTGTCAGGTCCGAGAGGCAGGCAAAGCAGGGAAGACGAAGCCTCTTGCTCGCGCTTTCTCGCTTCGCTGAGCCATGCACTGGAGTCCGGTCTCAACGTTACCAGCATGCAGAGTTGGAGCCTTCGCGGTGGGATCAGCTGCAGGTCAGCTGAGCGAGCAGCAAAGAGTTGGGATCAGCGCCGAGCTGTGTTCTTCGGCAAGAGCTCGAGCTGAGGCATGTTGTACAGAGCTGCAGCTGTCTGAGAACATTCAAAGCAGTGAGGTGTACCTCCGCGTGGTGTACCGAAGTCGCATCCCCTTCCCGAGTAAGAGCAAGAGACCACTCGGCTTCTCGGCGCTCGCCCCTCGAGTCAAGCCCCACTGAACAGCTAGATACAAAGGCTTACAATCCTACAAGCACTGCAACACCTCCTTCACTCAACTTTACACAACCTCAATCACAGCCTCCCGATTGCTACTTTCGACCTTCAAGCTGCCCTTGCTTCCCTCTCCCTCCTCGCCACCACTAGATACACGGCCAGTGACCTTATTCTTGCTCTCTTGGTCGTAGGAGATGGTATGCGATGAAGGAGCGGTGATGTTGGCCGAGGCGTTGGATGTGGAAGCCTGTAAGTGTCGATGTCGATATCGCCGAGGGAGAGGGAGAGGGAGAGAGAGCAGCAAAAGGGTCAGCTACAGGCAGGAAGGAGGGAAGAGGAGAGAGAGCAAACGTACATGGAATGTCCCATCAAACGGTCCAGCAACAGCGACCCTGACCCTCCCATTCGGGCTCTTTGCCTCAAACTGAATCTCCGTCCCGCTCGGCGCCTTGCCAAACCTCAGATCAATGGGGCCATTGGCCGTCTTGGCCTCTCCTGTGATCCTCGGTCCCACCTCTCCTCCTCCGCTCTTCTTAACGTCCTCAGCCAATAGCGGCGGTGTCCCTTCCTTCCTCGCCTCCGCCGAGCTGAGCACCTCCACATCCCCCTCAATCCCCCCATTACACGTCTTGAACCAGACCTCCCCACCGACCCTATACACCCCCTCAATTCCCCGATTCACAGTCTCGAGCTTCAACCTCCTCCGCCCTTCGAACCTTCCCCCAATCTTGCCGTTGGAAGTCTTGACTTCCAACTCCTCCGCCTCGAACGCTCCTTCGACGGGTCGGTTGGACGTCCGAACCGTCGCTACGGTGGCGACGAGGTAAGAGCCCGAGATCTTTGCATTCTCGGCTTGAAGGTCGAGCGATTGGAGCGCGTACCTCCCCTCCACCGGTGCGTTGGCAGTCTTGAGGCTCGTCCTCCCGGCCGAGAGGTGGTCAAATGAGAGAGCAGCATTGGTCGTAGCGAGGGAGAGCTGGGCAAAGTGGAGAGAGGAGAGGGAGGGGGCGCCGAGGTGCCGCCATTGCGAGGCGGAGGTTTGGAGGGAGTGAAGCGACGAGAGGGAGGAGGGGAAGGTGAGGGTTATGTGGAAGGAAAGTTGCGAGGCGAGGCGGGAGGGGGACATGGAAGGGGTCTGCGCGCGCCGAGGGAGAAGGAGAAGGGAGGGGTCAGCGACCGCAACGCCGAGCAGCGCGCACGCGCGAGGTGTAAGCCCGAGACACGAACGCACCTTGACGCTCAACCTCCATTCCTCTCCGTCACCACTCTTTTCCAACTCGACACTACTCTCCTCCCACAGCACCTCATCATTCCACCTCGCCTCGACCCTCACCCTCATCTCGGCCTCCCCCTCTCCCAACTGTCCTCCTTCCCTCTTCTCCTGCCGAGCCGTCCGATGATCACCAGCAGTCAACTGCTGAACCGCATCATCATAGCTCGGCAATCCCCCTGCTCCTCCTGCTCCTCCCCCTGCTCCTCCCCCTCCGCCGCCCGCAACCTCAAACTGCAAAGTGCCATGCCCCCAAGCTCCCTCGGCCACGACGACCAGACTGGAGCGCTCTGTGATGCGCGCTGTAAGCTCTTTGACCTGCTTGAATGACCCGGCGGGGAGAGGGGAGGATGGATCCCACGAGGAGGGAGGGATGCGTTCTTGTGTTATCGAGGTGTAGAGGGAGGTGAGGGCGGCGAACCTGTGTAAGGGAGCCGGAGAGCAGAGGGAAGTGCGTTAGTAGGTGAGGATGAGGTATAGAGAGGGAAGAGGACGTACATGGCGAGAGAGGAGAGAAGCGGTAGTAGGTGGCAAGTTGAGGCGAGGAGAAGGCGCCTGAGGTGTAGGGGAGTAGGTAGGCGAGCTTGTAGCGAGTGTGTAGTCGATTCGAAAGAGCACAGACGAGGTCAAGATGCGGCAGGAGCAGAAGCGGCTGACTTGAACTCTCCGAAAGCTCGGTCTTGCGCTCTGCGAAGGGCGGGTCATGGCTTTTCACCCCCAAAGTCTCGATAAATGCTCCAGCTCTATATAGTACTGCTCAAGCCTGAATCCCCTTCTTGAACTCCTCCCACTCCTCCTTGGCCATGCCCAACTCCTCCGCCTCCCACGCCTCCATGCCTTCCAACTCCTCTACCACTTTCCTCACTTGTTCCTTCTCCCCTCCCTCCAAACCCCCTGTACCTTCCTCCTTAGTCCTCTCCACCGTATTCACCAAAAACCTCAACACCTTCTCCTTGTAATCCGAGTCCACCGCCGAAACGTCGCCGTCGGGACCGGTGGGCAGGGAGGATGAGGGGTCGAGAGAGGAGAGGAGGAGGGGGAGAACGCCGGAGACGCGGAGAGAGGTGAGGAGGGTGGAGGGGGATACGGCTTGGGACACGAGTTGGGAGAGGAGGAAGGCCGTCTTGGAGCGGAGGGTCTGGGAGGGGTCTGCTCGGCGGGAGGGCGAGGGCCGAGGTCAGCTCGGGTGATGGCGCAGGAAGACGGCGAGGGAGAACAGAGACACGAGGTACTCACCCTGAAGACAGCTCAAGAGCACCTTCCACCCCTCCAACTGCCCAAACCTAGCGACAGCAAGAGGCGAGTGCTTCAAAGTCGAGGAAAGGCAGTACATGGCCTTGTTCCGAGTCGGTTCGGGGTGGTTGTTGGAGGTCAAGAGGGAGGAGACGGTGGGAAGGGGGTCGTGCTCGAGGAACTGGTGAGATGTGAGGAGGAGAAGGTCAGCCGAGAAGGAGAGCGAGAGAGGGAAGGGAGGGAGAGGGACGAACGGCGGCTTGCGCGCGGGGGTTGTTCTGTTGTGTGAGGAGAGAGGTCAGCGGGATCCTCGTGTCGTGCGATGAGAGAACTACACACCTGAACAGCAGTACCACAGACCCAGCATGCGCGAAGGACGACCTCCTCGTCCTCGTCGGTCAAGTGCTCGATGATGGGCTTCCACAGGCCGCCGAACTTGAGGTCTGTTGTAACAGTATCATTAGTTTGTAGTTCTACCGAGCTGCTCAGCCTGTAGCTCACCATTGGCGTTATCCAGATCCTCGACGAGCTTCGCAGGGGGAGCGAAAGAAGGAGAAGGAGCCGACGAAAAAGGGTCAGCTCTGAGATATAGAGCTACAGCTATGGCTTCGCAAGGCAAAGAAGGTTGTACTCACCATTTCTAGATCATCCCAAGCCCTGAGCTTATCCTCCCTAGTAACTTGTTGATCTTTGATACCTTTGCCATCCCTATCTACCCATTTCCCCTGAATGACCATGACACATTCCTTCATCCTATCAGCGTCTGTAGTGCCCATGATGGCTTTGAGCATGTCGGTGTTGAGGTCGGGTCGTTTGCCTTGTTTCATCTCTTCTGCTAAAGGTAATAGAGCTCCCGGGGCGGCATTCTCAATCCCCCAGCGCAGGAGGGATTGCGTAGGATCAAAAGGTGCGGAGGCCATTATTGTGTTGTAGACGAGGTGAAAGTGTAGCAGGGAGAGAGCTCGCTCAGCTCTGTCAGCTAAAGTAGTCGCGTCTTTAGCGACTTGCCAGAATCCTCCAGATTCATCTCTTGCCCTTTGTCCGCACCTGCTCTCGTTCCAGTCTCGAATCTCCTGCAGCGTCGTCTAGCTATCCTGCAGCCATCCCGCTCCCACCCTATCGCCCTACAACCCCCTCCACCGCTCTCTGACGTCGCCCTCCCTCTTTCCCGCTCATTCGGGGCTGTCCTGCAGCTACAATGAGCTCCCGTGCGTTCCCTCCTTCCCTAGCATCAAACATCACCAGCTAAGCCTCTCCCCCCCTACAGCCCAACCACCCCCCATCTCCATCTTCAACACCCCGTCTGACCCCCGCTCGGACGTGGCTTTAGCGCCCTGGGTTTGGCTCCCGTTGACCTTCCTCATGGTCGTCTGTATCCTCTATGTTTCGTTGAGGAGGGCCCATTCGATCCAACTCTTGGGGAGGGGGAGGGAGTGGTGAGTCTTGCTTTCGACTCGGAGGGGAGCGGTTCGGCGAGGAGGCGAGCCGAGATGAGAGGACAGCGCTGACCGCTGTGTGTGATGGGACACACAGGATCAACCTTCACCTAACCTTCCTCTCCTCCCACCCCTCGGGTATCCGATTAGCGCCACACGACCTCAACGCCACCTCCTTCGGCGTGGGCGCTCCCGACTCGGACTCAGACTCGGAGGACGACGAAGGGCTGCCCATCACCCGACGACCGAATCGCGGGGTAGACACTACAGACGAGCTCCCCCTCCCCTACCGTCGACAAGGCGCCTGGGGTATCGCACGGGAAACAGGGGCGACGGCGCTTGGGCTCGGTTGGAAGGGGTGGGAGGCGCTCGGCTGGGGCAGAGAGAAAGGAGGCAGCTGGAGAGGGGAGGGGGAGAGGGACGATGGCATTGCCAAAAAGTTTTGGGGCACGAGGAGGGGGGATCGGATTGGTGGGATCAGGCTCGGCGGTGCTGCTCCTGCTCGGCGAGGCGGAGGGCAGGGCGGGCTGAGCGGCTTCTCGGGCTTGTTGGAGCGGGTGACGGACGTAGCGGGCGGCTCCTCTAGAATTTCTCCATCTACTCCATATTCTTCCCTCCCGACCCACGCTGCTCCCCCTCCCCCTCCACCGCCGCCTCCAACCGCCTCGCGCCGAACTGCTCCCCTCTCCCCTTCCTCCCGCTCCCACAGTCGAGCAGCCAGTATCTCTTCCTCCACCAATGGCGGCGGATTGTTCGAGCTCGGGGAGGAGGATGAAGAAGCGGCGGTGGAGCTGCCTAGGGAGTTTGAGTTGAGGGAGGTGGGTCGGCCGAGCGAGTGAGGCAGAGGAGGAGAGGAGCCGGCGTGTGTTTTACCGCTGGGAAGTGGGAGTGGCAGTAGTAGTGTTGCTGTGATATATATACGACTTGGGGTAGACTTCAGCGGACGAAAGGAAAGGCGAGAGGAGAGCTCGGTGAGAGGCTCGGCGCTCTCAAGTCCTTTGCGAGAGAGAAAGGGAAGAGAGAGAGATGACAGCGAGTGGGGTTACATAATGCTAAGCGATGAATGATTAGCTACTACCGCGCTTGTCCATACCCTGCCCCTCTGCTCTCTTCGCCCTCCCCACTCTCGCTCCGCTCCATCCTATACGCCTGCTCCACCGGCCTCTCCTCCTCCTGCCGTGTTGGTGTCCTCGTTCCACCCACAGCAGCTCCACTAGCGTACGGCTGGTCGTCATACCCCGCCAGCCCCGCCTCCCAACTCTTCCGATTCTCCCCTCCTCCTCCTCCGGCACGACCAGAATCGACGCTCCTCCTCCCAAACGCCGCTACAGGGATCTGCGTCTCCGGCTGCCTCCCCTCTCCCCCGCTGAGGGATCCCCAAGTCCTAGTCCTCTGCGCCATCGGCCTCGGCGAGCCGTTCGGCGAGCCTGAGATTGAGTCCTTCTCGCCGAGCGCGAGCGAGAGGTCCATCCCGGGGTTGGAGCTCTGGTGCTTGGAGTGCGTGCCCGGCTTGTTGAGGATGTAGCGGATGGTGAAGACGATGCCGCGGTAGCCTTCTAGTAGGAAATCGGCTGTTCGAGCGACAGCGGGAGGGAGAGGGAGAGTCAGCTCGAGCCGGGAGGGAAGGCGAAAGAAGAGAGAAGACGTACAGTAGTTGAAGGAATCAAGAACCGCCCAAAAGACCGAGGTATGAGAAGCACCTTCCGGTCGCATCTCCTTGTAGCTCTTCCATGAAAAGGCCCAGAGAAAAAGAGCCGAGAAGCCGACCATCTGCGAACGCCGAGAGAGCGGTCAGCGCGAGAAGCAACGAAAGAGGGGAGACGGCGTACCTCGCAACATGTGCAGAGAGCTTGCAATCCGTCTGCTACGTTCGTCGCAGTCCAATAGTCGGTGGCTGCGACGGGGGTGAAGAGTTGGGAGGAGAGTTGGGAGGAGAGTCAGCCAACGCCGAGAGGGTCGTCGTGAGGATCGAGAACTCGTAGCTCACCTTTGATCACGTTGTGATCGGCAAGGACTGAGAAGATGAAGCCCTGATAGAAGGTGATCATAACTGGTAGTAGGGAGAGCAGCAGAGCGGACCAGACTCGGTCAGCTTTCGGCTCGGCTCTCGTTCGTCTCGCTCGTGTCCACACTCGCGATCCTTGGGCTCCAGCCACGAGACGTGAACTTCAGCCTCGAAGCCTGGAGAATAGCTCACCAATTCCCTTGATCCCCAGGAACTTAGCCAACGGGTTTTGTCCCTTCAACCGATCCTTGTGATTACACCGGCGAGGGAGATGAGGGGACCTGCGAACGAGAGCGAGGGTGGCAGCGAGAGGAAGGGTCAGCGAGAGGAAGGGTGACGGGCACCGAGAGAGCTCGGCGGTCGACAGATTGACACCGTCAACCCAGAGGACGCACGGAGGAGAGAGTACTGCAGAACACTCCACTTGAAAGCGTGGGTGAAGTAGGGCTTGCTCGGGCGGAAGCGGCTGTCGAGCAAAGGAACGTCAGCCTCCTGCGCCGAATCCTTATTCGATACAGACAGTAACTCACATGCAGCAAAACGGGAAAGGAATGCTCCTCTTCTCCTTCTCCATCAGCACGCGCTTCTGGTCCGCCGTCGAGTCGCCGATATATTGGAGGAGGAGCATGAGGAAGGCGGCTAGAACTAAACTCTCATAGACTACCTCGGCAAGGGAGTAATAGGTGTAGGCGCGGAAGTAGCGGTAGGAGAAGAAGGAGACTGGTGAGGATGTAAAGTTCAGCTCGGCGAGGAGGGACGAGGTTCGGCGTTGGCAGCGCGTCAAAGAGGATGTGGGAAGGTAGCTCGACCTACTGATAGCGTATACTGGTGGCATGAGAAGGATCCGCTGTTGTCGATGCAGGTCATTAGCTAATGCCCAAGCCGAGAAGGTCCCTTCGGCGCCTCACCATGATCTGTCGCTGCTCCTTTGGCCGGTAGTAATTCCTGGCGTGCATGAAGACGGTGAAGAGCGAGATTACTGTTGACTGTATCGGATGCAAATGGGTTAGCCTAGCTGTAGAGAAGCATCGAACATCGGCTCGCAGCGACGCTCGCGGCCGGACGTTTCGGCTCTGCTCGAGGTAAGCGAGCAAACATACCACAGCAGCAGTAGCACCAGCAATAATCCATCCGATCTTGTGCGCATCCCATCTAGAGCCACAAGAACAGCGAAGTCAGCTCAGCTCGCCAAACAAGCTGGTCGCTAGCGTCTCGAGCTGCCTCCAACTCACCTCCCATTCCAGAACACCTCTTGGTCGATATCAGCATCATTGATGGCTTCACAAGTGTGATTGCCGAGTAGCACCATTGCGGAATCTGCAGAGGTCCAAGACTGACGAAGGAGATAGCGACGACGCTTTTGGAACGGGAGACGCTGGCGAAGGATGTCGATGGCCTGCAGTGATGTATGCGGGTGTTGAGCGCTGCTGTACTGTACTGGGGTAGCTAGGGATGTCGAACGACCAGCGAGAATTGGCAGAAAGGCTGGATGCGAGCTGGCGAGGGGGCAGCAGGACCGGAGAGGGGGCTTGAGCGCCGAGGTGGCTTTGAGGTCAGATTGCAGTGAGTGTAGGAAGCCGGACTGAGTAGTGGGGGTGGGCTCTTGATACACTGTTACTGTACGCCTTTCCAGCTGAACGATCCACGAGCGCAGTTGCCCTTCAGGAGCTCCTAGCACCTCGGCGCTCCCTTTCTACCTTGCTGAATCGAGGCTGTGCTCCACTGCAGCGCGAGACTCTTGTATATAAGCAGGAGCAGGGGTATATCAGGTATCTAGACCTCGGCGCGTACTCTCATGGTTCTCGCAACTCTCCCTGCAGCAGAGTTTGCCAGCCCCCTGCTCTCATCGCCGAGTCAACTCCCTCGAGCCGAGCTGATCAGATGACGGCATGTATAGTATCAGTCAAGTAGAAGGGAAGTAATAATTATCACAGAGGGGTCATAGTAGGGTGGATGGTATGTCTGAACAGAGCCGTAGGCCGTGCAGTGGAGGCGGCGCCGAGCAGCGAGGGGCTAGCTCAGACCCTAGGGGCGGCGGTGGCGGGCGCGTCGGCGTGCAGAGCGGCCTCGCGCTGCTTCTGTAGTCGGGGAATGTGAAGAAGTTGTCAGCTCGAGCTAACTACGAACGAGGGAGGGACAAAACGTACATCATGAGCCTCTTTCGCGGCGGTGGCCTGTTGCAGCTCCTGCGCCTTCGAGTCGCGGGCAGCGACCAGCTTGCGGTGCTCCTCGGTCTTTGCCTGTGCGATGATGAGATCAGTCAGCGAGAGCTCTCGGACGATCTGGGGCAAGGGAATGGCGAAGGGCAGGGAAGGCTCGCCGAAGGGAGGGGGAGCGGGAGCGAGAGTAGTCGAGTGGGGAGGTGAGACGAGGGGAAGAGATATAGTCACTAACCTGGAGATCCTGCTTCGCCTTGTTGAGCTTGGTGATAGCACCGTTGTGCTTCTCCTCGGCGCGCTGAAGTCCCTTGAGGTACTTGGCCTCCTTCGTCGCGGCCTTCTCTACGGCCTTGTTGGCCTTGATTTCGGCCTGTGGGGACGATCAGATGTATTGTTAGCTGACTCTCGCTCTGCAAGCTCCCCATCCGTCCTCCAAGCAGCTCAACAGCTTCGACCCGAACCAAGCGCCGAGCACGAACTCACCTTTGCCGCTTTCGCCTCAGCCTTGACCTGCTGCTTGCTCTGCTTCTCCACAGAGTGTAGCTGCTTGTTCTCCTTCTTCTCATCGCCATGGATCTGCTTCTCGAGCTTCTTGTGTTCCTTCTCCTGCTGAGCGGCGATCTTGGGGTCGATGGTGTTGGTAGCAGTGTGCTGCTCGACGAGCTGAGTTGCAGAGAGTGTGGTGATGCGTAGGAGACGGTGCGTGTAGATGGACAGGGAGCGTCAGCAAACGCCACGCTAGTCACGCGCAAAGCGAAGAGAGCTGGCACTCACAGGAGCGGCCTGAGCTTGAGGAGCAGTCTCAGCTTGAGGGGCGGCGGTGTTGATGGGGGCGGACATGTCGTAAGTAGCAGTGATCCAAAGAGCAGTGAGATGCAGGAGAAAGAGCCTTGAATATGAACTTGACGTCGAACATCTCGCGCGGAATTCTCCCAAGTCTCGATCTCCTTCATCCAACAGCGTCATAGGCCGGCTGATGTCAATTAATCGTGAAGGGAGTTGTGCTGCGCATGTAGGTTGATAGGTGAGCGTCGAGACGAGCAGCGAAGAAAATGAGCAGAGCTGTGGTCGAAGGGACAGAGCGTCGGGACCTCCTCATGGCGACGACAGTCGAACGCCGAGACTTCCTCCCCCTTCCCTCGGTTCAGCTCCTGCAGGCGGATGACAAGGCTGTCCTGTTCTTCCTAGTTTTCTCTCATACTTCCACCTCTTCCCATTTCGACCTTGCAGTACCCTTATCAGCGTGCATGATCGACATCGACCGAAACCGACTCATCTCCGACCTCGCCTACCGGGTCGAGTTTGACCGCCAGTTCATAGAGTTCACCAAGGAGGACGCAGCCACGCTGAACGCTTCTGCTCCGTTGCTGTTGCCCATCATCACGGACATGTAGGTAACTCTCCTAGAGCGCCGAAAAGGCTCGGAGCAGTTGGACAAGAGAACTGACTCGCGTACATGGTCCGGCAGAGTGGAGGGCCTGTACGAGCATCTATTCGAGTGGTCGTATAGTGAGCTGCCGTGTCGTCGGAGGGAGCGCTGGATGATCACTGTGTGCTGAAAGAGGGTCTCGAAAGCTAACGCCGAGATTATTTCCAGCAAAGGAGCCCTTCACCCATCGCAACACTGGCTTTGAAGGAGATCTCAAGGGAATTGATAAGCTCAGCTTGGACGATCCATAGATGTTCAAGTGACTCGGTGAATTGCACTTGCCCGCCTCAAGTGCGAGGTTCGGCGACGAGCTGCAGTCGAGCTCGGGAGCCCTACATCACGGTCGAGGGGGCTTTCGCATCTCAAGTAGCAGTGAACTGAGATGTACTTTGATCCCGCAGTGCTTCGCAAGAAGATGATGACCATGTGGACGGCCAAGATCTTGACCAGCGATTACGAAGGTGAGATTCACCGAGTTCAGCATGAGAGCTGTACTGATCCATCGCGAACAGACCCCAAGACTTTCGAGTCCATGGACAAAGTCGGCGTGATGCATACTGGGTACCGTTTTGCGCCTCTCATCCGCCCAGGCATCTGCTGATCAGTTCTCGGCGCTCCCTTCCTCTTCCCTTCTTCCCCTCGACCACTCCTTCTCCTCTCTGCCCCTCTTCCGAGTATTCAGACAACCCGGATTTGCCCATCGGGAGAACAAGGAGCCACTATTCATCGACCTGCAGGCGCTCTCACTCACGCTCGGCTGGGTCACCAACGTCGTCCTTACCATCGTCATGTCGTTCCCAAAGGCCACTCTTTCGAGTGCCAGAAAGATGGCCGTTTTGCGAGCGTTCAATAAGGTGGTCTGGATCCAGCAGGTGAGCAAAATGCCGGCCTCCCTCGCAGCTTTCGCTGACCTCGGCGCTGGCCTTTGCGCAGAATCTATTTGCCCGTCACTACACCAGGTGCGTCCGCCTTCTTCACATTAGAGCTGCTACATCCGACTAACTTTGACCTGAACAGGTCCGACGAGGAAGCGGCCATCAATCTTGCGCGAGTCAACGCCGAGAAGGCGAGCGAGGAGGAAGGGCAAAGACTGCACAAGGAGAGCGAGGAGGAAGCTGTCGAGGTCAAGCTGGCTCAGGTGGCGCTGAATGGGCTGCCAGATGTAGCGCTTTAGTTGATTGAACGAATGGCTCTTGAGCTCGGCGCTGTATTGCTCGCCGAGCGCCAGCCCCTTCCGCTTCCTTCGGCGATGGCAATTCGGTTCAGTAGTGCTATATTAGTAGCCGTGATACTAGGGTGGACTCTGCATCAACACGACTGGATAGACGACAGCTGCACGAGAAGTTGCCCTCCCCCTCGCCGAAGTCGGTGCCTCGGCTCAAAACGACCAAGTCTCAAGCCGCTCTCCCTCCTCACCCTTCACTTCGCTACCAACATGAGCAAGGTAGGCCGAGCAGCTGCAGCTGTACATGCGCAACAGCTGACCCCTCACCTCCCTACAGGCCCAGTTCTTGCGAGAATACAAGTGAGCTTCAAGCAACCCTCGAAACGGCGCTCGCCCCCTCGAGCTGGCTGAGCCAGGTCTAACGCTGTGATTGTCCTACAGGCTCGTGGTCGTCGGAGGCGGAGGAGTCGGGAAGAGTGCCATCACCATCGTCTTCAGTGAGCTTCTGTGCTGAGCTACAGCTTGGAGAGGGACAACAAGCTCACACGGCTCGCTCAACTCGTGCAGTCCAGAACCACTTTGTGGACGAGTATGATCCTACTGTACGTCGCCCGCTCTTCTATTGCATGATGCTGCTTTCGCTGTAGCCCAACAGCGATTGTAGCAGCCGTCAGAGCTCACGCACTGATCGCGCTGGTCTTGGTCGTCTCGCCTCCCCCCTTCAGATTGAGGATTCGTACCGGAAACAGTGTGTGATTGATGAGGAGGTGGCGCTGCTGGACGTGCTGGATACTGCAGGACAGGAGGAATACTCGTGAGTCCTCTCCTTGCTGCTGCTCTTTAACCCTCCTCCCTTCACTCGACCTTGGCTGCTGTTTGGCCCGCTGGGGCCCTTTGTTGTGAGGCGATCTCGGCGGAGGAGGAAAGCTGGGGCGGTGGTGGATGTACAGGGATGGATTCGGAGTGTTGGAGAGCTGCTCTTGCTGCAGTAGGGAGGCTCGGCGGAGCTGGCGCCGGGCGGGCGAGGGGACTCCGGGCACTGAGCGCCGTAGACCGACGAGGGTGAGGAGCAGACGACGCTGACCATCTATCAACACCCATCTTAGAGCTATGCGCGAGCAGTACATGCGCACAGGAGAGGGATTCCTCCTCGTCTACTCTATCACCTCGCGGAACTCTTTCGACGAGATTGGGACCTTCCACCAGCAGATCCTGCGTTCGTACAGCTTTGCTTTAGCGCGAAAAGTGACTGCTTGCTGACTCTTATACTACAGGAGTGAAGGATAAGGACTATTTCCCCGTCATCGTCGTCGCGAACAAGTGCGATCTCGAGTACGAGCGGCAGGTCGGCTCACATGGTGCGTTACAACATCTCGCTGTCAGTCAAGATGACCAGCTAACGGAGCTTTATCCACCGCAGAGGGTCGCGAGCTCGCCAAGCACTTTGGCTGCCAGTTCATCGAGACCTCGGCGAAGCAGAGGCTCAACGTCGACGAGGCCTTCAGCAACCTCGTACGCGAGATCCGCAAGTACAACAAGGTGAGTGCGATAGCTCCAAACGCTTCCTATCGCTCAGTCCAGCAGCTGACCAGCTTCATCTCGGCGATTCGTCTCTCGCAGGAGCAGGCAGCAGGACGTCCTGGCGCTCCCGCTCCCGCCGCCGGCCAGTTCAAGACCAGCAACGGCGAGGAGCACAACGATGGAGGATGCTGCGGATGTGTGATCCTCTGAGCCGCTCGTTTCCTGTCGTCCTCTCGCATTCCCCTCCCTTCCACTCCCCTTTGATACCCCCTCGGCTCAGCTACCCCTACCCTCCTCTATAACCTTTTCCCTTCTCGTTTATCTAGTTTGACCTTGATTTCGTGCAACACCTTGGAAGTCTTGTTCCCACACAGCAATTTTCGGCCCCGAAGCTCAGCCATGACGATCGCTTTCTCGACTTGCGAAACGAGGGCAGCTTCGACGCGCGAAGGTCGGCTTCTGTCTTCTTGCTCGACTCGTTCTACTCGTCTGCATGTCGTTCAACATCCCTAGCAAGAACGCCAAAAACGTACCAGGCTCTGCTGCTACCCCAGCGCCGTCGCGCCCCACCAGTCCCATGGCATCTGGCACTTCAACGCCAAACCACGGCCACGGTGGACCCAAGCGCCTCGCCGTTCTCACCTCGGGAGGAGATTGCTCGGGCATGGTCAGTCTCCTGATATACAGCTACATCTTGATCTTTTGCTGACCCTGCTGTACGACTACAGAACGCTGCTGTGAGGGCCGTCGTAAAGATGGGAATCGCGAGGTCAGTCAATCGATTGATCTGCGGATTGGGGACAGCGGAAGGACTCTGCGCGACGCTCGGAAGGGATGCAGCAAAGCGTGCTGTAGCTTATCATGAGCTGCAGAGCTATAGCTTGCCCTCCCTGCTCGCTGTAGAGCCCTTTAGCTGATCCTTACCTTCCTTCGCTCTGCGTCATTAACTTTCCTTTCCTGTTGCTCTACTGTAGGGGATGCGAGGTCTACGTCGTCCGAGAGGGATGGGAGGGACTTGTGCGCGGAAACGGACCCGAGCACGACGTCAAGGAGACGATGGTCCACTCGGGAACCCCCTCGACCGCCGACCCCATCCCTAACCGCCGAAGGGGCAACTTTGTCGCTACCTACGGCGAGGGAGAGCTGCTCAAGGAGGGTGAGGGTGAGCAGACCCTCAAGGATCGCTACATCATCCGCGTGAGTCTCCCTAGCCCTCCCTGACCTCGCGAACGAATCGACTGACCGAAACGACTCGCCTCCCTCTTCTATCGCTCGCCTACAGGTCGGATGGGATGATGTTCGCGGTTTTGCTTCGCTCGGAGGAACTCTCATTGGTACCGCTCGCTGCGCCGCCTTCAGGGAGGTCGAAGGTCGCAGGACCGCCGCATTGAACCTCGTCAAGCATGGAATCGACGCTCTCGTCGTCTGCGGAGGAGATGGATCGCTCACTGGAGCCGACAGGCTTCGCGCCGAGTGGCCTGAGCACCTTTCCGCCCTCAAGGAGCGAGGTGAGCTCTGCTGACCTGCCTAATGTTGAGCAGAAGCTGACCCTTTCTTCGCAGGCGACATCTCCGCCGAGCAATTCGATGCTCACTCGCATCTCAACATCGTCGGACTCGTTGGATCCATCGACAACGATATGGCCGGAACCGATATGACCATCGGTATGTCGCTTGCTCAGCTGCAGCTCGAACGATTGCTAATCTTCCTCGACCCGCAGGCGCTACTACCGCTCTCCACCGCATTTGCGAGGCCATCGACTCCATCTCTTCGACCGCCTCTTCCCACTCTCGCGCCTTCATCGTCGAGGTCATGGGCCGCAACTGTGGATGGCTCGCCTTGATGGCCGCCATCGCTACCGGCGCCGACTACATGTTCATCCCCGAGCGTCCTCCTACTTCCGAGGATTGGCAATCGTCCATGTGCGGCGTTCTCGACCGTGTATGTTGTCTCTGGCCCCTGTCACCGAAAGCCAGCTCACACTCCTGAATTCCAACAGCACCGCAAGGAGGGAAAGCGAAAGACGATCGTTATCATCGCCGAGGGAGCTCACGACTGCAACCTCAAGCCCATCTCACCCGATGAGGTCAAGGATGTCCTCACTGAGCGTCTCGGACTTGACACTCGTGTTACTACTCTCGGACACACTCAGCGTGGAGGAGCTCCCGCCGCTTACGATCGTATCCTCGTGAGTCGAAGCGTCGTCCTCCGTCGAAAATACTTGACTGACTCTCTCTGTGTTTACAGGCCACCCTGCAAGGAGCCGAGGCCGTTGAAGCCGTTCTCGAGGCTACTCCCGACAAGCCCTCGCCTGTCATCGGAATCCAGGAGAACAAGATCATGCGTCAGCCTCTCATGGAGGCCGTCAAGAAGGTGCGTGATGGCCGTCCACTCTTCTTTGCCTCCCTGCTGATCCCCTCTTCGCTCTCATCAGACCCAAGACGTCGCCAAAGCCATCGCCGAGAAGGACTTTGAGCGCGCCCTCAGTCTCCGCGACCCCGAGTTCGAGGACTGCCTGCACGCCTTCCGCGCTACCACTCGCCTGAACGAGACCTACCGCGTTCCTGAGGCCGAGCGCATGCGCATTGCCATCATCCAGTGAGTTGGTCGACTCGCCGCTCTCGGCGCTCGCTTTCCAGCGGCCGTAGCTGACCTTGCGATCCTGCCTACAGCACTGGAGCACCCGCTGGAGGAATGAACGCCGCTACCCGCACTGCTGTTCGCTACTGGTGAGCCCTAAATACGGCAGTTGCTGCTTCGGCGAACAGCACTAACTCCCATCCTCGCCCTTCGCAGCCTCTGCCATGGCCACACTCCCGTCGCCATCTACAACGGATTTGTCGGTCTCCTCAACGGCAATGTCGCTGAGCTCAGCTGGCTCCGTGTCGACCAATGGTCGACTCGCGGTGGATCCGAGCTCGGAACCAACCGTACCCTCCCCGACACCGACCTCGCTGGCGTCGCCGCCAAGCTCGCCGAGAACAAGATCGACGCTCTTCTCATCGTCGGTGGCTTCGAGGGAATGGCCGCCCTCGACATCCTCGAGAAGGGCCGCAAGGATCACGCCGCCCTTCGCATCCCCCTCGTCCACCTTCCCGCGACCATCTCCAACAACGTCCCCATCACCGAGTGGAGTATCGGATCCGACACTTCCATCAACGTCCTCGTCGATGCTACCGATGCCATCAAGCAGTCGGCTTCGGCGAGCAGGAACCGTGTCTTCGTCGTCGAGACTCAGGGAGCTGGCTGTGGCTACATTGCCATGCTCGGTGCTCTTGCTGTGAGTTGTACATGCTGCTCATAGATCAGGAAGATATGCTGACTCTTCTCTTCGCAGTCGGGAGCCAACATCGTCTACACGCCCGAAATTGGCATGTCGCTTCGCGGTCTCTCGGAGGACGTCGACTTCCTCAAGAAGCGTTACCGTCAAGATGTCGCCGGAAAGAGTGAAGGACGTCTTGTTATCCGGTGCGCTACGTCTGTGCAGCCTGGCTCTGTATCTCGCTGATCGTCGCCTCTCTCTTCTCGCCCACTCACCCTCCCTTCGTCAACCTCTTCGCCTGGCCATCCCTCACATCATCTCACTGATCCTCCATCGCCTCGACAATGCTACATCACATCGACCTCCCTTCCGTCCTCACAGCTCGGAGAAGGCCTCCAAGACCTACACGACCGAGGTCGTCACCAACATTCTCACCGAGGAGGGCAAGGACCTCTTTGACGCTCGCTACGTCTCCCTCGGCCACACCCTGCAAGGAGGTGTACCCTCTCCTCGCGACCGTACTCGCGCCATCCGCCTCACCGTCAAGTGCATCGACTTCCTCGAGCGCCACCACAAGCGCAAGCTCGACGGCCTCGAGCCCGAGTACAAGGATCCCGATGTCACTACCATCGTTATCGAGGGAGCAGGTATTCGCATGGTACCACTTCCTGAAATGTTGGCTGCGTCAGATTTCAAGAATCGCCGCGGAAAGGCTCAGTGGTGGGCTCCCATGTCGAAATTGATCGACGTGATGGCCGGCAGGCGCGACCTCGGCGACGAAGCTGATGAGGTGAGTTTCTGTACCTCTCCAGACCTGTTTCTGTACCTCTCCAGTCCTGCTGACCTTACTCCCCGCAACAGCCCACCGCATGAACATCGTCTCCCACCCCGCTGTTAACCCCCGCCTTGTACTTTAGCTCTCCCCTTCCTCACCCTCATCAACTCCATCCGCTCGCCCTCGG
>BCKL01000046.1:0-60264 GCA_001600635.1 Leucosporidium creatinivorum | reverse complement strand
GTTGTAGCAAAGTGGTTACTGCGTTAGCCTCGAATTGCTTACTACAAGTAACAAGTTCAGCTAATCCTCTCTGAGGGCGTAGGTTCGAGTCCTGCCAACGTCGCATTTACTTCTCTTTTGCTGCTGGGCAAGCCCAGCACACTCATTTTTTGCACCCTGTACCTCCCTGGCCCGCCACAAGACCCACAGAGGGCGCTCCGCGCCCTCGCAGCCCGGCGCCGAGCACGGTAGCCTTCCGCTCCTGCCCTTTGACCTTCTTTGACCTCTACCTCTACCGTAGCCTGGTCAAGGTACAGTACACTTAAGAGGTGCTCATCATCCTGCAAGGGCTGTCGTACCTAGCTGTCATGCAAGCAGGAGGACTGCGCTTGACATCTGCTCGGCGCTTGGGAAGGCGGCTTCCCTACCGGCCCAATGTCCATCTTTACCTGACTTTGTAAAGTACAGAACGGTGTAGAAAGCGCCTGCAAACACGGCAAGACTCCACTGGAATGTAGCCATCAAGGAGATGAGAAGCTGACCTGAGGTTGGGAGTGCCGGTGAAGAGCGACAAGCTTCGCAAGTCACCTCTCGGCAGGGCCAGGGAACGGCCTGCTCACTGAATGGGATGTCTGACAGATCACACCAAAGTCAATTGAATGCAGTACACACCCTCTGACAAACCTGACTGAGCTCGTGCAGAAGTACGTCAGCCAAGTGAGAGCGCTCACCCCGGCCGGCTCGTCGTGAGCCGTTTTGACATGCACGGGCCAGCTTCAAGAGGACACACTCAAAAGCGACTAAGCTAAAGAAGCTGAAGCTACCCTCCAAGCCATTAAAGTGTGCTTCATTCAGGAGAGGACAGCTGCTCGGACAGCTGCTCGGCGCAGACCGTGACAGTTGGCCTTGCTCTGCGACAGCTGCAACGGCTCAGTGGGGTTCTTACCGCCCACCTCCACAGAAGTCATCCAAATGACAGAAGACCAACCAGGCATTCGTTTTCTGACATCTCGGAGAAGTGAGCCAAGAAAATGTCGGAACAGCGAGCCGAAGCCCTCGCTCCTCGACCTCGGTGGGAGCATAAGGAAGGCCAACGTCTGAGCAGCTCGGCGGAGGACGTAAACGAGTTTACTGAGAGATTGCAAGCAGCGTTAACGCCATCATCACACTGCAGGGTAGATGGTAAACTGCTCACCCTGCTACTATAGCTCGGAGCACTCGCCTGGACCTACAGGCCGAGTTCTTGCATTTCGGTGATTTGGCAAAGCTGCTCGCCTCCTTTTCTTCTTGCTCTCAGGGGCTTCCTCTTGCTACCTCACTCTCGGGGAACCCTGCTTACAACTCCCTTGGCCATTGCAATTCACCTTTGTCAACTTGGAGAGCCGTGCTCGAACGGAAGCCCGGCTGGGAGCCAGCAGTTTTACGTCGGCGGCTCAGCTCTGCCGCTTCTGAAGGGCTCTAGAGAGGGCAAACTGGGCTCGCGCTTTCTCTCTCCTCACTCGCGCGTCACAAGAGCAACACTCACCCAAACTGTCATCCAACAAGATGGACCCTTCTGCGTCAGGCAGCAGCGCATCCTTGGCCACCGCCGGTGATGCAGAGCAGCCATTCCCGCACGAGCAGGTCCACGACCTCACTCACACCTTCACTCGCCAATCCCAGCGCTCAGCAAGCAAGGGTGAAGGTCCCAAAACCCCCTTCGACCACGCCGAAGGATCTCACCTCGACCCAGCTTCACCGAACTTCAGCGCTCGCGCTTGGAGCAAGTTGATGCTTCCAATGCAGTTGGAGGACCCCAACAACCCTGCCAGGAGGGCTGGAATTGCCTTCAGGGATTTGTCGGCCTACGGCTACGGATCCTCGACGGATTACCAGACTACAGTGTCGTCGGCGGCGCTGCTTCAGCTTCAAGGCCTGGTCAGTCGCTTGGTATGGTGTCCCTGGGTGAAGTAGCGAGACCGGTGCTGCCTTGGCTGAGGCAGGGATGAGCTGGCGGGAGGCGAGCTGAGGGGTTCAGCAATGGTTTGCCGGCTTGCTGGCACAAAGAGTGGGTCTAAGTGAGGGAGAGAGTAGTACTAGAGTGGAAGAGCTAATCAAGAGGAAACTATTGAGAGTGCTAAACTAGGAGAGAGTGAGACTAGGGAAGGAGCGGGGCAAAGTTTGGGGGAGAGGCGAGGTTTGGCAAAGAGGGGTAGGAGGTGAAGGAAGACAGGTAGAGCAAAAGTGAGGGGACGGGAAGTTAGATGAGATAGAGGAACCTTGTCGACTTCTCAACAAAGGGAGACATTGAAGGAGTAGGAGTGAAGTTGGGAGAGATGGGAGATGAGGGAGCACTAGGAGCTCGCGGAAAGTCTAGAAGCACAAGAACATGGGTGGATCTGAGAGCTTGCAGGGTTGTCAAGGGCAAGAGAGAAAGAGAAAAACGGCCTTTAAGAGGCATTGCCCAGCACCCTCAAATCTGTGCCCTAAAAAGTCCTGCCTAAAAATCCTCTTCTCTCAAGAAGGGACTTTTGCAGAGGACCAGCAAGCAGTGAATAAATGATGAGCCTTGAAGGAGAAAAGGCTCGAAGCTGCTCGCCCTCAAAGTCCATCCCTCGGACACAGCCACCGCTCCCTCATCCCTCCCTCACCCTCGTTGCTCCCATCACATCTCCAGATCCCTCCTTCTCACACTGTCCCTCTGCATCCCACGGCTCTTCCCTACTCCCCTTTTCCTTCACCCGTTTTCTTTCTGCTGCGCTCCCTCAATTCCTCTCTCCGTTCCTTCTCGGCAATCACTCCCCTCAGCCTCAATCCTTCTTCCTCCCACTCCTCTGAGTCTCTCACCCGCCGCCTCCGCCAAGCTTGGCGCCTTGTTCCTCCCACCATCTCCTCTTGACCACTCTCTTTACTCCCCACCACACCATGCTCCATCTTCACCAGCGTGCGCAACAAGGTGGGCGTTAATGAAAGGAGCACGGGGTTTCTAGTGCTCCTCACTGGGACCGCGAGATAACAGGACTGTAGTGTGTATAACAAGCTAAAGAGAAAAGGATCTTCCCTCAAATGCCCGCACGTCTTTAAGTCCAAAGTTGAGGGAAGCGTCGCAAGGCGCCGCCGCGCCTTGCCAAGTTGCAGTTGAGGGAGTTGCGGAGTTGATTATTGGGGCGTGGAAGGGTGCTACTGGTGGGAAGAAGTAGAGTGATGGAAATGTCTTGAATGCTCTTCTCTTGGTGTTGAGGTTGCGGAGAGCGCAGAAAGAGGCCTGAGAGGAGAGCTCAAGGAAGGCAGAGCTGAGCAGGTGGAGACAAGCAAGCAGGCAGCTGTAAGGAAGCTTGAAGCCCTGAGAATACTGTCAAGGCTGATCAGTGAGAGGAGGGAATGCAGAACGGTACAGCTTGACATGTGAGGAGCTTGCCGCCCGCAACACCAAAGCTAGTGTGAACGAGGCTGACCTCCAACTGAGGCAAGGCAACCTGTGGGTAGCTCGACAGGTAGACAGACTGCAATTGCACCGCTGGTGTACTCGACTGAAGCCAGGAACCGGCAGCAATTGGGAAAGGCAAGCAAAGTGAGGAGAAGTGATCTTTGCAGCACCGAGGGTGCTCCGAGAAGCCCCTGGAGCCAGCCAGCTGCGCCATAGCAATGTCCTACAGCTTAAGGGTGACTGAAAATAAAAAGTAGCCTCCTGGGTGTGGCAGGAGGCAAAAGAATGATTCGTAGCGACGTTGGCAGGACTCGAACCTACGCCCTCAGAGAGGATCAGCTAATCGGTAATACCAATTCTAGGCTGACGCAGTAACCACTTTGCTACAACGCCTTTGCTTGTTGTAAAAAGCTTGCCTTTAGCCATCCTTATTCTCACCGGCTGAAGCAAGAGAGATCAGCTCTGGCGTGAGGGCCGAGGAGGATCTCCGGGGAGGCTGAACATGATCTTGTGCACCTACATCAACAATCTCAGCCTGTAGTGTGGTACAGGTGAAGGGGTTGGGTCGGGTTAGGGATATCTTGGCGCTCAAGAAGTGGCACAAGATCAACCACGTCGCATGGCCGATAGCTGAAGAGGGTGAGTTTGACTGGCTCGAGGTGCTCAGAGGCGCTGCCAAGAGGAAAGGGTCAGACTACCAGAAGCCCCCTTGCCCGCCCGTCACCCTCGCCATGCTCGGTGCTCTCCACAAGAACCTCGGAAGATCGTCGCTCGATGTAGCCGTCAAAGCTTGCGCCTTCCTTGCCTTCCACGGTGTCTGCCAACTAGGAGAAATTACGGTCGAGACGCAGAAGTTGTTCAACCCCAAGAAGACGTCAAGTGCAGCGATGTAACCTCGTTCACATCGCCGAAGGGACGAAAGATGATGGAGATCGAGCTCCCGTGGACCAAGACCAAGAAGCCTAACAAGAAGCAGATTGTCGCACTTATCGACCACTCAATGTGCAACCCAAAACGAGCTCTCCTACAGCAGATGGTCTTCAAGTCAGCGCCCGCCGACGCCCACCTCTTCTTGTACTTCAACGCAAAGAACAAGCTTGTCCCAATGACTCGCAACGTCTCCCTCAGGCGCGTCAATCAGATTTGGCAGACGGAAGGCCTACAGCGATTTACCGGACACAGCTTCCGCATCGGAGGAACGAACTTCTTGCTCAACCAAGGCGTGCCCGAGGAGGTGGTCAAGCTTGCCGGGCAATGGAAGAGCAACAAGTGGGAGTTGTATGTGCGTAGTAGGAGAGGATATGTAGGAGATGCGCTATGGAACCAAGGACAAGGACGTCATGATGCAGGATGATACGAACTCGGTCGGGTGAGCTGCTGCTCTCTCTTCCTTCCTCGACTCTTGAGCTAACTTCTTTCCCCTCCTAAACAGGCCTTCACACCGTCGCAAGTCTGCGGGTGAGTGGGGCCCTCAGCTCAGACTCTGCCGTGCCCGACATAGCTAATCTTGCTGTGTGAATAGCTGCACCAACATCGGACTTCTCCTTCTCGTCGACTCGTCTCCCCCTGCAGACCCTCGCCTCGAGGTAGGCCTTGGTCGCAAGCTTTGCTGAACGACTCCCGCTGAGTGTTTCTCTCCATTTGCAGTCAAGGAGGGACCCCGTCCTCTCCTCCTCCAAGGGCGAGATCTTCTCGCTCCAAGCACCCTCGTTTGGCCGTCCACAAGGACTCGCTCGCGTCGCTCGCTCCCTTCAATTTGTCTCCTCCCGATGCCCTCCTTCCTCCTGGTCCGGCCCCTCCTCCGGCCCCTCCTCCGATCTCTGACCTGCCTCCTCCTAAGAGGCAGAAGAAGAGGAAGCGTGCTACCGAGGCGCACGACGAGCCCTTCAAACCTGATCCTCCTGCACCGGCGGGACCGAGCGGCTCGGCGGGCAAGAAGCCCAAGGCCAAGAAGGAGACAAGGAAGAGGAAGGAGAAGAAGGCCCAGGAGTTTGAGGCTCGACCGCGTGCCACCACATCGACGGCTCAGTACAAGCAGAGGCGGACCCAGGAGGAGCGCGTCGAGTCAGGACGTCAGCGTCAAGTTGTATTCGAGAAGAGGATGGACGTCATTGCCCAGATGTCCATGAAGCGCCGGGAACAGCAGCAGGAGCTCGACAAGCTCATTCAGAACCTGCCGCCCGACATCTCTTCCCTTGAGCATCTACTCCTCATCCTCGACGCCCGCAACTCGCACCTCAGCCGCTCCCCCTTCCCCCGCTCCGGTCCTTTCTACGACTACCTCAGCTGCCATCTTGATCTAGTCGAGCTTTGCCTCAACCTCGCCCGAGACCCGCACTCGTTCGACCCCTCGTCTTCGCCGTTGCTGCAGCTCGTCACCAGCAAAGGAGTTCGGGTGGGGGAGGATGTTGAAGTAGGGGAGGGGGTAGCGATGGTCGGAGAGGAGGAGCTGCAATGGAAGAGTCGCTTTGGGGCGGAGGAGAGTGAGGTTACGGATGAGAACGGGGAGGGAGAGTGGGAGACTTTGGCGTCGACCGAGCAGAAGGAGGAGGAGAAGGTCGAGAGCAAGGGGGCGACCACAACGGATGAGGCCGACGTATTCACCAGCAACTCCCCATCCTCCTCCCCCGCCACTCTACTCCTCTAGCTACGGGTACTCCTCGGCACCGTCACCGACTCTCGTCGACAAGTCGAGACCCTCCTCTCTGATACGAAAGACAAGGATTCGCTGGGTTCAATGAGTCTTAGTACGGTGCGAGAAGTACCAAGTTGCATGAACTACACACCTGGGTCCGACGAGTCTTAGTACGGTGCGAGAAGTACGAAGACAAGAGACGAAAAACCCAGTCCATTGATGACTTCCGAACGAGAGCGAGAGAAGGCGAAGGGAATGATGCTATGCGAAGATGTGCGAGGGGATAAATCACTCCGAAACCCATGACCACCAAAATCCCCTTATTCCCCGCTTCCCCAGCTTCCTGCGCCGAAGCCTGAGCTGCGTCGACCTTCTCGGCGACACTCTCCAGCCACCCGCCTACTCCCTCAACCAAAGTCCCTACCTCTCCACCCTCAACAATCGGGACGACCAAGACCCAGCTACTCGCATCTACGCTGGTATCCTCGGACGAGATGGCTGCATCGGGCAGGACCGTCAAGACGAGGACGTGGTTGGCGCCGATACCACCTCCTTCAAGGCGTTCATCAAGACAAACGGCCTACAGGACGACTTTGATGTCTACCACCTCCACCTCAACAATGCAGAGGGTCTCTGGTCGCTTGATCCCTCCCTCCCAACCTCCGCCGCCCTTCGCTGCCACCCCGCGACGGACCTTCTTGAGTCAATGATGGTCACCTGCATGGGTCTCGCGGGCTTCAATACGGCAGCCGGAGGTTTGAGGGAGCCCATGCTCCCCGGTCCTCACCTTCTCGCCCTCCGCGACTCCGTCAAACAGCTCGACCTTCGCTCGGATCCTCGCTTCTCGCAAGAACTCGCCAACGCTCAAGCCACGGTCACTTGCCGTCCCATCCAGCGCTCCCTCTCTGCCCACATCCCGACCACCCCCACAACCTTCTCCTCCCCCTCGTCACCATCTCTCTCCCCTCCTTCTCCATCCCTCGCCTGCGCCCACACAGATGACCGCCAACCGCTGAGCAATCGGGAGCAGCGAAAGCCCCAGGACGAGGTGCAGGACGCGATCAAGAAACGCTTCAAGTTGCTGGATGAGATGTGGAAGGGGCGAGGAGATGGAGGGCCAACGATCGATCGGGGGAGATTGGACAATGTCGCTCGACGCTCGACGCTCGGCGGCGGTGAGGATTTCCAACAACGGCTACGTCAAGCGGATCACGCTTCTCAAGGACATCACCGTCGAAGAGCATGCGCACCCTAGGATTCGCTTCTGGGCCAACACCGCTGGTCCAGCCCCCAACCTCCTCCACCGACTGCTCGTCTTCGCCCGAGGACTCGCCAAGGACCACCTCGATGGACCGCGGCCGGAGGAGATGGACTATGATGAGATCACCGAAGCGTTCGGCGCACTCATTGATCTATGGGATATCATCCTTCGCCACCGCGAGCTTCGCCTCGTCCTTGTCCTCCTCGTCCTCGGGCTTCTGCAACTATGGAATGCTCGTGGCTTCGTGGTCCATTCTGCCAAGGTATGTCTCTTTCTCTATTGATCTTCATCTCTCAGCCTTCCTTCTCTCTGTATCCGTTCTACACTCTCCCGCCGAGTGGTTCGCTGATCCGCCTCCTTCGCAGCTCGCCCAACTCCTCACCTCCGGCATCCTCCCCTCACTCTTCTGCAGCAACATTGGCCCAGATGATTGGGAAGCTGTTGTCGTCCGTCAAGACTTCAGTTGCCTCCACCTCCTCATCGCCGACATCAACCTCCCATCCTGGCACGACGTCCCTCTTTGGGACTTCTCCCACCACGTCGGCCGTATCATCACCATCGAGCTCGCCGTCGGCCACTTCCGCAACGTTATCCTCTCCTTCCGTGGCGGAGCGGCTCCATACGACACGGTCTCCACCCTCGCTAACCGCAACATGCTCTCCCTCGCCACGCTCAAGGGCAAGATCCTCCTCTCCGTTGTCAACGCACTCCGGCCGACGGACGACAAGGACTCCAGCATTGCCGTTCGCGTCATGGTCGAGGACGTGGCCGCAGCCGTGGGATTGAGCGAGGCAATGGAGGAGGAGAGGAGTTGGTTGGTCGAGCATGTGGGCGCGTTGCGGAGTGTTCGAGTGATGAGTGGAGAGGATAGGAAAGTGCAGGCATTGGGGGGGAGAGGATGGGAGAAGGAGCTGAGGGGAAACGGTGGGAGGAAGTAGAGGAGGAGATTAGGGGCGAGCGAGCCGAAGCTCGAGGTGTCAGGTTCTCGACTGTCGTTCAAGAGTGAGTCTCTCCTGCTTCTTCTCCTACTCCCACTATTCTCGGTGTTGCGTTAGGGCCTGCTAGCTAACCTACTCCCTCTGCAGTTGGAACGACGCAGCCGAGAAGGCGGAGGGACACCCAGCTATCAGTGCCAGTCCCGCCATGGGCTCCCCTCCTCCCTCATCGCCGTTTCCTCGCCCGCTTCAACCGTCGTGGGGAGCTCGGGCTGGAAGGACTAGCTGCTCTCGCGCAAGGAGAGCACCAACCTCTTCCGCTCAGCCCTCACCTACGGACGCCGCCCGCTCCTCCACCTCTCTGAGAGGGATCTGCTTGCCTTCCAGGAGGTCCGCAAGCGTGTAGGATTCGACCTTCGCGGGCAGTGGACGTCAACCATGACCTACGAGCAGGCGTTGACTCGTTTGGACGATTACGAGCGGGCAAGGATGACTGTTGGGGATGGAGTCATCCTCCTCACCTGCCTTGATTGCGGTGAGGAGGTCATCGGCGGGGAGAATTCGGGCCATCGCTGTCCCTGTCTCTCCGCCGCCCCTCCTCCTCAGCTCCCCTCCTCGAGCCCCTTTGCCACCACCAAAGCCCCCTCCTCCCGCCTTTCCACCTACCAACGGCGGCGTCACCCATCCAGCTCCCACCGCCCCTGCACGCTTGCCTCAATGGAGAAGGTGTACATCTTCTACCCGTTTCAGCTCGATGAGCTCATCGGTGCGGAGCTGCCCACAGGCTGGCAGGAAGCTTGAACGGTCAACATCATCCGGGAGGCAACACCGGAAGCCCTCTTCGCTTCTTTCTCCGACGCAGAGCGGAGCCACCTCAGCGACCTCGAGGCCATCGACGAGGACCTCGGCGCAATCTACTTCGCTGTTCTCCCTCCAACGGCGACCAGCGAGGAGTCAGATCAGCAGCGTCAATGGCTTGAGCACCAAGCTTTTGCTCGCATCCTCCTCCACCTCGCCAGCTTCACCCCTACCCCTCTCATCACCGCTCGAGACGGCTCGGCAGTGGGAGCCGAGATGATCTCTCGTTGCCTGGCTCCCCTGTGGTCAACCGGCCCAGCGGCGAGCTCGATCCTCAAGCTTGCACAAGACGCCCAGCAGCCAAGCACCACGAGCGCCACCAAGGGGACCACGAGGAAGGCAGCAACAGCTCGGCTTTGGACGTGCAAACCCTCGGATGTCTGCACAGGCTACTCCTTCACCGCTACGTCCGAGTTCCCAAGGCATGACAACAACCACGCCGAGAAGAGGAAGGAGTTTGCCTTCTTATCCGCCGACTTTACCTCCTTCCTCTCCCTCCCCGCCACCCTCATTCTTCGCACCCACCTCGCCACCTGGAGGTTCACCACGGGCAAGTCGGATCCAGCAAAGGCAGTCTTTGAGAGGAGTCGTGTCAGGCCGGAGGCTTGGAGGTAGAGGAGGATGACGAGGGCGCGGCCGAGTGGGAGGGGGAGGAGCTCGGCGCCGGCGCCAGGGCGATGGAGTGCGGGTCGGGGGAGGAAGGAGGAGCTGTTGATGTTGTGGTGGGAGGTGAGGAGCTTCCTGCTGAGGATGCGGTAGAGGCCTTGGGCGAGTTGAAGAGGAGGGAGAAGGAGTTGGAGAAGAGGGTCGCTCTTGAACTGCGTCGGCTTGCGAGAGAACTACAAGGGTTGTACAGTTGAGTAACACGGTCTATCACTGCCCATCTTGATTTGCCAGTGAGAGATCTGAACAGCTCAAGTAGGCGACCGAGAGCGAGCCCTTTGCCCGCCTTCAAGCTTCAAGTCCGAAAGTCGAGCTGACACCGCTCTTCTTCCTATCATCTCAAGCGGCTTAAATGCCCTCAGCTGCGCCTTCCGTCGAGGGCAGCTCTCTTCGACAATGCGGGCGAGCTGGAGACTACTTGGCTACAGCAACCTGGAGCCAGAGCCAGCTCGAACGACTGGAACTTTCATCACAACACTTGCTCACAGGGCAGGACAACTCAGGAGGACAACGTACGGGAGCAGGTTGTCAGCCACGATCAGAGAGCTACGCTGTAGATTATACGTGGGAAGCGCATGGTGAGCTACAGCCCTCGGTTCGAGCCTTGAGTTGCTGAAGGTCAGCGCGCTGCCCCGCAGAGGCGTACAAGGGCAGCTAGCTGATTGCATCTACTACAGACGTACACGTGCTCCACCTGCCAGCCTGCCTGCGCTTGCAGTTCCCTCGCCTGCTTATCACAAAGGTGTGCTCGACGGTTGGACCTTGGAGCTCGATAGGCGGCTACTCGGACCATGGCAACGAAACAAGCACGGCTGTAGATTCTGCCTGCTTTGAGCTGATATTGATAAGCTGTGTTGAGCGGAGTTGATGATGTTAGTCTCGAGGTGTGTGCTCATCGTCTCCGGCTTGCTCGCGAGTAGGAGGGGATCAGAGAGCTGACTCCAGCCGCCGTCTCGCTACAGCATTCCCCACGTACGCCACCCTGTCAATCCATTGCCAAGCTCCCCCTCGCCTCGGCCTTCTGCTTCTCGCACCTTGGCACCTCTTCTTTCACGCCTTTCCAGCCCGCCTAGCTGTACCCCGACTGCACTTACAGCTCCTTCCTCGTCTTATCTGTACCTCAATCTGTTATCGTTGCCAGTGGGATGGTGTACCTTTAACCAACTCTCTGCAAGTGAGACAATGCTCAGTGTTGTTGGGCTCGCCGCTAATTAGCGCTCACTCGGTGGCGCATAGGCTTCCTCGGTGGAGCGGGCCATCACTTGCTGGTATTGAGGGGGCTGTCGCATACGTCTTGGGGCAAGAAGGGAAGCCCAAGGGCTGTTCAGCAGAGGAGGGCACAGCTCCCTGGGACAGCTGAGACAATGCGAGACGATGTTGGCGCATTACGGCCGAGGACTGAGTGTGAGTGACGCTTGTCTCTTTTTTGAGGAGCGGCAACTCATCCTTGCTTCGCGCCATACATCCTTCGCTCAAAGCCAGCCTTTCCCTCTGGTGGCCGTCTCGTGCTGGGCGGTCGATGGTGTGTTCGGACGAAGGTGCGGTTCTTGCTCATAGCTTCTTGCTTTACATTGCTCACTCTTCTCTCGTACAGCGCCAATGACGAGCTACCTGCCGTCGACGGCATCGGTATTCAGCTTGGAGAGGGAGCTGAGGCGTTGGGTCAACGGTCTCCGGTGAGCTCTTGCCTTGTTTGCGCTGCATGAGCACAAGGTGTCCAGAACAAATCCGCTGACCTGCGCTCTCTTGCGTCTGCATCTGTAGGAGCTCAAGACGTCAATGAAGAGTAGCTCTGTATGAGGCTTACTGCCCTGCTCTGGGAGAGCCAGGCCTTTTGTTTAGGCTGCATGCAAAGGCGAGACGGGAGGAGCTTACTCAAGTCGAGTGGATTGAAGCAAGCAGCAAACGAGAGATCACCGAGCTCGTTCCCTTGGGAACCTCGTGAGCGGTCCTGTAGGGGTAAAGAGCGTCGGAGAACGGCAACACTGTAGCAGTATTGAGCAAATCCACCTTCCCCTTTTACCACACTACAGGCTGAGATTGTTGATTTAGGTGCACAAAATCATGTTCAGCCTTCACGGGGATCCTGCTCGGCCCTCGACACAGAGCTGATCTCTCTTGCTTCAGCCGGTGAGAATGGGGATGGCTGCAGGCGAGCTTTTTACAACAAGCAAAGGCGTTGTAGCAAAGTGGTTACTGCGTCCCCTAGAGCTATGCACCAGAAGAAGGTGCCTCCCGAGTCCCCGGTGCTGGCAGGGAAGAGCAAGAGCGACACTGTAGCAGCATTGAGCAGATCCACCTTCCCCTTTTACCACACTACAGGCTGAGATTGTTGATTTAGGTGCACAAGATCATGTTCAGCCTCCCCGGAGATCCTCCTCGGCCCTCACGCCAGAACTGATCTCTCTTGCTTCAGCCAGTGAGAATAAGGATGGCTACAGGCAAGCTTTTTACAACAAGCAAAGGCGTTGTAGCAAAGTGGTTACTGCGTCAGCCTAGAATTGGTATTACCGATTAGCTGATCCTCTCTGAGGGCGTAGGTTCGAGTCCTGCCAACGTCGCTACGAATCATTCTTTTGCCTCCTGCCACACCCAGGAGGCTACTTTTTATTTTCAGTCACCCTTAAGCTGTAGGACATTGCTATGGCGCAGCTGGCTGGCTCCAGGGGCTTCTCGGAGCACCCTCGGTGCTGCAAAGATCACTTCTCCTCACTTTGCTTGCCTTTCCCAATTGCTGCCGGTTCCTGGCTTCAGTCGAGTACACCAGCGGTGCAATTGCAGTCTGTCTACCTGTCGAGCTACCCACAGGTTGCCTTGCCTCAGTTGGAGGTCAGCCTCGTTCACACTAGCTTTGGTGTTGCGGGCGGCAAGCTCCTCACATGTCAAGCTGTACCGTTCTGCATTCCCTCCTCTCACTGATCAGCCTTGACAGTATTCTCAGGGCTTCAAGCTTCCTTACAGCTGCCTGCTTGCTTGTCTCCACCTGCTCAGCTCTGCCTTCCTTGAGCTCTCCTCTCAGGCCTCTTTCTGCGCTCTCCGCAACCTCAACACCAAGAGAAGAGCATTCAAGACATTTCCATCACTCTACTTCTTCCCACCAGTAGCACCCTTCCACGCCCCAATAATCAACTCCGCAACTCCCTCAACTCCCACCTCGTTCCGCACGCTGGTGAAGAGGGTGGGTCCTCCATCGCGCATCTTGTCGGCGTCGCGGCGCATGACTTCGAGGGAGGCGCCGACGTAGGGGGCGAGGTCGATCTGAGGGAAAGGAGGGTGGAGGGGGCAGACGAGGGGGACGAAGGAGAGCGGGAGAGAGCGATGGCAGCGAGAAGACAATCGGGTGCGGTCGGCGACAAGGTTGGGAGTGATGGGCGAGCAGAGTCAGGATGTGATAAGATGAGTCGGGGGGTTCGGCGAGCGGAGAGGATGGAGGAGCAAGGAGCGGAAGGTCAGCTCTCGTATCCTACTCCTCGGCCGAGTCGGAAGAGCGTACCTTGTTGACGATGAGCAGATCACTCTGCGAGATTCCTGGTCCTCCCTTGCGAGGGATCTTGTCGCCACCGGAGACGTCAATCTGCGCGGTTGAGGAGGGATTCGGCGAAAGAGGTCAGCGCCGAGCGAGGAGAAGGGGAGGAAGGGGCAGAACGTACAACGTAGATTATCTGTAGGTGTGAATGGTGAGGAAGTCAGCGACGAACGAGGGTGGAGCGCGACGAGAGCGGAGCAGCGAGCGACTCACGTAGTCGGCCAACTCGCGCGAGTAATTGGCTGTCGGCGGGAAGAAGCGTCAGCACGAGCTTCTGCGAGTGCGACTCGAGTCGATAGGGGAGGCAACTCACCAGCCAAGTTATCTCCACCTGACTCGACGAGCTGCTCCCAGATAAAAGGGTCAGCGAGCAGCTTCAGCCGAAGCGAGCGCCGAGACCTACCAGGAACTCGCACCCGTAGGCCGCCTGCAGCTCCTCGAGCGCTCCTACATTGGCCGAGATGTCCTCGCTGTGGTTGACGAGGCGGTTGTGTCGAGTCGGAGACGGAGGGAAGGCGAGAGGAAGGCGACGAGGGAGCGACGGAGGAAGACGATCAGCTCTCACCGTCTCACCCCAACGTACTACGAGATTCAAAAAAGAGCACCACTCACCGAATAGCAGCATGCGGGCATCCTCCCGTCTCGATGGCGCGGATGCGGCCCTTGTCCGCGAGCGCCTCGTTGCGGATGAGAAACTCTTGGTCCTCCTTGGTAAAGATGTCGTTGGTGACGACGCCTATCGGGGAGTAAGTGGAGGGCGAGGGCGAGGAGAGAGGGGTGGCGGAGGCGGAGGAGGGAGGGAGAGCGAGCGGGAAGGGAAGCGTGAGGAAAGTCAGCGTTCTGTTCCAGACTAGCTTGCACATGGCACGACACAGCTGCTAATACGAAGGTCTCCGGGGGAAGCGCTGCACGATGGCGCGAAGAGCAGCAAGCCGCGAAGCCACGCTTCAAAGCCCACCTGCTCGGCGCCGCTCCTCCGTCACCCGGCGGGGTGATCATAATGCCCCGCCACTCGATCAGCAGCTAGCCGAGAGCGTTAGTAGTCGCGACCGAGCGTACAGGCAACGTCGCCGACTCGTCAATCGAGCAAAACAGCACCCACTGAGGGCGAGCTGACGCCGCTCGCGAGGTACGCTGTACCACACGCCGGACCTCCAGTCTCTGTTCGAGGATTCAAACAAGCTGAAAAAGCTTGGAGAAGCACGCAGACCTCAAGCTAAGGCAGCCGACGCCCACTCCGCCAGCAAAGTGAGCGCCGAGCTGCCTGCCGAGGTCGCGCCGCTCCTCTGCCACGGCTGGACTTCTTCATTGCACAGACTGATACCGGAGCGAAGCAGGCGTTCATCCGCCTCAAGCAACTGCCCGAGAACGCCCCTCGGCACTCTCGGCGCAACCTCAAGCGAGTCGACCTGTCTCCGCTGGCCGGGTTTCCGTGCGAGATGCAAGGTGGCACAGGACACGAGAGGACGGCTCGACCAGAGACAGACCCCGCGACAGGTGTCCCATCGCAAAGTCCAGCTCACTAGCCCTCGTCACTCGCTGCTCGGCGAGTGACCTCCGCGCGGGTTTCTCGAGCGAGAAGATCAGAGCCGAGACGTTGAGACGGCGTTAGTGGGCTCGCAGTTGCTAGCAGTAGGGCGTGAGTCCACCAGAGAACCTCTGACAAACAGCCGCTCAGTCAACGCCATTGCTCGACCCTCGGCGCCCAGCTCGGCGTGCTGTCCGTTTGCGCTGAGCGGCAAGTCCGCGCACAGCTCGGCCCAAGCTCCACAAAAGCAAGAATGTGGGCCATCTTCATCGAGGACCCCTTCCGTCTCACACAAAGACGAAGTGGATCTCGAAGTCGAACCCAGCGCTGTCCATGCCGACGCTGCTCGCCTCGCGAAGTGCGCCCCCGTTTACAATGGCAACAGCGGTTGAGGTAGTGCAGTGCAAAGGAACTTCTGCGTCCATGCACGAAACCCACGCCGCCTCCCTCGAGGAAGCAGCAGCGAGCCTAGAAGCGAGAGCGATCCCTCGGCCGTCGCGACTCTGCACCAGCGTGACCGACTGCGCCACAGGGGCAGCATAGAGAGAGCTCATACAGCGCGGCACAGAGTGTCCACCCTCGTCGAGGACTCGACGAGAAGCGGACCTCTGAGCGGAATGGGCTGCTCCGAGCCAAGCTGAGACGCGTACGAGAGCTGAGATCTGCGCCTGCGAGGTGAGAGCAGAGACCGCGACGGAACAAGCACAGAGCACCGACCCGCAAAGCTTCTGCCTCACGAATCATCTGCTCAGCTCGCCGACCGTCAGGTCAGGCTCGGCTCGTGCTCAACTCGGCCGCACAGACAGCGCCTTGTCCTGCTGAAAGGCAAGCTGGAAGCGCGCAGACCACGCAGGGAAGAGACACGCCTATCCTCGTACGAAGACGCCTCATGTCCGTTGAACGAGCACGAGACAGCCACCGAGAGCGAGCGAAGTCCCCTCCTTGCCTGATACTGCTCCGCTGCGCCTCGACCTCTCAGACTGGACGAGTCACGTCCGTCAAGAGAGCACTCGCATCCTGCGCTCGTCCACGAAGGCAGCACCAGCTCCCTCCTTGAGAGCCGGCACCTTCGAGCGAGGAGGACGAATCGAAGCGCTAATCTTACGGCTGATCCTCCCCTTTGCCAATAGAGGGAGGTGACCAGTTTTGCATCATGCGGCACAGCTAGTCTACGTCCGATCCAGAAGCCTGGTCCACGACCCTCAGGTCGCCGACCGAGACCTCAGCTGAGCGCGAGCAGCCGCCCTCCGTGCTCATCTACTCATCTGCTCAATCCTTGAGCTCCTGTGAACTGTAGCGAGTCCGAACTGGACTATAGACCAGCTCCACGCCGCCTCAAGACAGCGAACAGCTACTCAACCCGGTGCTCTCGCTCCCCGCCTTCCCATTGGGTCTTGCAGCCCCATACGCTTTACCACCCGAACGAGCAGGCAGGCAAAGATCAAAAGCACCTGTCACCTCCGGCTTGGAGAAGCTCGACCCGTACTGCCAGCAGCGCGAATCGCAATCTCAGCCGAGCGTCAGCAGCTCTTTGCCCAGCATCTCCGAGCCGAGATTGCCGAGCTGCACGAGCAGCACCAGAACGTCGAGAAGGATGGCCGCGTATAGAGCAGCGTCCCCGCCACTGTGCGGCGGCAAAGAGCTGCTCAGACTCCCCTTCCTCCGAGAAGCTCTCAGCTCCCCCGTGCTTCGGCGAGCTCTGATGCTCCATCGCGCAGCCAGCGCCAGACTATCACAAAGAGTACCCACCTCCAACATGAAGAGGCCCGGTCCACACTACTCGGTAGTGCCGACCGAAGACCTCAGCCGAGAGCGAGCAACTCCTCGAAGCCCTCTGCTCCTTCGGAGAGCTGGCAGCTCGACTCTGCACAAGGTTCGGCGATGACCTCATCAAGCAGCTCCCCACCGTCTCTCAACGATGAGCAGCCGCTTGACCTGTCCTGCCTTCCCTGGTGCCCTACTACTCCCTCAGTTCCAACTCAATTCCAGCTCCAGCCCGACCATCCCAGCCCACCAGCACAAGAGAATGAATAGGATAGACACACCAATGTTGTACTCATCCCTGAACCTCTTGCAGAGCGCCAAAGTGAGGGCCGTCTTGCCTGATCCGACGGGTCTGGTCGTGGTGGAGCGAGTGAAGCGAGCATGTGTCGATCGGCGAGCGAGTGGGTGAGGTAGGGAGCAGTGAGGGGGAGCAGGGAGCGAAGGAAGTGATGTAAGAGATTCAGATCAGCTAGCGCCCAAGCCCAGCTCAGAGAGAGCGCCAGAGGGAAAGGGAGACGCGAGAGAGAGAGAGATGAGCTGGCAACGTACCCTCCAATACCGATAGTGAACCCCCTCTCCTGCCAATTCCTGCCCGTGAAATCAGGAAGATCCCGCTCGGCGAACTTGCCTGTAGTTGCAGCAGCTCCGGTGGTCAGCTTGAGGTCGAGAGAGGTGCGACCCCCACTGTAGGCGAGACGAGAAGGCTACAGAGAGAAGAGAAAGGGACTGACCGACGAATTCCATGCCACTATGATCATGACCATGTTCCTTGATCAAACGCTCCCTCTCTGTCAAGCCCTCCCCATCGTCTCCCTCCGCGGTTGAAGGAGCGTGTTGATGGTCGTGGGAATGGTGCGAGTGGTCGTGGTCGTGGTCGTGTTGATGAGGTACAGCAGAAGCAGAGGAGGAGAGTGAAGGTGGTGGAAGGAAGGTAACCATCGCGCTGGGTTGAGGTCGAGCCAAAGACGAGAAGAGATGAGGGAGAGAGGCCAAGGAGCGGAGGAGGCGGAGCTGGGTTGGAGCGGCTGGGAGAGGGGGCAGATGCATCATGGACAAGGAGTACCAGAGCTCGAACCATAGTACTCAGTCTACTACAGCCCAAGCTCACCCTGCTGATGAGCTGCACCTCATTCTCACCACGAGCTTATCTCGCGCCGAGCGAGCAGGCTAGCTGACGGCTGAGCTACAGACAAAGCTAGGACTCGTTCTGCAGCTTTACAAGAATGATATACCCTGCTTCAGTTGTATGCTATCAGCCCAGCCCTCCGCTCGCTCGCCGCGCAGGAGATCAGCGCCGAGCAGAGCGAATGAGAGGCAGGCTGCAGTAGAGCTGAAGCGGCGAAGGCAGACCTACCTTCACGCAGTAGACCGAGAGCGCTACCCGTGTGTATCGCAGAGCTGGACAGTAAGCTCGAGCGAAACAACTCGCTGCGAGCGAGACGGAGAGAGCAAGAGAGCTGCTCGGTGCCCTCCTCTCGCCTTGTCGCCTTCTCATCTCCCTCGCGCTCTCCTCTTCTCCGCCACTCTCGGATCACCGCGAGAGTAAGTAAGAAATCCAATACCGCGATCCATTCATCACAAGTTCATCATCGTCAATCCGAGTTTAACGTAAGGTCGTGTCCCCCTGCTCCGCTCCCCCTTCGCCTTCTCCCACCTGTTGCCTCCTCCCCTCCTCTACCGTCTCAGCAGCCCTCCGACTCCCTCCACCTGCCATCGCCGCTTCCTCGATCCTCCACAACGCCAACCGAGTGAGTCAAGCCCCAAGTCGAGCTCGTTACAGCCCGACCGAAGCCTTAAAGTGCGCGATATAGCCCGCCATGACCTCCTGGATGATCGTATCACCCCCCATATCGTCGCATTGGATGTTCGATGAGCGTTCGGCAGGGGGAAGGGAGGAGAGAGGGGAGGGGAGGGGAAAGAAGTGCGTCAGCGCCGAACACCGCTAGTCTGAAGAGCCAGGAAGCAGAGCAGGGGTAGAAAGAGGAGCGGGCGGGGAAGGTGGGAGAAAAAAGAAAACGTACAGGAGGCGTCTTGAACACGACCAAACCCGCGAGGGCGACCGAGTAGCCGAACATCTGCGATTTGGCGGGCGGGCGAGCGTAGCGAGCCAGGAGAGGGAGGAGCGAGGCGACGGCGGGGTGTAGGGGTGAGAGAGGAAGGAGGGAGTCAGTGCGATGAAAAGCAAGAGGAGATGGGGAGCAAGAGCTCGGCGCACCTGAGTGAAGGTGACGGGCGAGCCAAAGAGGACGACCGAGCCGGCGACGAGGAGGATGTCCTTGAGGACGCCTGATTGATGGCAGTGAGCGATAGCGAGTGCAGTGATTGAGTGCAGGGGTTTTGGGGGGGTTAGCTCGGCTCGGTCTCAACTCGGAGAGCGCTCAATCTCACCTGACAGCGTCAAAACCAAACTACTCGCACACCCAATCAAAAAGACAACACTAACATTCAACAGCAGCGCGACGTTGCAGTTGATGAAGAGGGTGACTGGGCCTACTCGTTCGAGGACGAGGTGGAAG
This sequence comes from Leucosporidium creatinivorum, assembly GCA_001600635.1. Taxonomy (NCBI): domain Eukaryota; kingdom Fungi; phylum Basidiomycota; class Microbotryomycetes; order Leucosporidiales; family Leucosporidiaceae; genus Leucosporidium; species Leucosporidium creatinivorum. Next base: position 41,193 of record BCKL01000046.1, on the reverse strand, counting down.
GGTGTCGAGCCTTCGAAGAGGGGGATTAGGAGGGCGTTGAGGGTGGCGCAGACCTATGAGCGTGGGAGGGAGGGTTCGAATGGTGGTTGGAGAGAGGAAGGAGCAGCGGTGGAGTGAAGAACGGAAGAGGCGAGTCAGCGTCGGGCCCCTTTGCGCCTTCCTCGTCCTGGCGATTCTTAACGACCCCGATAGCGCAAACTCACGGGAGCGTAGTAGTACAGCGACACGAGCGGGTCCATCCTCATCCCTTGGAGGAGCTTCTGGATGGCGCTGTGTGTGGTCGAGCGAGCGGTTCGGCATTGAGGGCAAGAGGATGATGAGAGGAGTGAGCAGGAGAACGAGGGAAGCAACAGGACAGGAATGAAACGTACACCAATCGAGTAGCCTCGAACATGATGCCCAAGCATTGGAAGACGAAGCCGCCGAAGACGCTGTTCGTCGGGAGTCGAGCGGGGATGGTCAGTATTCGGTTCAGTTCGGCTTCGCTGCCGGCCTTGCCCCTTTCTGTGGGTCATCCCTCCTCATGTCTCCTCTTCCTCGCTCAGCTCTCCTCCGTTTCTCCCTTCACCTCTCCCTCGACGCCCCCTGCCCTCTCACTCCCCTCACACCCCCTCCCTCTCTGCCCTTCCTACCCCTCTCCCACCCCCCGCCAACTCAAGCGAATCACACCACTCACAAGTTCAACTCCCCATAACTCGCCATCGCAACACCAAAGCTGATCGCCACGACGACCACGGCGGTGCGTTTGTTGAACTGGTCGAGGCCCATGAGGACTGACATGGTGAGGACGGCGACAGAACTATTGGAGAGCGAGGATTCGAGCGACGTAGTGGGAGAGGGGGATTTGAGCGGGTGAGGGAAAGAGGGAGGAAGGGGAGGCGGGAGGGATGGAGGGGAGCGCCGAAGCCAGGACGGGGGAAGAAGAGGGACAGCAAGGTCAGCTCGCTCTCCTTTGGACGTTCCATAGACGTCTACAAAGTGCAACGCACGTGAAAGCTTTGAGCATCTGGATGAAGGGCACCGAGAGGGTCAAGTAGGCGAGGTTGGAGAAAATGAGCGAGGCGGAGAAGAGGGCGCCGATGGGGACAATCTGTGGTACCAGAGCATATTGATTAGCTTCACTGAGAAGGAGGAGCAGAGAGCGAGAGAGAAGAGACCCACGTTCTTCAACCACCTGCTCGGCGAGGATTCCAGATTGGTCGGTGGTCAGCTTCGGCGCTTCCACCGTCGGGGAGCATCCGCAGAGAGAGCAAGACAGTACAACCCACCGATCCCAGCTCATCTCGACATTGTTCAACCCGTCCAGCAAGTGCGTGAACCTCAACATCAACCGCGTGCCGATCGTCGCGTAAACTAAATGGACGGTCGTGAGGAAGATGGGGCTGTACTCCTAAAGGTTAGCTTGATCCTGCTGTACGATATAGTAAGAGACTCACTAGGGGAAGTTGAGATCGCCCGCATCGTCTCCCCTGCGCGTCGTTGTCGTGGTTAGCTGCGCACGAGCTGCCCGGGAGAGGCAAAGCCGTACAGGATCCAAGCGTTCATGAGGATAACAGAGGAGGAGAGGAAGATCCAAATGCAGATAATTGGCGCAGGGTGGATCTTCTTGACCTACAGGGCCAGCAAGCAGCGAGCAGCGCATTCCGTCCAGGGTCAGCTCTCTCGCTTCGAGCTGTAGGGGATCAGATCAGAGCTGCAGACTCACAGCACTAGTAGCCTGCACCGGTGGTGGTAGACTCTCACTCGCTTCCAGCTCTTCCAAATCATTCTTGAACTGCGCTTCGTCCGAGCTGTTGTGCTGTGCGCCAGAGCCAGAGCGCTCGTCCTCTTCGCGCAAGAGAGCGTCCGCTTCCGCTTCGGCGCTGAGGTCCTGTAGGGCAATCTTGTCCGGCGCCATTTCGAGTCGAGGTGAAGAGGCGGTGATTTGCGAGAGGGAGAGATGTGGAAGAGGCCCCGCGCGGCGTTCTGAAGGCTTGAGCTTAGACTACATCTCGCTCGACTTCTTTACTCCGCTCCAACTCGAAGAGTGCTTCTCTACTGGACTACAGCTCGCCCTACTCAGCCTGCACCCTTCTCGATGTTCTTACAACCGCTCGACGCGTCTCGAGCGGAGCTGGAATTGGAACGAGCCGACTTGAGCGCCTCGTAGGGAGTCTGAGCAAGGTGAGTAGCTCTCTTGATCTACTGAAGAGTATATCCTTCGCCCTGCTGGCTCGAAAGCGGTCTTGGAAGCTGATCTCGGCGTTCGTCGGGCTGCAGAGTAGTGAGGCTCTGTAGCCCGCCGAGAGGCTCTCACCGTTCTCGAATGGAGACCCAATCAACTTTCCAAGGCTTCAGAAGCTCCCGCTGACCCACTCTCTCTTCCCCACTCTTGCAGTTTCTCTCAACTCGACGAACCGGACGTGGGAGGAGCGCCGAGCTGCTCTCCTTCGCAGGGAAGCTCGACTCGACCATCTTGACCAGCATCGAAGCCCTCGACTAGGATCATTGAATTCCCAACCTCCACCTCTACTCGTCACCCCTTGCCCTCGGCCAAAAGACCCCTCCCGCCTGCTCAGCTCGGTCGAGCGCCAACTGCTGTCGCGAGCGGGCCGAGGTGTGATGAGCGCCGAGGCTGTGCGCCTGAAGAGGAGATCAAAGGTTCAGCTCGTCCTCGAGAGAAAGACTGAAGTGCAGAAGAGAATGCACCCCCTCATGGCCACTGCTTTCGGCCTGTCCTGCGACGTGAGCCGACTCAACCCGACGGCGAGTCATGCGCTTCCGAGCATATCCAGTAAGTTTGTTGATGGTGTTCAGGGCCTTCCAGTGGTGGTAAGGTCAAAGGTCAGCTTCTTCTTGCCTTGCTCTGGCTCCAGATAATGCTCGACTAGCCTCGGGCTCGTCGCGCAGAGCTTGAGTGAGCCTGCGAGTGATCTCCATGGCTGACAACACCCCCGCTTCAGGGATAAAGCTGAAACGAATGGCGAGCTCATAGCGATTGGCGTCGTAGAGCTTCCTCGAGGCTCGTCAGCATGCACGTCGAGCTCCGGGGCGATGGTCTAAGGACTCACATTGGCGAGGGCGCGACCCTTCATATGCACATTCTCATAGCGCTTCAACTCTTTCTTCACCTCAACTTGGTGCCCTGCGACCCACCCCGCATTGATGTTCGCCGAGTGAACGAGCAGCATGGCCAATACCTTCTCACTGATCTCGGCAGCCAGACTCTGCGAGTCCGTCTCTTTCTGGTGTTTGGCTTTTGGTATGATGAGGTTTTTCTCAATCTCGGGAGGGTTGGAGAGCCACAGGTCGTGGAGGATGTCGAGCACCGCGTCGAGGATGTTTCGGTGGTGCTCGAGCGAGGCGAGAGTAGGTGCGGGGGCCATCAAGAGGGAGGGTTGCAGAAAAAACAAAGAGCAAGAGAAGAAAGGGAAAGAGGAAAGGAGAGGGCGAGAGGAGTGACCAAGGAAAGCGAGGGTGGAGGCCCGTCGCCGAACCCCGGGGAAGCCAGACCGAGGCGATGAAACGTGAGGCTCTGCTGCATGCGCCAAGGCACAGGCGCAGGGACGAGGGAAAGCAGGGAAAGTAAAGAACCAGAGGCAATGTCCATGTCGAGACGTGACCAGCAGAAAGCGTGAGATCGGCGCTCGGACTTGGCCCGATGAGCGCCGAGCCGTTCTCGCCCTCTCTTTGGTTAAGCAGCATATTTGTTAGTTCAACTGCAGCGGAACACATTCTGTCGCCTCCGCTTAGCATCCCAACCTCCACCTCTACGCATCACCCCTCGCCCTCGGCCAAAAGATCCCTCCCGCCCGCTCGGCTCGGTCGAGCGCAAGCTGCCTCCTCGTTTGCGTCGAGGTTTGATGAGCGCCGAGGCTGTGCTCTACCTAGCGTCACAGAGAAGTCAGATTAGCTAAGACCCTGCAAGACGAGCAGACTGAGAGGAAGAACTTGGCTCACCTGGCTGCCCGTCAAAGCATGATGCTGGGCGCCTCGAGCCGGAGACTGAGTCCTCTTCTTGAACTGCCTAGGCTCTCGTCCTGGCACAATACTAACGAGCCTCTGTAAGCGTGCAGATGCGGGATGCGAGAGTTCAGCGTCGCGAGCAGAGGGCGAGCGTTCGAACTCGACGCCGAACTCACCTCCTCGTACAGAGCCAGGTAGATGCGCCGAGTGACTTCTAGCTTCCCTAGAAGTCACTCGCAGGACGGGGAGGTCTTCGTCGACGGGGATGTTGAACCTCGCTGTAAGCTGCTGGGCGTTGGCTCTGTAGAGCTGTGCGAAAGACAGGGTCAGCGCAGCGCTGCGCTGAACGCCGAGGTCAAGCCCGATAGCAAGAAGGAGGCAGCTCACCAACAGAAGCGGTCTCTCAGGTGCAAATACGTTGTTGTACGCTCGCAACGCCGCCGTCGCGTCCTTCTTCTGGCTGACAATCCAACTCTCCGAAGCAGCCTGCCCGTCAGTGACTGTCTCCAAAAGCGCCTGCACGCTTTTGTAGAGTTTACGAGCAACAAGCTCCGAGGGAACGGAGGTCTTCTCCCGGTGTACTAGAGCTTCTGGGTCCATGTCTGGGTGAGGGTTGAGCCAGAGAAGATCGAGGATGCTGAGAACGCCGAGCAGGTGGCGCCGGCCTTGACGCAGGGTTGCGGAGGTGACTAGCACCGGTGTTGAGACCATTGCGTGATGAGTAATGGAAGAAAGAGAGATCCAAGCAGGAAAATGGGCTGCAGAAGGAGCAGACAAGCTCAGGAGCGCCCCTCGGAAACGAACACTGAAGGATCGCCGAACTGCACTGCCGTGGCTCGGAGCTGCCGTAGGGCTGAGGAAACAAGACTTGCAGCTATGCTGCAGCTCAAAGGTATAGAGGCTTCCAGATGTTGCTGAAGAGGAGAGGAGCTGCAGAAGTGACTGGGACAGGGCAAAGAGCGAGCGCCGAGCAAAGTCCACGCTTCGGCCTGCAGTCGGACTTTCGGTCAGCTGCGACGTCAGCTACGAATAGTCTCCCCTATGAATGTTTCTTCTGTGACGGCTGGTGCTCCGTCTATGTTTATGACATCTACTGAAGGAGGATAGGGAGGACGTTCACGCCCCGACATTTTGGCCCCGTGCAGACTTGGGGTACTAGTGGAGTCGGGACGAGGTCAAATCATGTCTGTGGTACTACTGCAAACTGTCCGCTCACTAGACTCTTGATAAGTAATATCGGCGACCGGCACTTCGGCGATCCGCTCGGCCGGCTCCTTCTCCACCTGCTCGACTTCCTCTCTCGCTCTCTCCCCAGAGCACTTCGTATCGTTTCCCGACAACATGTCTACCGATAATTGGACTCGACCTATTAATCTCGCTAAGCGCCCAGTCGCCATCATCGGCGGCGGGTTTCAGGGGAGGCGAATTGCCTACATGTGGGCGACGCAAGGACGTCCTGTGATTGTGTTTGACACCGTTGAAGGGTCTTTGAAGCAGACAGCCGACTACTTGGCTGAATGCAGGGAGATGAACTCGGTGAGTCGAGCTTTGGCGAGAGAGCCGAAGCCGAGCTGAGAGCTTACCATCTCGCTTCTCTCTCTCAGAATCTGGGCCCCCTTACGACCACGTCTGATCTCGCCACCGCCGTCAAGGATGCTTGGCTTGTTCTGGAGGCGGTCTCCGAGGTGCTGAATCTCAAGGGCGAGGTTTTCAGCCGGCTAGAGCAGCTCACGAAGCCCGACGCCGTGCTCGCGACCAACTCGTCCTCGTACCGCTCCTCAGAGATCGCTGGGCACACCAAAGTGCTTCATCGAGGTGAGCTTTGTCTTGAGAGTGTGTCGAGATTCCCCTACTGACCGCATGCCCTCTTCTAGTCTGCAACATCCACTACTTTCGCCCGCCCGAGATGTAAGCGCTTCAGCGGAACCTCAAGCATGCAGCTCGAACTGATTCTGAGCTCATACCCAGCATCGCATGCGAGGTCATGACCTCGGGCAAGACAAGCGTGACGCTTCTCGATGTGGTTGTCGAGCAACTCGAGCTTCACGGTCACCAGCCTTTCCGGGTTCGAGCCGAGTCGACCGGTTTCATCCAGAATCGGATCTGGGCTGGTGAGTTATGTAGGGGGGTATGTCACGGTGTATCTTCTCGGGCGCTGGCTGCCTTGCTCTGCTGCAGCCATCAAGCGCGAAGCTCTCCAGGTCGTCGCCGAGGGAATTGCCGAGCCAATAGACGTGGAAGCCCTCTTCCGCGCTCGGTTCAAGACGCCCCAGGGACCCTTTGAGATTATGGATGGAGTCGGACTAGATGTTGTGGTACGTCTCTTTCTCCATGCTTAGCCGTTCAGACCAGCATTGACGCCTCTTCCCTCGCTTTCCCTTCAGCTCGACATCGGTAGGTCGCCTAGGGGTTTCACTTGATTCCGCACGCTGACCGGCCCTCCTCTCGACCAGAACACCACTACGCAAAGGAGCGAGTCGGCCTACCTCAATCGCCTCGAGACCTGCTGCAGCTGTACCGCGAGGCTGGTGAGCTCGGCACGAAGACTGGCTCGGGCTTCTATGATTGGACAACAGGCAAGCCTCAACCATTACCAGTCAAAAAGCTTGCAGTAATGCTTGACCCAGGTCTGTAATCGAGTACCGTCTTCCCAGCGATTCAGCCGATAACCCTCGGCGAGAAATCATTCCTCCGTTCTGCCGACTTGGGTCTGCCGCTTCTCGAGCCTCGTCTTTTTTTGACCTTACGGCGGCGTCCACTGCCGCTTCGGGGACTTGTCGCCTTACGTAGAGAGAGGCTCGGGCACTTGTCGGCGATTTCTCCCCCACTCAAAAGAGGCGCCTCCCAGGCTTTCCATCCTTTCTCTTCCCTTCATCTCGCTTCACATGCTCTCCCAGCGCCTTCAAAACACCTCTTGCTCACTCTCCAAGTCCAACACACTACTTCGCTCCATCTCCACCTTTGCACCCTCGCTCGCGCGCGCCATGCCGGAAAAGCAGAAGAAGGAGGGAACAATCGCCTCTGTATTCGCCTCTCTCTCGAACACTAGCGAGAGTGCTCTTCCCTCCCGCTTCCGCGACCTCAAGCGCGACATGGTCGGATCCGAGCTGCACGGCGACTCGATGCTCCGAGCCTGGCGTCAAGTGCTCAAGGACCTGCAGCCCGAAATCAACAGCATCGTATCGAAGGGACCCGAGGTCATCCCGACTGTGCAGTACCCCGACGAGGCGACCGCGAGGAGGCCCCTCAGCGAGTGGATGAGCGCCGAAACCCTCGCCGAGATTCGTCGACGAGGAGTGGTGAGGATCAAGGGTGTCGTCTCCAAAGACCAAGCTCTCGAGTGGAAGGAAAGTGTCAAGAGCTACGTCAAGGCCAACCCCCAAGTTCGAGGTGAGTTCAGAGAACGCCGGAGCTCGAAGTTCGCAGGGTCGGCGCGAGCTGTCCTCGAGTCCTGGTCGGCGCCTGCTGCTCCGCTACACTGTGATCAGACGCTGATCGCGTACCTCAATAATCTACAGGCTTCCCGGAAGATGACAAGCAAGTGTTCGAGCTGTACTGGTCCAAAGCTCAAGTCGCCGCCCGAGGTAAGCTTTCGGCTCTCTGCCCTCCCTCTTCCCTACGCTGACCACCCCCTCCATTCACCCACAAAGCCCACCTCAATCTTCTAAATGTGCAACGTACCTTCCTCAACGGCCTCTTCCGAGCTCCCCACCTCGAGTCCATCGACCCCTCCTCGACCGAGCGCGCCATTTCCCTTTCCAACGTCGTCTCCTACGCCGATCGCCTTCGCATCCGTCATCCAGGAGACTCAAAGTTCGCTCTTGGACCCCACATTGACGGCGGAGGAGTGGAGCGCTGGTGAGTGGTCCGAGTCGCCGGTCTCGGAGATGGAAGCGCTAGCGGAGCTCGCTGACTCGGTTCCCTCCGTTCAACAGGGAGGATCCCGAGTTCCGCTCGTACTGGAGGTCAATCTTGGAGGGTACGTGCGACTGGCGAGAGCACGACGCTTGGTCATTCGGACGAGATGGACAGAAGCTCGTTGCCAAGGGCGACCTTTGCGAAGCGCCGGGAGGGGTGAGCCGACTTCGACATTGCTCCTCAACAGTCGAGCAGAAGCTGAACGAACCTGCTACAGTGCTCCGTATTCCGACCCTTCCAAGGATGGCTCTCGATGAGCGAGACGGGCCCGAACGAGGGCACTCTCCGAGTCCTCCCCCTCCTCAAGGAAGCGACCGCCTACATCGTTCTTCGCCCCTTCTTCCGTCCTCTTATCGCCGCCAGCCAACTCCCCGACGGCACCTACCCTCCCGAGTATCTCCACGCCGACAACTGGGTCGTAAGCCCTCTCTTTCCAATCGCCGCCCCATCTTCGGCGCTCGCTGACCCTTCCGTCTAGCTCGACACCGACACCTCCTCCTTCCCCGGCTGTTCCCTTGGCCACTCGCTCGAGCTCTCCCCTCTCACCCATCCCCATCTCTCCCTCCCCACGGCCATGACCTCCATCCCCCAAGTCTCGCCCGGCGACATGGTCCTTTGGCACGACTCGATCGTCCACGCCGTTGAAGCCCATCATCAGGGAAAGGGCGATAGCTCCGTCATGTACATCCCTGCCATCCCTTTGACGCAGAACAATTTCAACTATTTACTGCAGCAGAGGAAGGCTTTCCTCGCCGGCCGGGTGCCCTCGGACTTTCCTGGAGGCGAGGGGGAGGCGAGATTCGTAGGTCGGGCTACTGAGAAGGATGTGGGGAGTGTGGAGGCAAGGAGGGCGATGGGTTTGGAGGAGTTTGAGGTGAGGGAGGGGATGACGGAGGCGGAGAGAAAGTTGATTGAGGAGTGTAATGCGAGGTTGGCGGAGCTCGGGGCCGAGGCGTGAGCTGGGCTTCGGCGCTGAAGCTTAGTAGATAGCATCTCGTTTGTACCTTATCTGTGTACCTTCTCAACTTTGTCATCTAGGTCAGTGGAAAATGGAAGGCGAAGCTGCAGCGATCCAGCGCCGGCGAAATGGCTCAGGAGACAGCGCCGAACTCGCCCTCTCCTCGCTTCTTCCCTCCTCTCATCTCACCGCGGACTCCGAGAAGGATCAAAAAGAAAGCAAGATTGCACAGCGTAGCGTATCGAGAGAACTGAACTCAAAGGGGGAAGACGAGAGAAGCGAGTCGGGGGTGTAGAGGAGAACGAGAGGCGAGGGGCGGGTTTTAGGGGAGGGGAGGGGGAGGGGGAACGAGTCGAGGCAAGGGGAGACGAAACGAGGTCGATATAAACGGAGAGAAAGGAAGGGGAGTTACTGATGGGGTTATGAGAGCCGGAAGCGGAGGAAGGGATTTTAGAAGAGGGCCCTGTTCGCGGTCGAGTGTGCGTCAGCTATCGTAGCTCGCTAGCGCAGGAGAACGAGGGAGAAGAATAACCCACCAAGTCACCACAAACACGGCCACCGCGATTCCAACAACAATCTGTACCGGCACCCCATCGCTTCCCTTCTCCATAACCACCGCCTGCGCCGTCCCCGGCACCGCTCCTCCACTGCTAACCGGCGTCTTCTCACTCACACCACGACTCCTCAGTCCCGCGGCGGTCGATTCCGAGGCAGCGAGCTGCTTGCGAAGCGAGGCGATCTCCAACCGAGCGGCGGCGAGTTCGGTGCGGAGGGAAGAGTCGTCGGTGGGGAACTCCTTGCTGACCGCCGCGGAGGCGGAGGGAGGGACCTCAGCACCACTCTTCTCTGCCACTGCGCTGGCTACTCCAGTGAGCCCAACCGCCGCGGCAGCTCCAGCGATCGCTCCTCCCGCCGCGACGGCAGCTTGAGAAAGGCCGGATTGGGCTTGGTCGAGGAGAGGGGAGGTGGAGGAGTGGGCTGGGGAGGGGGAGTCGGGCGCTTTGTCTGCGCCGGCGGAGGGGGAAGAAGAGGAAGGAGGAGTGCCGAGGGTCGAAGCGAAGGATTGGTCGGCGAGGTTGGAGACGGAGTTACCATTGGTGGGAGTGCCGGAGGAGGAGGTGGAACGGACGGTGTTGAAGTTGGAGGAGGGGGTGGACTGTAGTGTCGTAGAGCAGAGAGGAGAGTCAGCGATCCCGCTCGACTAGCGAGCGAGGAGCTCCACACGGCGCGTCTCAGAGGCTTTAGCAGAGAGCAACAGGCAACTCACCTCCTCTTCGTGAATCGTTCCATTGGCTCCATTGGTTCCATCCTCGGCAGCAGGCAAGTACGCGCACCGGATCTTCTGCTCGTGAATCAACGACGGCTTGTCGGACGAGGCTTTATCCTCCTTCTCCACGGCGGCCCACTATTCGCGCGTCCACCATCATCAGCGTCTGCAGGTAGCGAGAGGAGGAAGGAATGAGACGAGAGACGAACCAGCTCGGCCAAGGAGGACGACTCGCGGTCCAGGGTCACGACGACGGATTGGACGAGGAACTTGTCGCGGCATTTAGCGCCGGGGGCGGGGTCCTCCTTCATCGGTTGGAGGAGCACTGTAGTATGGTAGCATTGGCGGAAAGGTGGAGACGAGAGGGAGAGGGCCCGGGCGAGAGCGATATCGGTCAGCATTGGAAATGACGAAAGGTGCTTGGGTGGAGGAGGCTTCGGAGGGAGAACGGGACAGGGATCCGATGTGCTACATGCAGTAGAGCTAATCCAGCTTCCTCCCGTCACCTCTGTGCAGCTGTACATGGCCCTCCGCTTCAAGAGCGCTGGCAGCGCGTCGCCTGTCCTCCCACTTGTTCTGTAAGTGAGCAAAGACTGACCCTGCACCTCGACCGTCTCTCCCGGTTCGATCCTCCCCGAATTAGGCCTGACGCAGTACTGTTTCGGCGCAGTTGTCTTGACCTTGTAGACGATGGGTTGCGAGTTGTGGTTGGAGACGCTCAGCGTTCGCTTGACCAGCTGGGTGAGAGGGCCTGTTCGAGATGTATAGAAAGGGGTTAGCTGGGCTACAAGGGTACAGAGTAAGAGAGAGAGCGGTGAACGTACGCTGGAAGGCGAGCTGAGAGGAAGGGGAGAGGGTAACGCTCATAGTGACTGAGCGAGGGCTGGCGCTGAGAGTGACGGCGGGGCTGAGTAGGGTACAGTGAGAGGAAGCTGTAGAACGGTAGGGCTAGCTGGCTGAGAGACGAGACGAGACGAGCGAGGATGAGGTAGGAGCGAAAGAGACTTGGGAAGCTCAGCCTCTCGACTTGGCCCCGTCAGAGCGAGAGCGAGACACCCGGCTTCCTGTAGGGGACCAGAGCGGTCTCTCGGAGTGCTACAAGACTGTAGCCGATCAAAGCTAGATTACTACAGTCGATTCTAATTATCGCCGAGCCTCTTCTATCGAGCTACAGCTCGTTCTCAACTGATTTCTTGGCCGCTTCTGCAACACACTGAGGTCTCTTGAAGCTTCTACTCGCTTCGCTTCCAGCATGCTCAATCGACTGCTCTGCAACTTTGCTCACTTACGGCTAGCCCGCAGCTCTCGGACTGACCTGTTCTCGGCGCTCGGCGAAGGCTTGACCCCTTCTTTCTGCTTCTCTCTGGAGGCCGCGGCTCGCAGATTACGCCGTAGCAGGTTCTAAGTACTCTGCTACACCAATCACTCCTCCCCCTCACTCATTCACCACTTCGGCCCACAGAGCGGTGCAGGGCCGCCCCTTGCTTTCCTGCTTCTTCGTCCTGCTCGCCTGTGATGCCACCAGATCAACCTCCAAAGCACAAGAAGCTGCCCGCATGCGATAGATGCAAAGTAGGTCCTGCTGCTCTGCTCCCAGGCGATCCTGTAGCTGACGCGGCGATTCCTGTTGCTCGCCTATAGGCGAAACGCGTCGTTTGCTATCCTCAGCTGCTGGGAGGGAGCTGTCCGCGATGTGTGGAGGGTGGGATTGAGTGAGTCTCTGCTCTTGCTGCTGGTGCTGTAGGGCAAGCCCGAGCCGAGGCAATGAAAGGCGAGGGCGACGGGCGCTGGCGACTTATCGGACTCGCCGAGCTGTCATGAAGCAGACAAAAGCAATCGCTGACCAGCTCTCAAACATCTGCTGAACAGATGTACCACCACGCCCGTCACTCGACGACCGCGCGGCTCTGTCCCGCTCGAAGAGAAGCAACCTCGCCGACAGCAGAAACGCTCCCCTTCGGTTCACTTGCAGAACAACCCTTCAGGCAGCAATACACCACTAGGTTCATCTCCCTTGGATGTGGCCACCTCGGCTGCTGCACACGCTACTGCCGTAGCTCCAATGCAGGACCTCTCGCCCGACCTCGTTCAGCACCTCCTCGACGGTTCGTCCAGCTCTGCCGCTGGCTCGTTCGCTGAGAGCTAACAGCCTCAACACACAGTCTTCGACCACCTCCCCCTGCGAGCGCACCCCGGCCTGCCTCTCTCCTCCCTCCGCTCCTCGCTCCACTCCCTTAATTATCGGACCTCGCTCCTCCCTCTCCCCTCCCGAGCTTTCGCCTACGCAATATGCGCCTGCTCCGCTTTGATCGCTATGCATCCTTCGATCCTCGGACCGGGCTACCTCCCGAGTTGGGAGGAGCTAGACCGAGGCGTCGTCGATTGGAGAGAGTTCGGTCGACGGAGGGAAGGAGCTTGCAGGGCTTTGAGGGAGGAGGCGTTTAGGTTGGCGAGGGAGGCGGATGTAGTCGCCGAGTGGACGGATGCGACGAATGCGGCTTGCTGCTTTTTATTAGACTACCTCGATAACGGTGAGTCAATCCTCACCGCGCCGACAGTCATCGCCGAAGCTTACTCTCCCGCGTTACAGGTCGACCCTGCACCGGCAAGATCTCGAGACCTTATGCTGTTGCACTTCTGGCTCATGCTCGAACGCTGGCAGAGGTGTCGGAAGAGCCCTCTTTCGCTCACGGCATGGGCTGGTCCGCTTTCTTGGTGAGTTCGGCTCGCGGCGTTCTCCAAACACACTCCAACTCCCCTCTGCCCACCCAAAAGGCTACACAAGCTCTCAACTCCATCTCCCTCGGCTTGCCTATCATCTTGTTCGTCCCGGCTCTCGTTCTCCTCCACCGCCGAGCTCAGGCTGACCTTCCTCGCTCGTTCAGCACCCCGGGCGACCAACGCACACTCTACGGCGCCAATCTCCTCACTCTCGACCAGATGACGATTAAGCTGAGGGATGCAAGCACGACACATGATCTGCAGGTCGTGCTGCAGTGTGTGAGGCCTTGTGAGTCGTTTCGTTGATCTCTCGGCGCTCGGCGCTTTGAATTGACATCGCCTCGTGAGGTCTCGCAGACACCTCGCAGGTCATCGACCTAGCACGCCAAATTGACGAGAACGTGACTGGTGGTGTGTTCTCTCTCTCTCTCTCTCCCTCTCGTGCGAGCCCCGAAAGGCTTCGGCTGACCCTCGTCCCACGAACAGCCTACCCTCGCCGTCGGCCCCTCTCCTCCCAACACCTCCTCAGCACCCTCACCTCCCTCAAATCCCTCGACGTAGTCCACTCCCTCCTCCTTGAACGGCTCTCCATCCTCCACCCTACGCCTACCCCGTTCCTCTTTCCCTCCCCGTCTCGCCCATCAAGCCGAGGTCCAGGAGATCCCCTCTTCCTCCAATCCGTCATGCAGGCGGTCAAACTCGTCACCAGCACATGCTACACGACTCTCGTGCTCGCCCTATACCAAGAAGTGCAGCGGCGCGCTCTCGACGACGGAGAAGGAGTCGGGCTCGGGGCGGAGAAGGAGAGGCAAAGGCTGAGTGGGTTGAGGAGAGAGGTGCAGGCGTTGGCGAGGGACGCGGCGAGGGAGTTTGCAGAGGGGTGTGGGGATTGGCCCGGGTGGGGTTATGGGATGTACTTTTGTGATGGTGGGGGGAGTGGGAGGAGGTTGGAGGGGTGGGCGCGGGTTTTGCTGCTGGAGGGTGAGGAGGGCGAGGGGGAGGGAGGGGAGAAGGAGGGAGAGACGAGAAGGGCGCTGAGCACGTGAGTCGAGGTTGTGGCTCTGATTCGAGGGGGACGAGCGCTGGAACCGAGGAGCTGACGCCCAACCCGAGCAGCATCCTCAACGTGCTCAAGCTCTCGCAATTCTCCTGCAATGACCCTTCCATCGACTCCGCCATCGTATCCATTGGGTCTCATCTCCAAGACCTTCCAGCACCACACGGCCACCTCCTCAACGCCGGCGCGCCTGCACCTTATCTCGAACCCCCAGGCCACTCCCTCGGCCTCCACGATCCTCAACTGAATCTCATGCTGACAGAGGATATCAATCTTGGTGGATGGTCCCCCATGTCGTCTCTTGGCGGTGTGAGCTTGCCTACGGTGGAAGGAGGGCAGCCTTGGGGATATTAGAGCGGCTCGGCGATGGAGTGAGGGGTCCGGTCGAGAGGAGTCGGATTTTGCTCGGCTTTTGAAGCGTGGTAGATAAGCTCGCTATGTCTGTATGAATGTACCATTGAGCATGCTTTCGACTGGATAGAAGTGAAAGGCCTGGGTCCCGCTGAGCAAACCCGGCTGTAAATGAGCTGGCTTCGAGGCCTTTTGTGTAAGGGAGGGTGAGGATGCGGCTCGCTGCTCTGCTTCTCCCAACACCTTGCTCCTCTTAATCGTTACCTCGCCTACCGACTTAATCGACTCGACTGTACCTTGATAGTCCCCTCCAAGGACTCGTCTCGCTCTTCCTCTCAGCTCTCCCCGCCTCTCTCTCTCTCCCCTTCTCTTTCGCGCGCTCAGCTTGCTCGTTAGCAGCCATGGGACAAACCCTCTCGGAACCCGTCTGCGAGAAGCATACAGCTTTCGCAGAGGATGATCGGTAGGTCCTCCTCCTCTCTGCTAGGCTACAGCTCTTCAGCAGCAGCAGCGAGGCAGATTGCGCCCACCCGCAACGCACGAGACTGACCTTAGGCTTCTCCTCTTCTCTTCCGACGTATAGACTCGCATGGGGTGTATCAGAGATGCAAGGATGGCGTTTGAGTGAGTCTCTCCCCTTCTTCCTGCTGTCCTACAGCTCCTCCGTCTCCTCAAACGGCGGGGACAGCGACAGCACCTGCCACCGCAAAGCTGACGCGTTATCGCCCTTTGCCTTGCCTTTGCAGCCATGGAGGATGCTCACGCTCATGAGCTCTCGTTGGGAGAGGAAATCAACGGAAAGAAGACTTCCTTCTTTGCCGTCTACGATGGTCATGGAGGTAGGTCGGCTCAAGGCTTGAAAGGGAGGGAGGAGCAGTCGGGCTTCATGCTGGGCCTGCTCCGCTTTCCGTACATCTCGCTCAGCATGCTCACAACCCTCCCTCTACGCGTATAGGATCCACCGTCGCCCGCTTCGCAGGAGATACCGTCCACTCGCGACTCGCCGCCAACGACGCTTTCAAGAGGCGTGATTTCGAGGCGGCGCTCAAGCGCGCCTTCTTGGAGACGGATGAGGATCTTCGTGCCAGTGCGTTTCAGGTTCTACTGCTGCGTGGATCGGGTCCGGCGGAGGCGCGGGCAGGGAGGAGGATGAGCAAGCGAGGAGGGATCGCCGATGCGTTGCTGAAGGGAGGGAGCAGAGCAGGGAGCAGAGGGAGGGAGATGACACAGCAGGAAGAGTAGGACTGACTCTGTTCGACTTCACGCAGACCCCGACTTCCGTGGCGACCCTTCGGGATGTACCGCCGTCTCGGCCATCTTCACCGAAGACCTCAAGATCATCTGCGTGCGTTCGACGCTCTCCCTGTACTGCCTGCGGCTTCACACACGCTGATCCCGCTCGTCCGTCTCATACAGGCCAACGCTGGAGATTCTCGAGCCGTCATGTCCCTCGGAGGAGAGGCCAAGCCACTGTCGTTCGACCACAAGCCTACCAATAAGAGCGAGACGAGCCGCATCGTCGCCGCTGGTGGATTCGTCGAGTTTGGTCGTGTCAACGGTGGGTCTCCCATCGCCTTCTCGACTTTTCGCCGAATCGACTTCGGTCGAGGGTCGAGCGAGACCGAGCTCTTCGCTGACCTCCTGCGCTTGCACACAGGCAACCTCGCACTATCGCGCGCCCTCGGAGACTTTGAGTTCAAGCAGAGCACAACCCTCGAGCCCGAGCACCAGATCGTCACCGCCGACCCCGACATCACCATCCACGAGCACACGAGCGAGGATGAGTTCCTTGTCATCGCTTGCGATGGTGCGTTGCGATTTCGCTGGCTACTGAGATGTATAGAGTAGGATTGCAGCTGACTCTCGTTCTACTCGCTACCCCTCGCCGCTTTCGCCACCATTCAGGAATCTGGGACGTCCTCACCTCGCAACAAGTCATCGACTTCGTGCGCCGCTCCATCGCCCTCGGCAAGCCCCTGCACACCATCTCGGAAGACCTGATGGACCGCTGCCTCGCTCCCGATTCCGATTGGGGAGGAGTAGGATGCGACAACATGACGGCCATGATTATCGCCATCAAGGATCAGAGGACCACCGCAGAGTGGTACGAGTGGGTCAAGGGGCGTGTAGAGGGTGGTGTGGGGTACAACACCCCGACGGAGATGGTCGACCCGTTTAGCCAGGGACAGGGACCTAGGGGCGCGCTCTCGGCGCCGGGTGGAGGAAGGGGCGCGGGAGGACCACCAGGGAGCCTTTCGATGGCGCTCGGTGGTGGAGGGGAGGAAGAGGAGGATGACCAGGATGATGATGGCGAGGAGTTGGACCTGCCGGCGATTCAGAAGGCGTTGCAGGCGAGGATGGCCGAGCTGGCCAGGGAGGAGGGGATCGAGGAGGGTAGTGCGGTCGGCGTCTTGGCTGAGGGGAGTAAAGAGGGTGCGGAGGAGGCGGGCAAGCTGAAGACGAGTATGAGCCCGCCGACGACTATCTAGTCGGTTCGGTCGCTCGGTCTTCTCGGTTCCCTCTCCGTTCTCGCTTCCCTTCTGTGTACCCCCTCCTCGTCCCTCCCGTTCTGTTTGACGATACCCCCCTTCAACTACCCTTCCTGCCTCTCCCATCCCTCGACCTCTCATCCACGCCCCCTTTCATCCTCCGAGCCATCCCTCGCCCGACTTCATCCCTCCTACTACCCCTCAACTACGTCGAGCCAGAGCAGAATGTACAACACACTTATGGTGAACATTTGCGCGCTTGAGAACGGAGAGACAGCGAAGAAGAGGACGCGAGCTGACTTCTTGGGCTTGGCTCGGCGATGACTGCTCGGCCTTCTTCTCGTCGTCTTCTCGCGACGCAATAACGAAAGGGATGCTACCCTGCTTCTTATCAAATAACTCTTCCCTCTGACTAATGCAGAAGAAGGGGCGAGCATCGCGGTTCATCGCCTCGTCCTGGTACGCTGGGAGTTCGGCGACGGGAGTCAAGACTCGCCCTCCTCGGACTTTGTGCAGCGAACTGATTTCTGGACTCTGCTCTTTCACTCCGCTTCCCTGGCGACTCTCTCCTCGATGGCTCCCTCGCCGTCTCTGGCAAACCTCGAGAACAACCGAAAGATTCTCAAGGCCGTGCTGACCATCCTCGACGACCTGTGGCTCTCCAATCCTCCCGATATCGAGAATATCGTCGTCCCCGCTAGTAAACCACCCAGCAGATGCTACAGGGAGACGGACTCCCACGCCCTGGCTGCTGGGATTAAGGAGAGCATTCTCGCCTTGCTGAGTGCTCACCCGGCCGAAGTCGGTGCAGAGTGGGTTGCACAGCATCCGGATGAGGTCAAGAAGGAGTTGAAGCGCTACGAAAATGTGCACTTGAAGGGGTGCCCACTCTCTCGAGTGAGTCCTTGGCGCGAGGGATGAGGAGTCGGCCGAAGCTCGGCGCTGACAAGACTCTACACAGCTCTACGACGCCAACCGCTTCGAGCTCGCGGCACGCTTCACGAACATACCCAAAGGTCAGGTGCTCTCAGCGCTGGAGATCACGCGTACGATCTATCGAGCCTTGCACGGCGATGTGAGTCGAGGCTGAGTCGAGCTTCCCCGTAGAGGCTGAAGCAAGAGATTGGCGACACCTCAGACCCTGACCTTTGACATTACCACCACTACAAGATACTTCACGCTCGGACTCCAAACGGACATGCTAGGAAGCGCACTCACCGTGTGGCTCCTCTTGAGCCAGCGCACGCGGGACAGGCCGAAGGGACTCGCTCGAGTCATGAGCAGGTTTGGTTGCTCCTAGGTTGTTCAGTACGCCGATAAGAGCTAAAGCTTTGATCTCCTCTGCAGACGCACAGCCTCGGCACTCGTCACACCTCAGCCCGCTCGCAACAGCAGTTGGCGCTCGACCGAGCCGAGCAGGCGGGAGGGGTCTTTTGGCCGAGGGCGAAGGGTGACGAGTAGACGTTGAGGTTGGGCTTGCAGCCGTGCTAGGTGGTGTTTTGCCATGCAAGCCACATGCCTTTAAGCCAACCTTGCCGGCTAGGAAGAGAGTGAGAACAGCTCAGCACTCTTTCCGCCGACTCGCCGAGTCCAAGCGCCGAGCGCCGATCTCGCACTGCCCGCTGCTTGAGCTACAAGGATAGGCTTTCTCATAAGAGTGCTTTACCGGTTTCTTGTCCTCCCATCCAATGTTGAGGCCAAGAAATCGAGGCTGAGAGAGGCGAAGAGCGAGCTCGATCTCGGTCGTGTCGTTAGGGCAAAGGGGTTTGCTGTGAAGAGAAGTGAAGGGGGTCATTTCACAGCATCTATGTGTAAAGATGAAATGAAGAGCCTACGCTGTCCCGCTGAACACCCAAGGTGCGGAAGTAGCCGCTCAAGAGCGTTCGCCGAGCACCGCTGATATCTTGCTTTCGCACCTTGCGGCCTGCGGCCGCCGGTGCTCACGATGACACTCTGGTTTGCTCTCTTTCTCCACACTTTCAGTTCTTCTCTCTCTGTGCGAGACAGCAGAGCACCGCGTTTCATCGCCTCGGTCTGGCTTCCTCGGAGTTGGGCGATCGAAATCCAAACCCCTCTCCTCGCCCCCTTTCCTGCGCCGTCTTCCCTTGCTCTCTCCGTCTCTTGCGACCCTCTCTCGCGATGGCTCCCGCAAGGACTTTGGCCTCCCTCGAGCACCAGCGCAAGATCCTCGAAGCGGTACGAGACATTCTTGACGATCTGTGGCTTACAAAACCACGCGAAATCAAGGACAACATCATAATACCAGCCACCCGACGTCACCGCACGATGGACTCGCGGGGCTTGGCGTCTGAAGTCAAGGAGGAGATTACCAACTTGCTGAGCGTTCACTCGGACGACATCAACCCGGGCTGGGTTGCAGCTAACCCGGAGGAGGTTGGGAAGGAGCTGAAGCGCTATGAGAATGTGCACCTCAAGGGTCGCACCCTTGCCAGTGTGAGTCTTTGGTGACTCGACCAAAGGCTCGGCGCACGTGGCACGCGGCGCTGACGACTCTTGACACCACTTACTTAGCTCTATGCGGCCAACCGCTATGAGCTCTCCATCCGTTTTTCCAGTATCCCCAAGGACGAGCCGTTCTCGGCTCTGGAGATCACGCGCCGTATCAATGAAGCGCTGCACGGCGAGGTAAGTCGGCGAGTTCGGCTCGGCATGCGCCTTGCAGCAAGCAGGAGCCACTAAAGGGAGCTGACCTCTGATGTGAAAAGGCCTTGGAAGCCTTGAATGGACGTACTAGGAGGCGTCAAACTCGCCTGCTTCCTCCTAAGCCCGCTCACGAAGAAGAGGCCGATGGCAGCGATCACGAAAAGGTGCAGTTGCTCCTACCCAACATTCTTTCTGTCTCGGTATTGTATTGAGCTGATGTCTATCTGCAGCATGTTGTGCAGAGTCTCGGCATTTGTCAGACCTCGGCTCACTCGCGCAGGCAGTTGGCGCTCGACCGAGCCGAGCAGGCGGGAGGGGTCTTCTGGCCGAGGGCGAGGGGTGATGAGTAGACTTTAAGATTAGGATCGCAGCTGTGATCAATGATGTCTGGGTGCCAGTCAAGACGGTCGAATCCGAACCGGGCAGCTCCTTGTAACCTCTGCTCTCGACTCGGCGTTCGCTTCTGCCTCTCAGCTGGCTCGTGGTCTCGTTATCCAACAGCGAAGGGCGCTCGTAAGCGCCTTCGATGGATGTATTCCTTGTCGCTCGGTTGTACTCCAGTCTTTCCTGTATTCCCTTCGCCCAGCTTCTTCCCATGCTCGACCTTCTCGACTCGCCAGTCTCGGCCCAACCGCAAGTCTCGCTCAGACGTCCCACTCCTTCGCCATACCATCCAGCGCCTCCCTTCCCCGTTGCAGGAGATGTCGAATACCTGTCGTGCGTGATGCATGTCGGAAAGAGAGGATCAGTCCTCGGACCGACCGAACAAAGCTCGCTGCCGAGTTTCGGCGGAAGAATGGCGAGAAAAGAGAAACGTACCGTCCCTCTCCTCCTCCTCCAAGAACATGCGACACATATCGAACCTCTGCACTCCTGTTAACGCGCGGAGGAAGGGGAGTGTGAAATCGAGGAGGACTAGCTCCTCCTCCTTCGGGGCAGGCGAGGACGATGCGGGAGAGTGGTAGGAGAGGAGGACGGAGAGGATTAGGGAGAGTAAGTCGGGAGTGAGGGATGCGGCGAAGAAGGTGGGGAGGGTCCGAAGGGGGAGGCTCTAGATATTGAGGAGGAGGAGGAGCGGTTAGCGCCTAGAAGAGCAAGGGAAGGGCGAGACTGAGTTGACGCATGACTGACCTGGAGGAGAGCCATTTTCTCGATCTGGGTGGTAGAGGAAGAGGCGGAGAGGAGCAGCTCGAGGGAGGTTACTGTGGTGGCTGTTGTCGGTGGAGGAGGGGTTGGCGAGGGAGCGGCGAGAGGAGCGGCGGGTGTTGGTGCCGCGGGTGCGGGAGACGAGGAAGTGGGCGAAGGAGGCTGCTCCTTCATCTGCAAGACCTTGGTTTCCTGTGTGTTCTCCTCTGCTGCTGCTACAGCTTTCTCTCCCCCTGCCTCAGCCTTCTCCTCCTTATCCTCCCGCTTGCCCGGCGCCGCGAAGCCCACCCTCTTCTTCTCCTCCCTCTCCCTCTTCAACTTCTCGAAGGCGTTCTCCTTCTTCTCTGCTCCTCCGTCGAGAGTAGGAGAAGATGAGTAAGAGGGGGAGGGCTTGGTAAGTCGCCGAGTAGAGACCGCTTGCATCAGGTCGCCGCTTGCTCCTCCTGCTGGCTTTGACGTTGGGGCGGTAGAAGGGGGCGTTGATATTGTTGCTGAAGTCGGCTTAGAGGGCGCTGCTTTTGATGTTGGTGCAGCGAGTGAGGTAGGAGTGAGAGCCGAGAGAAGGCGGGAGCGATCAGTCTTGGGTTTCGGTTCGGGCTGTGAGGGGGATGATGGAGTGGGTGCTGGAGGGGCGGAGGGCTTGGTGATGGAGGGTGGAGGAGACAGTTTCGATGTTGGTGTTGTGGATGAAGGGGGAGCAGGGGAGGGCTGTAGAGCGGGAGAAGGGGGGTTCAGTAAGTTCGGCGGAGCCAAGGAGGGTAGAAGCGGGGAACGAGGGGGATGGGTGATAGGGGGAGGTTGTCGCGGAAAAAAGAAACAATGGGGGTGAATGTCAGAAGATGTAAAGACTCACCTTAACTCCCTCCTTCTCCTTCTTCCCATCGCCGAGCCCCAACTCTTTCAGCTCCTTGTCCACCTCGTCGCCCGCGCCATACTTCTTCGCTTCTTCAAAGTCTGTATAAGAGCATTCTGATTATTCTCTTCCCTCCAGCACATCAAGTAAGATCAACGCGAA
Source organism: Leucosporidium creatinivorum (assembly GCA_001600635.1). Lineage (NCBI taxonomy): Eukaryota > Fungi > Basidiomycota > Microbotryomycetes > Leucosporidiales > Leucosporidiaceae > Leucosporidium > Leucosporidium creatinivorum. The sequence continues at coordinate 19,662 of BCKL01000046.1, read as the reverse complement.
CTCACCCTCCTTCGCGCCCTTGAGCTCCCCTCTACCCTTCCTCGCCAATCCTCGGCGAAAGAGCGCCTTGGGATGATTCGGCATGAGCTTGAGCGTGGTGGTAGCGTCCTTCTCTGCTTCTTTCCATCTGTATCTCATCAAAGCTTGATCAGCCTACGCTCGGAGGAAGGAGCGCGAAAGGAGAGCTTGAAGGACTCACTGCTCCAGCTTGAGATAGACTAAAGCACGGTTGAGAGCGTAGGTGAACTCGGAGGGATCTTGCTGGAGGGCGGTGGTGTAGTGTGCTAGGGCGAGAGGGTAGTTGGCCGCTTTGAAGGCGGCATTGCCCTGCGCGTGAGATTCAAGCTGTGTGAGCGAGCGAGAGATGTAGGAGAGCAGAAGAGGGACGTACGGCTGCTTTAGAGGCGGAGGCGGAGGACATTGGTACAGGATCGGAGCAGAGCAGAGAGCAGCAAGCAGGCAGGAGACGGTCGGGCGGAAGCTAAGAGAGGGCGCGCCCAAGTTGGCTGCTTCTCCTCCTACCGCTCTCGTCGCTCGGATTCTACCAGGCTACAGACGACTCGTACAGCTATGGCGCACCCCTCGGACTCGCCTTCGCTGTCTCCCCCTGCAGGATCGCGCCCTTTACCTTCCCCTTCCCTCTCCCCTTCCATTACTTCGCTGTTAAACCCCCTCTCAGCGCCAGATTTGTACCACGATTACTTTGGAGCACCGACAGCTTATGGAGGAGATCAGAAGGTTACAGAAGAGGAATATTTCGCCCCTCCCGCTCCAAACAACTCAGCCGCGTCCAAGAAGCGACAGCGCTCCTCCTCTCGCTCCCCGCCGCCTTCGATGCCCCCACCAGCAGCGCGGAGGACTTCCTCTTCTTCTTCCTCCGCAGCCTCCCGCCCAACTTCCTCCTCCGGCCCACTCCCGCCTCCGACAGCTCCAGCGGCTCCGACACCCCAGCAGCCGACTTCAAGGCTCGAACCCTCAATCTTCAACGTAGAGCCCATCGATGAGTTTACTAGAGAAGTCGCAGATTGGTTGTGGGGGTTTAGTAAAGGGCTGGGGTGGGAGGAGGGGTATGTCGAGGTGAGTGCGAGGAGGAGCGGAGCTACTTTGGCCGGTGAGGGGAGGGGAGGGAGAGCTGCATTGCTGCAGAGGGATAGTTGAAGAGTTAGGAGAAGGATGCAGGATGCAGGACGACGAGCGAGGTAGCTCGAGGCCGGGATGAGCAGCTCGGACTCGGCGCTCGGCGAACGAACGAGGGACTGACTCCCCTCTTCTTCTCTTTGCCCGCTCCTTCCTGTACGCCTCGTCGCCTCTCCCTTTCCTTAACCTCTTCCTCCTCACCACAAACGCATCACAGATCGAAGCCAAGATTGGCGTGCTCATGGACACGCGCGCCCGAGGAGGGAATCAGCGCTATAGCCTGCCGATTCCTTGTGAAAGTAGTGAGTTGATGTTTGAGTCTCTTTTCTGGGTGTGGAGGACGTAGTGAAGGGGGAGAGTGGTGGCCTGGGGAAGGCGGACGGGAGGAGCCAGTGAGAAGGAGGGAGGGAGGGAGCGCCGAGCTGTGGTTTGCAGAGGGTGAGGAAGGGTCGAGGTTAGCGAAGGAGGTTGAGGAGGATTGCAGAGTAGAGCGTGAACAGGGGCTAAGGCTTGAGACGCACGAGAAGCACAGCAGCGACTCGACGACGACGACGGGACTCGGCGCTGACCCCCTGTCCTCCCAACAGTCATCACCGACGATTCGGGCTTCCGGTTCCAGAGCAATATGACGATCGTTTGTCCTCTTTTCTTTTTTACCTCTCTCGCTGGTCTGCCGCCGACTTTTCTGCTCGCTCCCCCTCCTTCAACCTCGCTCGGCCACTCCCCATCTCCGCCGTCGCCCTGCTCTCTACTCTCACTTTCTTTTCTCCTCGCGCCCTCACCCTCTTCTCGTCTCTCCTCACCCCTCCACCCTCGCCCCTTCCACTCGCTCGCCTCGCCTCGCCTCGCCCTCTCCCTTGCCTCCCGCCCTCGCTCCTCCTCCTCCCTCGCCGCTCTCCTCTCTCCGCCCTCGACTCACTCCTCCAACTCGACTCTTCACGTCGGTCGCCCAACTCCTCTCTTTCGACGCCTCACATCCCCCCTCGCCCGAGCAGAACCAGCACAAATCCTTCAACCTCCTCCTCAACTCGCGCGTCGAAGAGGCCGCGCACCCCGAGTATAGGGATGCAGTCGTTAGGTATATGCATACGAGGGAGGTGGATAGGTGCGTTTCTGGCTTTGCACTTCGCTAGGGGTGGTGTGGTGTGCTGTGCTGGGATGGGGTGGTGAGGGCGAGGCAGAAGGGGCAGGGAGGGGGGAGGGCAGGATGAGGAGCAAGAGGCCTCGCTGGCAGGTCGACTGCCAGCGAGGCTGTTGCTGATCCTTCTTGGCCATCTCTCTGCTACCTTGGGCGCCGAGCAGGAGGCGGGGGTGTCGCTCGCTCGCTCGCTCGCCTCGCAGGTTAACCGGATGAGGTGTCCGCTTGGCTTCGGAGCTAATACCGAGCGAAGGCGTCCTCTCACTGGCGTCGCTGTGCTCTCGAGCTCTCGACCTTCTGTTCCAAGTCGGGCAGCTCAGCGCTCGTTGGCGTTGATCTCGACGGAGACGCGAGGAGGAGGAGGCGTGCAGGTTGCCGGCGGGAGTCTGCTGGCGGCTCGCTCGCTCTTGACCACCTTATACAACTTCCGCTGCCGCCTATCGGTTTCGCCCTGAGGGCAAGCTGGGAGGCCGTGGCCGCTCCCTTGCTTCGCCGGTCGACTGGATCGGGAATCTGGTCGTCTTGGGAGCTATTCGCGGTAGCAGATGGCTTCTCCTGCTGCGCTCTGGATCGCGGGCTTCGTGCCCAGGCGAGCCGATTGACGCTCGGCGCTGATCGAATCGGCCTCGATGGAGTCGTGAGGAAGCGGAGCGTGCAGGTCATCAGCGGGAGTCTGACGGCTTGCTCGCTCGTTCTTCATCGCCTTCGACTCCGCTGCCTGCTCCCTCTCGAGATGCGCTGTGAGGAGGTCGTCGCTCGCTCGCTTGCTTCGCAGGTCGACTGGACGGGGCGTCTGGTCGGCCTCGTAGCTTGATTAAGGAGGAAGCTCTGCTCTCACTCTCACAGCTATGCTCTTGGGCTCTCGACACAGCGTTGAGAATGAGGCGTAGCTCGGCGCCCCTTCGACTCGGCGCTCGTCAAGTTGCCTCGACGGAGGCCGAAGCAGAGCGGAGCGTGCAGCTTGTTAGCGGGAGTCTGCTGGCGGCTTGTTCGCTGGCCCTCGTCTTTCTCGCGTCTTCCGCTGCCTGTTGCACCTCCAGCTGGGCTCTGAGGGCAAGTTGGGAGGCCGCCGCCGCTCGCTCGCTTCGCGGGTTGATCAGCTGGAGCATCTGGTCGACTTCGGAGCTGATACGGAGCCAAGCATTGCTCTCACTCTCGCTGCTGTGCTTTCGCGTTCCGACACAGCGTGGAGAAGGAGGCGTAGGCTAGGCTTAGCGCTCTTCGACTCGGCGCTCGTCAGTTTGAAGACGAGGGGAGAAGGCAACGAGGCAGCTCGGTAGCAGGAGACTGCTGCTGGGCTGCTCGCTGGGGTCCCCCTTCCTTGTCTTCTCCGTACAGTGCAGGTTAGCCGGGAAGGCTGAGGCGAGGGCGGGACGAGGTGCTTTGCCGTGCTTCCCGGGCTGGCGAGGTCTAGTCGGAGTAGACGGCTTAATCAGCTCGACTAGCTACCGCTCTCAACTCTGTGCACATGAGCACGCGACTCGAGCGCTCCCCGTCAGGCTTCGCGATCGTTGACCCGGGGCTGTCGTCGTGGGCATACGATGGCATTGCGGTGGTACCAGGCTGTATGGAGGCTCTGCTCGCAGTAGCTGCAGCTCACTAGGGTCGCACAAGATTGATGTACCTTCTCTGCGGTCAGAGCATCCGAGTCGGGAACTCCCTTCGCTGTTCCTCTTCTCTGTGTCCCTCCGGTCGGAGGTCTGCAGTGAGCGAGTGTGCAGGGAAGTCGTCAGTCTCGTTCGTCTCGTACCGCGAGGTTAGCGGTGAACGCCCTGATGAGCGCAGAGGCGGCTTGCTCACTCGGTCGCCGGCTTCGCTTTGGTTTCATCGCGCTCGGAAGGTGCGGTTGTCACAAGCCTGGCGTTCGGGATTGATGATGCGAGCCGCACGGAGCATAGGCCTTGCAAGAGCGCACTCTCACCGAGGGAGGACTGGAAGAGCACCAATGCAGTCTTGGCGGTCGCTGCTGCTGCTGGTGACGGTCGACTGTGTTGCAGGCGCTCCATCCGAGCGTCCTCAGTGCTTCACATGCCTCCAGCACGCCTCTCTCTCTCTGCAATCGATTAGTATGCTGACCTCACACTACCTTCCTCTCTCCCAAACACCTCTCTCCTTGGGCCTTCCCTCCCCTCCTCTCGGCGCCATTCCCATCCTTCTCCTCCAACCTCAACAACAGCTTCCACGACGTACCCTCGCCCACCGGCTCTGGTCCCAAGCGCAAGGTCCGCGTCACTCGCGACCAAAAGGATCCGAACAAGGTGCTCCGCGTCGTCGAGAAGACGAGGATCGCAGACATGAACATCTTCAGCCCCAAGCGGCTGTTTGATTGGCGGATTAGCGTTAGTGTGGAAATGCCTGGTGAGTTCGGGCTGCAGATGAGGGGAAGGAGGCCACCGAGCTGACTTTCGGACTTCGCCTTTCCTCCTCACTCTCCTCGTCCATCAACCTTTCTCCCTCTCTTCCGCTCCCTTCTCACATCCTCCGCCCCTCGCCACGACTCGTCCTCTCTCGCAGAACCCTCTCTCCCATCAACCCCCTCCACCCTCACTCGCTCCAAAGACCGCATCTCCTACTCCCACCAACTCCTCACCGTCGACCTCACGCAAGTTTCCCAACCCGCTACCGCCGACCAGCAGGGCAAGCCCACGCTGCATGAGTTGGAGATCGAGTTCAAGGATGCGAGGGTCTTGTTCGCCGAGGCGGCAAAGGAGGAGCGAGGGGAGGAGAATCAGTACCTCGAGATGGTGCAGGTGTTTTTGAACAATGTTCGTGAGTCGGGGTGTCCTTGTTGCTGTCTCTCTCATCGGGTTCGACGAACGAAGATGAGCGGCTGCTGACCGTCCTCCCTTCCATCCCTCCCTCTTCTTCACCGACCCGCTCCCCTACCTCCTGCCACCCTCTTCGCCTCGACCTTGATCTCTCTCGCTACAGGCATGCTCATCCGGAACGCCAGCGATCCGTGATGTGCGAGGCGACCAGTCGACTGTCGAGAGTCGAAGGAGAGAGAGGGGGACGAGGCAGGCAGGGATTTATAGCGGCGGGGAGCTCGGAGATGTAGCTTAGCTACATATTTGCCTAACCTCCGAAACGGTATGGTGCGACTTAAGAGAGCTACAGACGCTGTGAAGCAGAGGGGAGCTGTCGAGACGAGAGACCGAGTTAGGCAAAGCCGAGCTGCCGATTGCGAGACGAGTGCAAGGCTCGCTCTGAGCGAAGGAAGCTGAGAAAGTCTGAGTGAGCTACAGCGGGCAAGAGCTTCCGCGCGCGTTCCAAATTTCGCTTGACTTGGAGCGATGCAGCGCATCGTCAACCGTCCGCCTTCTCGCTTTCTCTCCCGCCCTCGCCTCGTTCTATCGTCTCGGCGCTCGCATCGGCCACAGCAGCTTTTCCGACTTGCCACAGTCACTCCGTGGGTAGCATGGGCTACCGGAGACAGATGTACAGCGTCTTTCGCCGTCCCCCGTCGCCCTCAGCTCGCGCACCACCACCTGCTCCAGCCAACCACCACTCCCTCCCACCAGTTCAGCTCCTCGATCATCTCACTTCACTCTCAAAACTTCCACAACACCTCTCTTCGCCCCCTTCCCCTCATCTGGTGGACGAGCTCAAGCGGCAGAAGCCCTTCCGATTCCTTCTTGCTCCTCTTACGGTCAAATACGAGAGCGTGAACCCTGTAGGAGGATGGAGGTATGCTTGTGATTGGGAGCGATTCAGTAAGGGGCTGGTGAGGGAGTGGGAAGCTACAGAGGATCGAGATTTAGGGGAAATAATCAGGTGAGTCCGGCTGTGAGCTGAGGCGAGGAAGCTGGAGCAGATCTGAGAGTTCGGGGCTACTCCCTACAGCTGCCTACACGCCATTAGAGACGCTCAGCTACAAGAAGCTCTCACCTCCCCACGCAACATCCCTCTCGCCGCTGCCGACACCTCCCTCCCAGTTCTGCGCCGCCTCCTCACCACCGCGACATTCTCCTACCCACAAAGAATGAGTTGGTTTGTGCAAAGTTTCTTTGATAGGTTGTTGGAGCCGTTTGGAGTTAGCTTGCTGCAGGGGGGGTGAGTAAAGAGCCCATCGTCTCGCCTCGGCATTCGGGAGAGGATCGAGAGCTGACTTCGAGCTTCGATGCATGGCATACGACAGAATTGATCGAGATCGTCTAGTGGAGTGGCGTCTTGTTGGGTACCTGCATGGTCCCTCGCTCGCTATCGAAGTCTTTAACCTGGTTCGTCGTTGCGCCGTCGCGCTGGCGACGAAAGCTGATGTACTCCGCTGCAGATCCTCCGCTACACTTTGAACCAAATCCCACTCGGTCGGCTGGACACCCTTGGTATCCCAGTTCACCTCTCCCTCCCGCGCCGCCTCCATCTCGGCCTCACCCTCGCCGTCGAAATCGCCCACCTTGCCTCCCAAGACCTCACCTGCCAGCCTACACCCGCTCATTTCAGTACCAGCCCTCCACTCCAAACTCTCGTCCAATCTCACCTCCAAACCAACCCCAGGTTCGAACTCGTTGTCGGCGATGGAGACCGAGCTCGGGGGAGCTTTTATTGGGCGGATAGAAAGTCTATGATGCTGCAGGCTCTGAGAGGGTCGGTTGAAGGGGGGGAGATGGGGATCCCGAATGGGGAGTATCCTTCATCCCAGTATGTTCCCGATAATGCGACTTCCTCGCCCCAATCTCTTCCCTCTTTCCTCGACAACCTCTCCTCTCTCCTCACTCGCATCGCCAAGATTCGCGTCTCCGCTACCACACTCGCTCGACGCTACTCCTACACGAAAGTCGACGCCGCTCGCCGCGAGTTCGTCACTCAAAAGGCCGCTCCCAACCGCTCCTCTTCCTCCTCACCTCCGAAGCCGTCGCCTCTCCGCTTCCAATTCGCCTCCTCCTCCACCTCCCACCATATCCAGTTCGAGGGACATACTCCCGACGTAGTCCATCAGCCTCGACCTCTCCCTATCGACCCGCTCAGCTTAAGGCGCCGACGAAGGATGAAGGAGTGGAATTGGGAGAATGCGGAGCTATCGGAGGATGAGGAGGGTCTGGAGGCGGTGTTGGTTCGCAAGGCGGTAGTAGAGCAGGGTACCAAGAGACGGAAGACTGCGGCTTATGGTCCTCGTAAGCCTGATCCCCCCTTCTCGAAGGTCTCGGCGAAGAAGGAGCTTGCGCTGATTCGCGTTTCTCCGCTTGTACGCTACAGCTACCGCCTCCAAGTCCTCCCACACCCCCCTTACCAACTCTCCGACTCCCCCCGCATCACTTCCTCCCTCCTCAGCTCCACCCTTTCTTCCCGCACCCTGCGTCGCTTCCGCCGAACCATCAGCAGACGACATCCGACCATCTCGCAACACGGCGAGCGAGGATGCGTTGAAGTTTGTTGAGGGGGAGCGGATGAGCGAGTGTGCGTTGGACGTCACGTCGAAGCTGGAGCACCGCCCGGTCGGCGTGACTGCCTCGGTCGCGGCGCGGCTCCCTTCCCTCTTCCTTCCCATCACTTCCGGCGGTCAGGCGGCCCTCTCTCCACACCCTCTCGACCCTCAAACTCTCTACGATCAAGTCGTCTCCCCCTCCTACGTCTTCAGCGACCCTCTCCTCAATCGCAATCCGGAAGCAAGGCGCCGCTACCTCGCTCTTCGCAAGTCGATGCATAAAGGCGGCGCGGTGACGGATCAGAGTCACTTGGACGAGATGTTGAGGGCGCTGGAGAGTCGTCGCAGCGATCTACCACCAGAGTATCGCTCGTCGGTCGGTCACCCCGACGTCGATTACTGCTTCGGCTCGCTCGACGCCGAGACGACTCGCTCGCTCGCGCTCGGTTTGAAGCAGCTCGTCTTCTTCGGTTACACCTTCCCCGTCTCTACCAATGGGCATATGTTTGGGCGTCGATTATACATCGCTATAGCTAGGAAGGCAGTAGCGGCGATTGCGGAGAGGAGGAGATGGAGCGAGGGGGAGAGAGAGATTGAGGGGGAGGCAGATAAGGCGGGGGCGGAGGGGATTGAGAGTATGAGTGTGGATGAGGATATGGAAAAGGCTACGGGGGTTGGTGATGTTGAGATGGAGAATGTTAGTGGGGTGGGATCCGAGGCTGAAGATACGCAGTCGGCGCCGAGTGAGTTGGCTGCTCTTACTTCTCAACCATATCGCCTTCTTGCTGCGATACTGACTAACCTAGTCACACACAACTCGACATTCACCACCGCTCTCAACCTGACCCTCCCGCCCAACTCCTTTGTTCGAACCCTCGGCGCAGCCACCTTCCCACTCCCCTCTCCCTTATGCCACACCGGCCTCGTACAGCAGCGGCGCGAGTCGCCGCTCCCCTCCTCCATCAAAGAAGCCATCTTCCGCTGCGATACCTGTCCCCAGAGTCGCCCCGCCAGCGACCGGACTCGCCGAGACTCGATCTCGCAACACACCCAATTCCAACTCTCTCATCGAGTACTCATGGCGTCGGCGGCTCCCCTCATCGTACTCTCACAAGCAACCAACCGGGATTGGATGATTGAGAGTATGGGTCCGTCGATGATTAGGGAGAGCGAGGATGGGAGGAAGGAGTTCAGGTGGGATAGCGAGGAGAAGGAGGGGTGTGTCGTGAGGGCGATTACGGAGGAGGAGGGTGAGGAGTGGTGGAACGGGCACGTTTTCGAGCTGAGGAAGGATGGGTTAGGGGGGTTGCTGTTGGTGTTTGTGCTGGATTTTTTGGGGAGGGAGGGACTCGACCGCTTCGTCGGTTTCGAGGGACACCCATGCGGAGTCGACCACTTCCGCCGATCCCCCAAAGAGTACATCTCCAACGTGCGCAACCAGGAGGCGACGATGGTCACCATCACCATCCTCGGCCCTCCCTCCCCCGAATCGTCCTCCTTCCTCGCCGATTACCACACCGCTCGCTCCAACAATGCGACCACCTACCTCGAGCAACTCTCCAACCCCTCTTACATGTCATCCGACACCTCCCTCCTCTACCTCGATCCTGCAGCGCCCTGGAAATCCATCCGCGCTCACCGCTCGACCGAGATCACGACCAAGCAGCCCTACAACCTCCTCCACCGCGCCTCCCCTCTCCTTCGCTCCCTCCTCGACACCCTCCTCCTACACCCTCTCGACGAGCCGCCTCGCAGAGACACCCATCTCGCCGATCTGCTGAGCATTCGCAGCAAGCAGCGGCTCGTCTGCCTCGCCGCGACCGAACGAGCCCTCGAGCGTGGGGAGGTCGTCGATGAGGACGATGTCGCGCTGCTGTTGAGAGCAAAAGATTCGGAGACGTTCAGGGATAAGATGACGGAAGCCGGAGTGAGCAGGAGAGATCTCGAGCATCCCATGGCCTTCAACCAAGCGGTTCAACTCGCCGTCTCCGCTCGCCGTCGGGACAAGGCTCACCGGCATCGCGCCATGGAGCTCTCCATGGACCAGTCGACAAGGATCGCCGGCACCAACTCCATCCACGTCTCGACCCCCCACTTCGCCGCCTCCGCCGACCAAACCGCGACCTACGTCAATCTCCGAGCCTGCACAGGCTGTTGGATCACACCGGACAGCTCTGGAACGTTCCAAGTCGAGCTCAATGGGTTCAGGAGGGTCGGGGAGCGACAGCAGGTCCGGCTCAAGCTGGGAGAGAGGGCGCCGGGCTGCACCTTCGGGTGTCGCGCCGAGGACGGCGGATGCCTTCGGAAGTGGGCGGTCGACCTCCCTCGGTTGATAGAGCTGTATGGAGAGGATGAGATGGGGTGGATCGCGAGTGGGTGGGCTAGTCGGGGGAGGACGAAGAGGGGGACGTTGGAGGCGGGGTCGGCGGAGGACGAGAAGTGGAAGGACGTCGTTGCGGCGTACGAGAAGAAGGCGCAGGCGTTAGAGGGGGGAGAAGCGGTGTAGGGCTTTGGTGAAAGATGTGGCTAGGTCCAGCATTGCCCCCATCAACGTTCGAGCGAGGATTGGAAACGTCGGCGATCGAGGCCACTATACTTCACCGCCCTACTCCACCGCTGCGGCCATCCTCGAAGTCGCTTTCAGCACGAGATGCACACTCTAGCAAGTCGGCTCGGCGCTGAGCCGTCTACCAGTCATCTGAAGTGTAGCAGAGCCGCTCCTTGGGGCACGTCCGAGCCCTCGACGTCGCTCGCCTCTCCCCCGGCGGCGTGCTCTCGAGCGAACCGACGACCGATGACGGGTAACGTATGGGAACTGTTGCAGGAAAGGGCTACTCCATCGTCCAGCTCTTTTCGGGCGACAGCGAGACATTGGTAAGAGGGGAAGGTGAAGTGAAGGGAAGACAGGTTCGGAGAAGGCGAGAGCGGTCAGCTCGGGTAATCGCACGACGAGCCGGAGAGTAGAAGAAGGACAGGCAAGCTCACATGTGTGTTATCGTCCAAGATCTGAGCTCTGCGAAAGAGCAAGCCAGTCTGCCGGGCTCGTTGGAAAGCCATTACGAGCCGAGCGTTGCCCGTCCGCTAAAGGAAAACAACGAGTCAGCTGCTGCTCGTCGGCATCAGTCCGGAGGAGACGAAGAAGCAGCTCGACGGCTCACACTACTAGTGCATACTTAACAAGCACGCTGGTGACTCCCTCAGAGCAGCAGAAACTGACACGGCGCTGCCGACGAGTCGAATAGAACACCGAGGTTGACGGCGTTGGATCCACCTTCCGCTTGTTCTCGTGATCGTACACGCCACAGTAGCTCCTTCTTTGGTGGTGAAGAACCAGGTTAGCCCCCATCGCTCGACCGACTCGCTCGCTCTCGGGTCTTAGCTCACCTTGCTCACTCCGCTGCAGCTGCCACCCTCGAGAACGGGTGTGAGCTCTCCAAGCAAATAGACGGTGAAGTTGTTGGCGTCCATGCTGTCAGTGTAAAACAGCAAGTCAGCGCCGAGGTAGTCGGCGAGGAAAGGCGCGCAGAGCTCACTCCTGGCAGAACTGTGGGGCGAGAAGCTCGGTCAGTGTCCTGTGCGCCGAGATCTAGCCTGAGTATGCACGCACGTAGCGGGCTCGGCGAACGAGAGCAGCGGCGTCGTTCACGATAGCGCCTGCGAGTGCGGGGGGGGAGGGTCAGCCTCAGCGTCACTGCTCGGTCGGGTCGACGTACGGAAGACGGTGTAGCTAGATTCGAGTCCCCTTGCAGACGTGCTAGGGTTCGCCTCATCGGCGAGCAGACCCGGGAAGACTGAGTTGCGAGGAAGGGAGGTCAGCGAACGCCGGCGCCGAGCATCGAGGGCGACTCACGCGCCAGCTTTTTGATGTGAGATTAGGCCTGCTGGCGATGCCGTCAATCTCGGGATCCAAGTCCCACTCGAGCGAGCTGATGGGGATGAGACGAGCAGAAGGGAGCCGCGGAGAGAGCACCAAGGAGGGGGAAGGGGGGACGGAAGCGAGTCAGCGAGAGCTGCACGACTCGATCGCGGGGGAGGACGCCTCACTCTTGAGCTCGGTGAACTGCTTGAGGCCGAGAGAAACTTGCGGAGCTGGTTGAGGGAGCAGGCGTCCTAAGTTGAGCGAGCGGCGGTGATGTCGATGATGCGCACGGCCGAGGGAGAGCCTGTAGCGAGTACAGATTATGAGTCAGCAGGTTCGAGCGGCGCCAAATAGTGTAGAGCAACTTACCACCAGCGCCGAGAGCCGGTTCAGCGGCCAGCGACAGCAGCGGAGGAGGGAAGACCTGAGGCGAGCGCAGAGCATCAGCGAGCTGTAGCCTAATAGAGCAGAGCTCTGTAGGCCGAGCTCACCTGGGCTGGCTGCTCCAGTGCTAAGGCTGGGAGTGACTGCCCGGGTCTCCGCCGCTAGGATGAGCTGCTACGATGGTCTTGTTGACAGCGGACCGCCCTTCAGTGAGGGAGCGCGTTGTGTGTAGCCATACAAGTCGGAGTCGATCGGAGAGTCTTGTAGCTGATCCGGCAGCTCCAAGGCGAAGCGCGAAGCGAGACGAACAGCGGTAAAAGAGCAACCTTCGACTTTGCGGCGAGCAAGGATGTCCACTTGTATTGGAGTACAGCTCAAATTCCCAACCCCGAGATTTTCCCTGCTCTACTGTACAGCAGAATACAAGCGAACGTCGCAGCTGTACCGTACCAGGCCAGTCGCCCGGGACCTCGGCGCTTTCGAACTGACCCCTCTCCCAGCCCCCGACCACTCTGCGCTGCTCTGCGCTGCTTGCCCTCCTCCAACTCAGTCGACGTCGCTTCTTCCCTCCTCCGCCCGCTGTACTTCGTTACATCTCAGCGGACCGCGCTATACTTCTTCCTCGCTTCACCTCAGCCCAGCAGCTCATCCTCTCCCCCGAGTAAAGGAAACTCACGACTTCCCGTTGAAAGTAGCCCGCGGAGCTGGTGCGGACATCGAGGGCAAAAGGAAAGATCGCTGCAGCATGCTACCAGCCGATACGCAGTTCAATGGGCGAGAGTGTGAGCCGAGGCCCACCAAAAAAGAGTGCCGATCCGGGTTTGAACCGGAGACCTGACGATGTACAGGAAAGAACTGCAGTCGACCGCTCTACCACTGAGCTATCGGCACAAGTTCCTTTTTTTTTCTGCTTCGTGAATTTGGATTATATGAAAACCCAAATCTGACAAGCCGAGTTCGGCAGAAAGCAGCGGCGGAGAGGCGACCGCAGCTCGTCCTGAACAAGATACCACGGATGGGCTGCAGCAGAAACCTGTCCAGGAGACAGACTCCGATGACAGAGAGAACGGAGCACAGACCTGCGAAGCCTCCGCCTCGCGACCAGCTGCTGCTGCTGTTCGGCTCAGCGAGTCCGACCACCGTCTCCGAAACTCGGCTCGGATCAAGCACGACTCCGCCGCTCAATTAGCCCACAGAATGTCCCTAGCCAAGCGGCGACAAGGAGTAGGGTCAGGCAATACCCAACCCACCCACGAGGTCGTCTCATGCCCGCACAACGAGCACAAGACCGCCTCCGAGAGCGAGGGAAGTGCCTCTCCTCGTCCGATACTGCTCCGCTGAGCCTCGAGGTCTCAGACTGGACAAGTCACATCCTTCAGAAGAGCATCCACATTGTAAGCTCCTCCACGAAGCCAGTGCCAGCTCCCTCCTGGAAAGCCAGCGCAGAAGCGTCGAGCGAGACAGCCGAGGCAAATACTCTCGAAGCTGCTCGTCAGTCCCCCAGCAAAGCGACGTGGCAAAGATCACTTAGAGGGCAGCCTTTCAAAAGCACCGACTCCAGACGCCCAGCCTACGACCCTTAAGGCCTAAAACGTGACCTCAGCAGAGCGCGAGCAGCCGCCCTCCGAGTCCGCTGTCTGACTCTCGTGTGCACAGCAGCTTGACCGTGGAGTTGAGAGCCGCTAGAGTGGCTGACCCCCGCCTCTTTGACAGCGAATAGCTGCTCAGCCCGGCTTGCCCACTCCCCACCGGCGGATTGCTCACGTTGTGGTAGATCCTCCACCGCTAGCTCGGCGAGGCGACAGAGTCCGCAAGGAGAACAAAAGAAAGAGCGGGTCGGTTTTACCCTAGAGGCTCAACTCGTACTGCCCGGCAGCGCGAACCGAAGCCTCAGCCAGCCGAGCGCCATCAGCTCCCTCCCTCCTTGCCCGGCAGCTCCGAGCGAATCGCGCGGAGCTGCACGAAGAGCAGTAGAACATCTACACGGAGGGTCGGGTAGAGCAGCGTCCCGACCACCCTGCGATGGCGCAGTGCTGCTAAGACTGCCCTTCCTCCGAGACGCTCTCGTGTCCCCCCTGCTTCGGCGAGCTCTGTTCCTACCCGCGCGGAGTGCGAGACGTCCCACGAGTGTACACCCTCTACATCACTAAGAGCCCCGGCTCGCATCACTCCGTAGCGTTGAGCAAAGACCTTAGTTGAGGATGAGTAGCTCCTCGAAGCCCTCTGCTCCTCCCGAGAGCCAGCAGCTCGACGGAGCAGCGAGGAGCATGCGGAAGAGCTTGAGAGCAGCTCCCCATCGCCTTGGAGACGACGGGCAGCTATCAGCCCATCCTCGCGCCTCCCTGCCGTTCCCCCTCCCTCCCGGCTCCGACTCAATCCAGCTCCAGCCCAACCATCCCAGCCCACCAGCACAACGGAATGAGAAGGATAGACGCACCAATGTTCCCTGAACCGCTTGCAGAGCGCCAAAGTGAGGGCCGTCTTGCCTGATCCGACCCTTGCGCCGAGCCAAGAGTCAAAGGGGGGAGGAGATCATGGCGAGAGTCGAATGGGAGAGGCAGAGAGGAGAGTGTGAGGTGATAAGAAAAGACCGAGCGAGTCTGTAGTGTAGCAGGGACGTACGTCAGCTCTCAGCGTCCAACAACGTTCAGCTCAGGCTCGGCGAGCGCACCCTTCAACGAGAAGTCCTGTATCGTAGTCTAGGCTAGCAGTCTTGCACAGCGATCAGGTCGATATATCTATAGTCGAGCAGCCCCACTCAGTCAGCTCTGGCCTTTGATCTCGCTCGAAGGAGCCCCGCTCAATTCGAGAGGCTGGAGAGCTGTAGACTTACAGAGAGCACAGCAGACAGGGAGCAAGCACAGAAGCTGTAGTTGAGTAGAAACCAGACGAGACCAAACAGCAAGAAACAGCAGGAGCGAGAGAAGCGATTGAAGCTGCTCGGCGAGGTTGAGCTCTTCCCGCATCATGGTCAAGACTATCTATTTCACACGACACGCTCAGGCGACCCACAAGTGAGCTACAGAGCCACACAGTCTATTCCTAAGCTGACCCTGCTCTTCAGCGTCGACCCTGTATTCGAATCGGCCTCCCAGAGTGAGTCAATCAGCCCTCACAGAGGAGCAGAAAGCTGACCTAGCCTACAGGACGAGATGCACCTCTCACGGACGTAGGACGGGAACAAGCAGCTGCTCTGCATCAGGACACCAAGGCGTCGCCGGTCCAGCTCGAAGCGGAGCTGCTTGTAGCGAGTCCTGTGCGTGATCGCACACGTCGACCCGTCACCGAGCAGCACAGAGCTGACCTGCACCTTACTACAGCTCCGTCGACCTCTTCAAACGATGCTCATCGGGTGCGCAAGGCCTCACCCCTTCTCGCCAGCCCACCCTGCTCGCTGACCCCCTCCGCTCTTCACACAGCTACCCCGACCTCGTCAAGCGCCTAGGCAGCGAAATCCTCCTCCTCCCCGAACTACAAGAGATCACCAACCTCCCCTGCGATACCGGCCTCGAGCGGCACGAGCTGGAAGCCGATCCCGAGCTCGCTGGATTGGACTTCTCGGTCTTGGATCAGACGGTGGAGCGGCATGGAGTATCGTGGACGAGTAAGAAGGGGTTCTTTGACGCGGCAAATGTGGAGAAGAGGGCGGTGTGGGTCAAGAAGTGGCTGAGGGCCAGGCCGGAGGAGGTCATCGTCGGTGAGCTCGCTTGGAGACGAAGGCTGCAGTCGTACAGAGCTGACGAAGCTACCCCTCGCACAGTCGTTGCACATGGAGATATCCTTCGGATCATGGCCGGCGACCATGGACAAGCAGTGAGTCCTTCAAGTCGTCTGCCTCAACTCGGCGCTGACTGACCTGTCCACCACCTCACTTTCTCCTCATTGAACAGCACTGGGCCAATGCCGAAGTACGAGCCTACACCTTCGTATCAGAGGACGACGAGCTCGCCGCCATGAAGCCGATCCGGTCGTCAGCGATAGTGACCGAGGGCGACGACGAGCCGACTACCAGCGAGAAGTAGACAACAAGCAGGTACAGCTGCATGTAACGCATCATAACTTATCTCTCGATTGCGCTGTCCCTCGACCGAGCAAGGCAGAGCAATCCTGGATGATGTTACAACAACGCTGCTTCAAGTCGTCCTGCCTGCAGGACTTCAAACCGCGCCCACCACCTTTCGTATATACAAGGCAGAAGCTTCAACCCCACCCTCCACCGACTCGGCTTACTTCTTCCTCCTCTTCCCACTCTGCTCCTTCCCTATCCGCCTTGCCTTCTCGGCTCCCCTCCCCTTCGCCATCAACTCCCTCGTGTCCAGCGGCACGGCCTCCATCCTCAGCAGCTTGAGCGTGCTCAGACAGTCGCTCATCGCTTCTGAGCATGCGGATTCGGTGCGGTGGAAGAGGAGGAGGAGCGCCGTTCGGCGAGGGAGAGGGAGGGGGATTGAACGGGTGGGAGGGGAGGGAGGGGACGGTTGCGGGAGGTCTTGGAGGGTGGGGAGGTGGAGGTGGACTCCTTTGTACCTGTGTTATGAGAAGAAGAGGTGAATAAGGCTCACGCCGAAGTGACAAGAGGAAGACAGCTCACGAGATCGCGAAGGCGACGGAGCGGCCTGTACGAGCTCAAAGACGACGGGCGGGCAGCACTTGCTCAGCCTACGAAGGCGGGATGTAGAGTTCAAGACAAGCTGCTGCGGCTGTGACTCGGAAGAGGACGACATGGGTGAACGCGAATGAGGTAGCGTCTGCGAAAGGAAACGCCGAGATGAGCTCGAGATGTCAAGAATTCAGGGTGAAGAGCAGCAACTGACTGTAGATGTGTTGAAGCCGAGCGTTTAGATATTGGAGAGGCGAATGAACGCGATTCAAGCCAGAGGAGCGCGTCGAGAGAGCTGCTTGCCGAGAGAAGTGTCAGCGCCGAACGCCGAGCCTGCTCGAGCTGCTGAGGCGCGACTCACTGAGAGGGAGGAGGAAGAAGGAAGTGGAAGAGCAAAGAGAGAAGAGCACGCACTTTGAGAAGGGACAAAGCAGCCCTCAGGCATGATTGCTCGACTTAACCTTTTGTGCGGAGCTGAGCGAGCAGGCGAAGGAGGAAGCTCGGACCTGAGGCTCCAGAAACCGCGCTGGGGTCGGTCGCCCACCGGGATGACCCTCGCGTCGGGTCGCTACATCGCCAAGAGCTTTTAACTCGATCTCGACGAAGCAGCAGCAGAGCGGTGGTGATGAGGAGGAATGAGAGAGCGAAGAGGGGGAACAGATCTGCTCGGCGGCGCACGCTGCTCGCAGAAAGTCGAAAGGCAGATCTGTTCATCAGCACCATAGATGGCTTAGTCTGTTATCTCCCCGGATCTGCTCGCAACACGCGGAGAGCGTGGCATCGCCCTGGAGCGGCCGGTCGGTCTTGGTCGCTTCGAGCCCTGCGCCGAGCGTAGGGCAGCTGGCTTCACGAGGGAGGAAGCTTTCGACATGGAAGCGCACACGGGAGAGGCTCCGGGTTCGAGAAGAGCAACGTGCAGAACCCTTCGTGACTCCGTCGTACGATGGTCGGGAGCTGGGCGGGCTCGAGATTGTGAGCTTGAGGCAGTCGAGCTGCTTCTCACTCGGACTTACAGTCGCCGAGGCAGATCAGCAGCACCATGTAGCGGCTCAGTGAAGGCCCTAGCTGTTCAGGATATCGCAGGTTTGGCGTCAGGCAGCGAAGAGAGGGAGGAGCCAGGCTAGCAAGTCTTCGCCGAGCAGCGCCGAGCTCACACTTTCGCTCGAACGCGGCGTCTCACCGGGTCAGAGTTCGTTTGTGATACTACTTGTGACATACTATATGTACTGAACATGGTATGTGACTACATAAATGGCTACAGGCCTTGACGAGACGTCTCAAACGTTCGGCGCCGAGGTTGACGAGGGGATTGCTGATGCTGTAAGAGACGAGTTGCGTGGTGCTACACTAAAGCAAAGAAAGGGTGAGCCACAGTGGTATTCTGCTGGCGAGACCGTGAACTCACCAAGATTAGACGCTCCCTTCCCCCGCCGACTCACTCCACTGTCGGCGCTCGACTCAGACTCGGTCCCTATCCTACTCGTCCGCGACTGCCCGCTGAACCAGATCTTTCCACCTCCTCTTGACACTCTTCCACCCTCGTACTTCCCTGCAGCAATCTCCGATATGCCCAGCTCCCCCGTCGGTTCAGCGACATGCGAAGGCCATGGGTCGAGGTTGGAAAAGGGAGCAGGCTCGGTGAGCTCCCTCCTCGATGGGAAAGCAGCACCGACGGGTACAGTGCTATCTCCGCCTTCCGAGATGAAGTCAAGGAGGTAGAGGCACTCGCGCCGACTGTCGCTGGAGGTGCAGGTCGGGGTTGAGGACCGGCGACGACTGACCGAGCCGGAGCATGAGGAGGAAGAGGTTGTTGGTGAGGAGGTGGACGGGAAGGGTGGCGCGAAGGGTCGAGAAAAGCCGACGAGGGGGTCGCGAGGTGCTGTAGCATCACCGGAAAGTGTCAGCAACGGCGAGGGAGGGAGGGGAGGCTGGAGCAGCGCACCTCGGTAGACTGGCTGCACCACCTCGAACACGACGGGCTCTTGTTGTGCTTTGTTGGACTTGCGAAAGCGTGAGAAGAAGCCCGACGAGCTTGGGCTGGACCCCGAGGAGGTCATGATGCTGCTCGACGAGCGCGAGGAGCTCGAGGGCATGGTCTGCGAAGGATGGAAGGGGATCAGCTTCAAGTACACGCAATCTGAGGCCTCAAGTACACGCACAGAAAGTCTTGAATGCTTATACTTCGCGCAAGAGCTTTAAAGTGGCACGAGAGGCGCTACAAAGGCGCTGCGAAGCAAAGGATGAGATCCGAGACGAGCAGCGCCGAACTGAGGCGCTCGGCGGTCGAGTGGTCGTCGAGTCTTGTAGGAGAAGGCGAGGAGATGAGTGGGAAGAGGAAGAAGGGAGAAGCGGTGGATCCCAACACTGTCATCACTGCCTAGAGGAGGGCTGAATGGTCCCTTCCTCGCTGAAAGAGTGAAGCTTCGGGAGCGTGGCAAGGCGGGAGCAAATGCGAGTTAGGCACGACTGGTCTCGACAGGCTGCATGGAGGTGGTCGAATGCAGCCCTGATGCCGGATGACAGCCTGCAGACGAGGCAGCCCCGCACTCGTCAGCAACGATTGGAGATCCGAACTCTGTTGGTGTGCAGCTGCTCGGCCGAGGGCGAAGGAGCCTGCTCCCGTCGCCGCGACCCTCCTCACGAAGGGCTGGACAGAGCAAGCTTGTGCTCTGGCACGGGAGATGATACAACACAGCTCCACCACCAGCTGGACGGGAGAGGCAGCTGCCCTTCCGCGACAAGAGGCCGTCTCCTTCGCACTCGACCGCCATCGCCGAAGCTCGCTCAACCGACTTGCGAAAGCCACTAGCGACATGCATCGACGAGAGGAAATGTATCGACATAGTAGAGAGGGCTGCTACGCTTCACCTAGTCGACAGTCAACACTACCGCCCCTTCAAAAGCTGAAACAGCGAGAGGAGAGGGCTCGGCGAAGGCTGAGCTGTAGCTTGTGAGCTCAAGGTCGAGCAGAGAGGCTTGAGACCCATTGAACACAGGCTTGCTAGCTGTCTGAGCCCCTAACGAGCCCCTGTACTACTCTGCAGCTCTCCGTGAACGTCGGAGAACGTCGAGAGGAAAAGCTGCCTTGGCGAAAGGATTTCTTGGAGTGGACAGATGATGTTGGGCGGTCAGGAAAAGCTGTAGCAAAGTACAAAGAAGCGATTCGCCCGCTTGCTACCCCC
>BCKL01000045.1:0-80383 GCA_001600635.1 Leucosporidium creatinivorum | reverse complement strand
GAAGCTGTGCGGCGCGCCTGGTGGCTGCGAGCCTTTCTGAACTCGTCCCATTAGCATTCGTTGTTTGTTGTAGCTTGATTAGACGATGCAACTTCACTCCTACATCATCTTACTGCTGCCTTTGCGAACCCGAGAACAGGCTACAGCGAGGCTCGCCGGAGAGGGCTCGGCCGCGAAGCAGCAGCAGCAGCCTTCCGTGCTCGCCAACGAGGTGCAGAACTGTCTCGCTACAGCAGCATCAGCCTTCAGCGTAGGAACATAGCCGACTCCTTCCACGCCTGAAGCACTCTGATACACGACTGGTCGCTGGCAGCGCCTTGGCCAGGAGGGCGCTTGGCTCGCGAAGGGAAATTCGCTACCTTGCTGCATGTAGTCGACCTGCAGATACCCGGACCAGGCGTCACGGCTGTGTATGAGCTTCTTGACCCTCCCCTGCTCGCGCATCGCTGTCGGATTCGACCTTGATGTACAAGTTCGCCGAGCTCGGCGCTTCGCAGGCTCGCTTCGGTCGGCGCTCGAGATACTGGGTGAACGTAAATGACTGGCAGAGTACAGGGCATGAGAAAAACGCCCTCTAAGCACAACAGACCGTATAATGCTATGGACTGAAAACAAAACGCGCCTCAAACGAAAGCGACAATCGGCACTGCTCCTCCCTCGCGGCGCTCCTCCCTCCTCTGCCCACTCTCCTCAATCGTACTGGGATTCCTGCTCCCTCCGGGCGTCATGAAGCCACCCAACCTCTCCCCCAATCCACCGACATAGTCGAAGAAGCCCCTACGCTCCACCGTCGGCGTCTCGATTCCTCCACCCGGCGGTCCCATCGACATGGCGAGACCTTTCGTCGGCAGACTGGGGTCGAAAGGCTTGTCGACACCTGCCGCGCCGACGAAGGTGGAAGCCGACCTGCGCATCCGAGCGTCGCGCGAGCCGGATCCAGCGTTCGGCGAGCGCATCTCCTTCTTCTCGCCTCGGCCTGCTCGTCCTCGTTGCTCGGGCAGGACGGCGCCCACGTCGCCGACAGAGACGGTCGGTCCAGCAGGGTCGATCCTGAGAGCGTCGCGAACGACCTTGAGCGCCCGCTCGTCCGAGAGGGTGAGGACGATGCGCTCCTCGCCGCCGCTCTTGCGCCTATTCCTCCTCTTGCGCGCGCCGCTGTCGCTCCTCCTCTCCGAGGTCGAGGAAGGAAAGGCCTCCCCTTTCCTAATGGAGATGAAGAAGGTCGTGCACTTGACGTCTTCCTCCTTCTTGGCCTTGCCGCCCTTGTTGCCTGTGCCGACGGGAGGTGTCGAGCTGCTTCGGATGGGGTTGCCCATCGTCTGAGCGCGAAGCATGGGAGGGCGGAGGGCGGCGATGAGAGCGGAGGAAGCCTTCGAGGTGTGAGGGTCGGGGTGGAGGGGAAGGCGGAGGACGCAGTGGAGGTAGGTGACGAAGCTCGAATCGTCGGCACCATTCTGCTCGAAGGGGTGAGGCGAGGAAGGGAGGTCGTGGGCGGAGATGTGAGGTGATGGCTGACCGAGGGCGGAGAAGGGAATGCCCGTCGCCTCGTCGTCGCGGACGTGGTAGAGGATTCCAGCGCAGCGAAGGGCGTACTTGATGTACGAGGTCGCTCGGCGGATGGGCTCGTTCGTAGGGTTGAGGAGGGTGAGCTCGATGGGAGGAGGGTGCGACGAGTGATGCGACGATGCGAGGGTGGAGAAAGGGTTGAAGTTGGGCGTGACGGGCGTAGTGGGAAGGGAGGAGTCGAGGGCCCGAGGCGAGTAGGGGTCGGGCGTGAGATCGGGAGAGGAGGAAGGGCCAGGAGTGCGGAGAGCGGGAACGTCGCTGATGGGAGAGTCGTTGCCGTTGTTGTTGGATGAAGTGGAAGACTGCTGGCGATGGCGAGGGCGACTGCGCGAAGGCGAGCGCGAGCGGACCACCATGGCGGCCTCGTCGCTCGAGTTGACGGTGACTTCGAGGGGCTTGGGGCCGTCGGGGAGGTCGGTGGAGGAAAGGAGTGGGAGGTCGAGGGAGAAGAGAGGCGAGGTGGGGATAAAGTCGGTCGACTTGAACTCCTTCGGCGGCGAAGGTGCCGCTGGCTTGGGCGATCCCTCCGCTGGGGGCGACTCGGACTCGCGGTCCTCCTTCCCTCGACGAACGACCTCCTCCCGCTTGCAGTAGTCCTCGAACGACCTCATCCGCTTCGGTCCATCCATCTGCAGCAAGCCAGCGAGCACTCGGCGCATGCTCTCGTCCTCGATGGCGAGGAGAGCGTCCACCACCTTGTCGGAGAGGGCGTTGATGGACGAGTGGGAGATGCCGAGCGGGTACTTGTTGGGCGAGAGGCAGCGCAGGATAGAGAGTCCGGTGCACCAGATGTCGACCTCGGGTCCCTGCGAGAGACGAAGTCAGTTCGGGCGCTTCGGCGAGCGTCGTATAAAAACGCACCCAGTACTTGACAGTTCCACTGGGCTCCCTCAATCCACGCCAGAGCTCGGGCGAGTGGTAGGCGGGACTACCGCAGCACGTCGTGAGCTTGGCCTCGCTCGAGGAGAAGTGGGTTGCGAGTCCAAAATCGAGGAGCTTGAGAAGAAGGGTAGGCTCGCCGTTGGGGTCGGAAGGAGGTGTGACGCGAACGAGAATGTTCTCGGGCTGCGAGAAGGGGAGCGAGGTAAGTGGCAGGCCGAGAAGCGGCAAAGGCTCAAGCTCAAGCCCGGCGAGACTCACCTTGATGTCGCGATGACAGACCCTCAGAGGCTGATGTAGACTCCGTACGACGCTTGCCAGCTGCTCCAACACGCTCCAGGCGAGGTTAAGCGGCAGGACGCCGCCTGGAGAGCTTGCTACGAGGTGCTCGAGCGTGACCGAAGAGCGGAGGCTTTCCTCGACGAGGTAGAAGTGACCCGGCGTCCGGATCGTCTCGAAGACCTGTAATGAGCGAGAGAAGGAGTCGGCGAGTGCACTGAGCTCGTACGACGAAGCGACGAAGCGACGAACCTTGACGAGATTCGGATGAGGAAGGAGCTGAGCGAGGATGGTAGGCTCTCGCAGAAGTCGAGTAGCGATGAGAGGGTGATGAGGATGTAGTGGAGTGTGCTTGAGGGCGTACTGGAGAACAGGAACAAAGGCAAGAGAGTCAGCGCTACTCGTCCCGCATCTCACCGACGCAGCAGCCGAGCTCCGAGATTCCAGAGCCGAAACTCACCTCGACGCTGCCCTTGCGGACAAGGAGCACTTCGCTGAACTTGCCCTTTCCCAAGCTCACTCGACGCGGATGCGGTGGTGGTGGAGTGGTGCTGGGGGATTCGGGAGCAGGCGAAGCATCGGCGGAGGCAGAAGAAGTAGGGGAGTCGAGCACGAAGGTGTAGTCGGCGACGCCTAATGGTAACAGAGGATCGAGATTAAGCGGGTCGAGAGTGTACTCGGGTTGTCGGATCTGTTGGACGAGAGGCAGAACCGTTAGCGAGCGTGCTTGGGTCTGGCGCCGAGACTGTTGTGAAGGCTCCTCCGAGCCCAGTGAGCAGCGGCCCATTGCTGTAGATCTTCGGGTGAATGTGCACTATGTCCTGCCATCCCTGCACGTCTACAGCTCTAATGGAAACGCTGCAACTCGCCTCCGAACCTGACGCGCCCTTGCGAGGCAACGCCCGCGCCTCCGGCCCCGTCTCCTCGAGCGCAAATCATACCAAGCGGTACATAGACACCCTCTAATACTCCCCTACAGCTCCCTACCTCCCTCCCGAGGCTTATCGGCCTCCCCCACGCCCCGCGAAACGTCGCAAATTGCACGTTGAAGACTCACCTGTGCGCGGATCAAGTCGTCCACCGAAGGCTCTCGTGCGCTGAGGGCTGTCCGAATGAAGATCCTGGTGTCCTCATCGTCGTGCTCGTCGCGCTCCAACGGGTCGTGCTCGCCATCAGCATCCTCTCCGCTGCCCGAGGAAGGAGCGCCGATGACGAAGGCGACGGCTTTCGACTTCTTCTTGCTGGCTGTTGGAGCTGTAGGAGGGGTGATAGATCCTCCTCGTTGCTTGCGAGCCTGGGAGAAGGCCATGCGGTCCTTGGACTCGCGGCGCCAGGCGCGATAAGCCTCACTCGACGAGGGTCGCTCCAACGGGAGCAGTTGCGTCGGATCCAAGAGGCTTAGTCGGGTGGAAGAGGAGGACCGGGTGGTGAGAGGTGTGAGGGAGACGGAGGGCTTGGCTGTAGCTCGATAGGACGCCCTCGCGGCGGGGCAAGGACGCGCCGTTGGCTGAGCCAGAGACGTCAGCGGAGGTGGTGCTGCTCCTGCTGCCTGCTGCTGGTCGGCGCTGTCCATGCGACGAGAGCTGGGCTGGTCGGCTGCAGAAAAGCTGTAGCCTTGTAGGTGTCGGGAGGTGCAAAAGCTGAAGAACGAAGAGGTGTGAAGCAGGGAGAGAAGGGAACCCGCGAAATTCAGCAGTCTCGATCCTGCTCCCATCGCTCGTGCCTTCTCCAGCTCGGCGCTCGACCTTTTTGCGCCTCCTTGGGTCGAGTTTTGCCGGAGTTGTAGCTTTGTATAGCTTCAGGCGAGTACACTGATAACACTTGTCCCATCTGATCGTCCACCCTGCACCTTTGCAGCTCTACAGAGCCAGCTCGGCGCTTCTTCCCGGCGAGCTTCCCCAGCTTCACTCAGCTTTTAACCTTCATCCTCCCGATTTCGAGACAGGAAAACTCGTCAGACATCACCACACAATCGGCAAGGTCTCCGCACCCTTATCCACGAATCTGCAGGCCTCGACCCCCTCCCTTGCAGCCCTTTCGTGACTGCCTCCCTTCGGCGATGTTTCCAGCTCCCTCCTTTCCTTCTCTCTCTCACCGCGACTGCAGATCCGTCGACCCGATTCACAGGTAGATCCCGGCGTAGCTTGATCCCCCACAAGCTGGCTCTAGCGCTATAGTACCGACGGCTCTCGATAGTCCCTTAGGCAGATTTGCGCCGAGCCGAGCCAGGGCGAAGGGAAACCGTCCCATCGGGAGCGCCGGCGTTTTACATCCTACAACACCAGACTTCGCGGAAGTGCAAGATATCCTATACAAGAGTAGACGAGGCCGCGCCTTGACCCGCCGAGTCCCGTGAAAGCGAATGAAAGGCCATCGCCGAGCCGACAGTCTACTGGCGCTGCTCGCAGTGTAGGCTGTCAAAGAGGACACAATCTCTTAAAGGAATCCGCTGCTGAATGGGTGCTGAATCGCAGGGCATCGAGAAATGTCGTTACGGGTGCCGAAGGATGGCTTTGCGGAGGGCGAAGCAGCTGCGCGAAAAGTCGACTTTGCTCTGCGGTCAAGCTCCGAGCTGACCGTGGGGAACTCGCTCTTGAGCATCTGCGTCTTCTGACGCCCCTCACTTAATCTCAAAGAATAGCTCATACCAGCCTCGCGACGAAACCCCGTTTCGGCGAACCCCCGACCGAGGCGGCCGGCATCTCCACCACTGGAACACACGCCTGAGCCGGCCTCCTACAGCAGCTTCACCCCTTTGAATGCGGCGATGGGTCGTTGCCAGCTCCGACTCGGGACAAGCGCGTGGATGAGCATCTCAGACGTCCACTCTCGGCTCGGCGGCGAAGGGCGGCAGGGGAGCTGATGTCCAAGCTAAGCTCGAGAAGAGTCGGCTTTGTAGTCGAAGTACAGCCATAGCTGTAAGGCTTTCAGGTGCAGTGCAGGAATCTTCCCAGCGGTTGCAGCCTGAGCCAGCCTGCCCAAGAAGGCGCTGGGCCGTCGAGGTCGACTCACGCTCCCTGACAGCATGTGAGGGAATCCTGGGCCTCCGTGAGACGGCCGAGAGTATGTGTTAGCACGAGGGAGCCGTTCAGATCTTCCCACACCCTGTAGCTGGGTGGCGAAGGCAGGATAAGACGAATCGCCCGATCGAGCGGTTCCATCTGCAGCGAGTTTGACAGCGCTGTGGAGCTCGTAGGCAGCTGAGGTAAGTGTACAGCTTCAATGGACCCTACCAAGTCTTCAAGAGCCGTACCAGGTCGAGCAGAAGAGAGGCGAGAGGGCGAAGAGATGAAACTGCTCGGCTCGGCTCGCTCTTTTTCCCTCGTCTCTTCGGCTGCTTCCTCGCCGACTCGACTACCTGTCTTACACCTTGATCTCTACTCTTCTACATCTCTTGCTCTGATCTCGTGGATTATGTCCCCTATCTCCCCCGGCTTTCGACTCGTCGCCGCGGAGCGTCCTCTGTCGCTTCTCTTCCTCCTCCCTCCTCCTCGTCGCCGTCGCTGCGCCACATCACAGCCGAATGGAACCGCCAGACACTCCAACAGCACTCAACGCCGCCTTGATCGCCTGTCGCCCGCCCGGTTTCCCTTCCTTCTTCGACTTTGAAGGACGTCCGCCCGTCGCCTCGGGCTCGAGAGAGAACAATAATCTCTCGGACGAGGAGCAGCAGGAGGAGGAGGAGGATCCAGACGTGCTGCCTTCTTTCACGGGCGGGTATGAAGCTGCGCCGCACCTTGATTCACAGGCTCTGAAGGGGAAGCTGAGGAGTGAGGTGCAGACGAGGCATCACTTGTTGGTGGAGGTAAGGTGCTCGGCTGAGGAGAGTTGAGTGGGGAGTTGATCTCTGCTGGTCTACAGACAGCGGTGGGGACGAGATCTGGTGTTCTCGTCGCTGTGGATCGAGGGAAAGATCCCGAGCTCACACTGGAGGTGAGTCCGAAGGCAGCTCGCGAGTTGCTGGGTTCAGAGCTGAACTCTAGTCTCAATAGGCTATGCCGCTGTACGTTCGGCTTGGTATTCGGTTGCTGTTTTCGGGGACGACCGAGCGGCGTACTCGCTTGGTTCGGAGTAAGGGGATTGAGGAGGTGAGTCGAGCTGGTGGGCCTGGTCGAGAAGAGTAGAAGTACATAGAAGCTCATACTTCGCCCACAGATCTTCCGGAAACGGTCAATACTCGAAGGTGGACTCGCAGCGCCTTGTTCAGCAGCTCGGCGATCGCTGACCCGTCTCACTCTGCTGCAGGCGTCAAGTTTGATTCGACTCGACATGCTCTTCGGCGAATAGAGCACTTTGTCAAAGCATATCATGGTCAGCAAGATGTAGTGTTGCAGAGACGATTCCGCGAGCTGACCACCTGCCCTCGCAGTCGATTGCTCCGAGCTGCTCGAGCCGAATCTCGCCATGTACCGGACACTGAACGAGTTCTTCTTTCGGTGAGCATATCTACCAACGCTCTAGACTACCCCGAGCTCATGCCGACCACTAAAGAAAGCTTCGGCCATCTGCTCGACCCATCGACTCCCCCTCCGACCCGACCATCATCACCTCCTCGGCCGACTGTCGACTCGCCGTCTACTCGGATATCGAGTCGGCTCAAGAGTTCTGGATCAAGGTGCGCTTCCTTCATATCTCGACTTGCTAGGTTGCCTACTGACCACTTCTCAACCCTCGGCGCTGGCAGGGCCGAAACTTCTCCCTCGTCGACTTACTGGAAGACGATGACATGGCGGCCTACTTCGAAGGAGGAGAGCTAGCGTGCTTCAGGCTTGCTCCAAAGGACTACCACCGGTATCACTCGCCGGTAGACGCCGTCGTCGGCCGAACGAAACACATCCACGGCCAGTACCTCGTGGGCTATCCTCTCCACTCGGTCGCTCATATCGGCGCTGACCCTCTTCTTGCGACAGACTGTCAATCCCATCGTGGTCAGCAACAGCTCGCTCGACGTCTTCACAACGAATAAGCGAGATGGTGAGGCTTCCCCTGCTTCCTTCGGCTCGGCGACTGGATGGCTCATTCCCTCTCTCCACAGTCACCTACTTACACGTCTCAGAGAATGCAACACCCAACGAACCGCCGCCCATCGTCGCCTTCGTACAGATCGGCGCCATGCTGGTCGGTAGCATACGCCAAAGCGCTCGGCAAGGCGCTCACGTTCGTAGAGGGGACGAACTGGGCTACTTTGGTGAGTCGAAATCGAGCTGACTGCTGCTTCGATCCAGAACACCGAGCTCACTCCTGTGCCCATCTGACAGCTTACGGAGGCTCCACCATCGTCGCCGTCTTCCCTCGGCGCTCGGTTCGGTGGGATCACGACCTCGCAGCCAATTCCAAGGTGCCGGTCGAGACATTAGTCAAGGTGCGTTGCTTTTCCCTGAGCGACCGAGCTCAAGCCGAGCTGTCTGCTAATAGAATTCGTATATTCGCCGCTCGCAGGTCGGCGAAAGGATTGGCGTTTGGCGATGAGGGAGGAGGGCGTCGAGGCGAAGGGGACCAGGAGTGGCGTAGAATTGGTGAGGTGTATTCCAGGTGTGTTGTCTCATGCTTTGCAGCAGAGAAGGAGGAGGACTTCTGGAGATGAGGTCATCAGGAATCGGTCCCTCGGCCGAGCGGGTCCCGAATCTTACCTCAGCGCCAAATACAACCCTTCGAGACTTTTGCTGGCGCTGCGCCTCTCCCCCTCCCTCTCGTCGCTCTTCTCGCTCTACAGGTGCATCGCTCGATGTCACTCACAACACCTACAGCACCAAGTACCGCTTCAACCGGTTCTTCCGCTACCCTCGCCCATCAGCACGAACCGGCGACGATGGCCAGCGCCAGCTCGAATGGCGGCGTCCTCAAGCCAGAGCCGCCTCGCACCTTCAACACGCCCAACGTTGATGCACATGGCGTTGCATTCACAGCCGATGAAGAGGCCGAGCGCGAGTTTGCCAGCTTCGGCGGAGACGTTCCCGACCAGCAAGCGATGCCTCGCAGGACTCGAACGAGGAGGAATACTGGTGGCTCGCGAGTCAGGAGCAGGAGCGATAGCTTGCCGGGTCTGCACCTCGTCGACACGGCCTACAGCGAGAGCCACCGAGTAATGAGCCGGATCTCGAAGCAGGAGGCTGAGGATCGAGGTGGTGAGTTTCGCCTTTCCCTCCCTTCACTCGCGCTCCCCTTCACTCGCGCTCGGCGCCGTTGCTAGGTTCGCAAGGGTTCGCATTTTGCTTCCACTGCCGTCGAGCAGCCTCCACTTTCCCTTCAGGCGGAGCTGTTCGCTAATCTACTCCTTACCCTTGGCAGAAGAGGCGCCCACGCCACCAGCTGTACGCCTCCGCTCTCGCTCTTCACCAGCAGAGGCTAGAGCTGACTCTCCTCCACACTTATCCTCACTTCTCCCTTCACCATCGTCCTCTCGCCGCTTCTCAGGTCGATCCGAACAAGGTCAACTGGCTCGAGAACGATCCCGAGAACCCTCAGAACTGGTCGGTGGCCTACAAGTGGTGGATCACAGCTCTTTGTTCCTTCCTCACCATCTCGGTCACCTTCGCCTCCTCCGCACCGTCGTCTGCGACAAGATTGATCGCCGCCGAGTTTGGAACCAGCACCGAGGTGGGCATTTCTCGCGTCTAGGCTCATGCTGTAGCTCCGAGCTGACTTTACTGCAGGTCGCCATCCTCACTACCTCAATGTTTCTGGCGGGGTACATATTGGGGCCCATCCTGTGGGCGCCAATCTCGGAAATCGTTGGTCGTCGCCCAGTCTTTATCGGCACTCTGTTCTGCTTCGCTCTTTGCGAGATCGGTGAGTGGTGCTAGCCTCTCTCTCACTCTTCTAGTCTCTCTATCGTTCAGCTTGTCGCGCCCCACCTCGTCTCCGCCTGGACGCTGACCTTCGCTCTCCGCCCTCCCCCTCTCAGGCGACGCTCTCGGCAAGAACATCGAGACGATCGTCATCATGCGGCTACTCGCAGGAACGTTCGCTGCATCTCCCTTGACGAACTGTGGAGGTGTAATCGCAGGTAGGCCCTTCGCATTGGCAGAACAGCGAGCGCCGAAGCTGACCTTCGCTTCTTCCCCTCGCTCTCCTTCCGCAGATACATGGGACGCTGTCGGTCGAGGCAAGGCCATGTCTGTATTCTCTGCATCAGTCTTCGTTGGTCCAGTCCTGGGGTTTGTCTACATGCCCCTCCCGCCTCAACCTCGGAGCTCGTCCGAGCCGAGCAGCCGCTGACCTCGGTTTTCGATTAATCTACCAACAGACCCATCATCGGAGGCTTCTTGACACTCACCGCGTCGTGGAGAGACATTTTCTGGGTCATGGGAGGCTGGGCGCTTCTTTGCACCATACTCGTAGTGATTTTTTTGCCGGAAACGTACCATCCGAAGCGTAAGCGCTCGCTCTTTTTGCTCCTCCTCTGAACACCTCCGACCTGAGCGCTCCCTGACCTCACCAACACCTACAGTACTCGCCACACGTGCCAAGAAGCTGCGCAAGGAGAACCCCGAGGCCAACAAGGAGCTCTACGCCGACCTCGAGCGGGCCGACTTCTCCTTCAAGTCTCTCGTCTCTCGCACCCTGGCTCGTCCCTTCATCATGTTGGCCACCGAGCCCATCTTGATGCTCGTTACCATTTATCTGTCCATCATGTGAGTAGTCAAGAGGCAAGGTCGCTTCGGAGATGAAGAGCTGACCTCGGCGCTCAATTTCTCGCACTCCTTCATGCCTCACTCCCACCCACACCACCTCTCACCATCTACCTCAAATCACGACATCTACCTACAGCTACGGACTACTCTACGCCCTCGTTCGTTCTCTCACCTCGGCACTCAGCGCTGAGCTCTCGCTGACCTTCCCCTCGCTCCCAGTTCTCCGTCTTCCCCATCATCTGGGAGCAGCTCCGAGGCTTCAACGCCGGCGAGAGCGGCCTCATCTTCATCGGCGTCGGCATCGGAACGACTCTCGGCGCCATTCTCAACATCATCGTTCAACGCCATTACCGAGTCCTCGTGCCCCGATGGCATGGACACCCTCCTCCTGAGGAGCGTTTGTACGGAGCCATGCTCGCTGGACCATTCCTCATCATCGGCATCTTCTGGCTCGGCTGGACTGGAAAGTGAGCTCAGGAGGCCATCGCCGAGAAGGGCTTTCGCTGACTCTCGCCTTCCATAGCTACCCCTCCGTCCATTGGGCGGTTCCCGCCGTCTCGACCATCTTCATCGGCATGTCGTTCACGCTCGTTTTCATCTCCTTCCTCTCCTACCTCATTGAGGTCTACCTCATGTACTCGGCCTCGGCTCTCGCTGCCAACACCATTCTCCGCTCGGCCGTCGGCGCAGCTTTCCCTCTCGTACGTCTAGCTCAGCACCACTCAGCTGTACACCCTTGCTGACGTTGTTCTTTACCGCAGTTCACCTCGCAGATGTTTGCTCGTCTCGGAGTCAACTGGGCTTGCACCCTCATCGGCTGCATCGCTCTCCTCATCGCCCCCTCGCCCTTCATCTTCTACAAGTACGGTGCTCAGATCCGAGGTAGCTCCAAGTTTGCTCCCTGCCTCGACATTGCTATGCGGGAGCGAGTGGAGCGTGAGATGGCCGAGGAGAAGGGGCAAGGGAAGGAGCAGGTTTGAGCGGCGAGAGCGAGACGACGAGCAGTATCTTAGACGTATATACCACAGAATAGACATCGTATTGCTATCAGCTATCTCACAGACATTATCTCACTGCACCCGAGCCCAAGCGAGCCGGCTAAGTCCTGCTCGGCGCCGAGATTCCGATGGCCCGCTCGAGTGAGAGCTCTCTGGCGACTCTCCAAGCCCACTCTCGCTGAAAGAAGAAAACAAATAAGTCTATGATTTCCCACCATGCGGGTCCAAACAGCCTCTACGAGCAACGCCAACAGATTGAAACGACAGCCCCTCCATTGATACACTGAAACGACCCCGTCCTAGCCCTAATCCCCGCAATGATGTACTGAAACTCCAATCTAAACAACCTCCTGAACCTTGGGCTCGAACGAGTCGAGCTTGTCGTCCTCGGAATCGGTCGAGTGGTGCTCGCGACGACGCTCGGCGAGGTGCTCGTAGCCGGGCACGCGGCCAGCGAGGACGTCGTCGGCAAGAACGGCGTCGGCGATGAGGGAATTGTGGTCGGGGAAGAACTTGCTGAGCCCGATGTGGATGCTGGCGGCCACGGTCATGCCGAAGACTGGGCGAGCGAGGAGAAGAGTCAGCGCCGAGGTTTCGAAGAGCAGGAGAGGAGAGGATGTAACGCACTGTCAGCAACACAGTAGATGTACTTGGCGTTTCCAATATCGATGGACGAGTTGAGAGCGTGCTACAGGGTGAAGTAGAGTCAGCTTTGGTCACACTGCGGCGACGACTCGGCGCCGAGCAAACGTCGAGCGGCGAAGAGATGGGACTCACGATCATGCCGGGAACGTTAGGAGCAATTGATACGACAAGTGCAACAGCAGCGCGCCAGTTCACTCCGTAGCTGTAGCGGTAGATGCCGCGAGGATCGTACAGCTCTGGGACGTTGTACTTTTGGCCCTTGACGACGAAAAAGTCGGCGGCGAGGATGGCTCCGATGGGGGCGAGCACGATGGAGTAGGCTCCCATGAAGCTGATGAAGGAACCGGCCGTGGCAAGGACCTTCCAAGGAGCAAACGCCCAGACTCCGACGAAGACGGCGAAGATCTGACCACGAAGAATGTTGATCCAGCGGGGGAAGAGGGTGGTGAGATCGTTGGCGGAGGAGATGGAGTTGGCAGTAATATTGGTTCCGACGTTTCCGAGAGCCCAGGCTGCCAATTGCGAGCAGGTTAGCGATTTGATCCGGGCTCGGCGAAGACTTGCGCGCTCGGCGACGGCATCTCTCCTCGTCATTGGGCCCACAGAGGCCTCTCTCCTCATCAACAGGAGTCAAAGACTCGAGCCTCACCAGCAGCGCAGACGAAAGCGGCGAGACGGCCACCGTGGGATCCCTCCCACTTGTCGATAACGTCGAAAGGTTGCCAAAGTACCTCGCCGTACACCGCGAGCGTCATGTTGCTTGAGATGGCACCAAAGAGGGACGTAATACACCACAGGGCGGGTACAAAGAGCATTTGGAGGTACGCCTGTAGGCAGAGCGAGAGGTGAGCCGCGTAGCAGAGTGAGAGATCCCGAGGTGAGCCTCGCGTGCTGAGGAGCACGAGCTTACGGAGGTCTCTTTCTTGGAGTACCGTGAGAAGTCTCCAATGTTACACGCCATTGTAGACCAAGTGCCCATCGACGCGGTCACTGCGGTAAAGAAGGCGTAGAAGAAGGGGAGGCCGGAGAGCGTAGATGATGCGCGAAGGACCGACGAGGCGCGGTCGCCGGCCTCATGAATCGACCAAGCCATGGTTCCGATGGCGACGAGGGGAAGGAGGATTCCCTTGGCAAGGAAGATGGGGCGGAGCTTCGAAGGGTGGACGAAGACGAAGGGTAGTTGCATGCTGAGTGGTGAAGAAGAGGAAGGGCTTCAAGTCAGCTTCCGGCCAGAGTGAGCAATGGATCGGGAAAGCATACAGCCAGAACAAGAAGAAGCAGAGCATAGAGCTCGAGTCGGTGCCGGCCGAGGCAGGGAGGTGGTTGGGGAAGGTGCGGAAGCTGGGCCAGATGGCGATGAGCATGAGCTTGACACCGGTTCCTCCCTGGTAGGTGTTGATGGAGAACCAGAACCAGGCGATGACCATGCGGCTGTGAGAAGAGATCTCAGTCAGTGCCGTTCATCAGCGCTGTAGCCGGGAGGGTAAAGCTGAAGCCGAAGCCGAGAGACCAACGCCGAAGTCGAAAAGCTCAGGGTGGTCCCGCCTGAGCCTCCGGCTGTTTGGCTCGTCTAGGCGCAGGGGAGGAGAGAAACTCACGATACGACAGCAAAGCGAGCGAGGTTGTAGCCGTAGGCAGCCCTGGCCGTGACGGCGAAAGGTGAGTGGCAGCGTGCACCAATTATTCCGTTGAGCACGATGACGGTGGAGAGTAGAACGGCTCCGGTGAAGATGGCAAGCATCGACTCCCACCTGAGGAGGAGGACAACGGTCAGGAAGAAGCTCAGCGCTCTCGGCCGAGAGCGGTAACACACCAAGTGAGGCCGAGGGCGACGAAGGAAGCGACTCCCGACCACTGACCGGCGTTGACGAGGTCGGAGAACCTGTGGGGATCAACTGTGAGTATCCACGGGCTCTCTAGTGCCGAGAAGTACGCACCAGTATGCGGCGAAGGTCGAAGTCGTCCATGTGCGCTCCTCGGGCTTGACGGGCTCCATATCGGTGTTGCTCTGCAAGAGAAACATCAGCCTTGGATCTCGGGATCGAGTAGGAGACGTCTACTCACGTAGATGTCCTCGGGGGCGAAAGCTGACGGCGCCTTGTCGAGTTGCCACGCCTTGAACGAGGTGGCCTTCTCCTTGAAGGTGTAGCTAGATGTCTGAACCATGGTGTGCGATAGGCGGGAGGCGCCAAAGCCCAGGAGATGGAGGGGAAAGAGCGATAGAGAGGAAGTGAGGGAGAGGAGGGAAAGCAGCGAGCCGCCTTCTTTCGCTCCACATGCTGCTCGCGCTCTTATCTCGATTCTTGCCCTCGCTCCCTCCCGCACTTTCCTAGAAGGGAAGGCGAACGGCTCACCCGCCCGCAATCTGGGCGTCGGTATCTCTGAGACGTGGAGAGAGCGGGGTAGCTTTCGAGGGGTTCCCTGGCGCTAAGGAAGGATTCCGGTGCACACGACTCTATCGAAGGCTTTCGAGATGTAGATCAGTCTACTCTCTTGCTCCTGCCGCCCTCAGCCAGCCTGCAAGCGAGCTGTACAAGCTCAGATTGACACCTAGCGATTGCTCAGGGCCGGTCTCGACTTGGTCGTTCGACAAGTCGCCCCTCCGCCTTCGCCGCCTGTCTGCAAGTAGAAACAGCAGCAGTGTTCCAGAAGGGTGTACATATCGTCAACTCGGCCGCTCCACGGGCTCCCAGCTACTGTGTCTCCCTCGCCGAGGCGCTTTCTTTGAGCGACGACCAGGCTACAGCGGGTCGCCGAGGTGGCTTCTCACTAGGTCCAGGTCAGCAGAGAGCAGCTCCACTGAGCTACAGCACCGGCAGCGAGCAACAGCAGCGAGTGTTGGCTGCAGATCCCCCCTTCGGCGAACTCGCAGCTCCCTTCTGCGTGACCGTTTTTGCTCATCTCCGCCTCCTCCGCTGTTCGCTAACCCTTTCCCCACGTCTTCCAGACCTCACGATATCCGCCGATACACCAATCGCTGAGCTGCATCGCGCGATGAGGTCGAGAGCCTCACTTGGGCCCCGATGCTCGGCGGAGGTGGAACGCGAGCTTCCGAGGATGCGTGTTGAGAGAGGTGCGCCGTGATCGCAAGGTGTATAAAGGGTACCGCCGAGTAGTCGAGCCTCACCATCATCGTCACCGGCGAAAGGCCTAGCGATGCTCCATCGCGCTTCTCCTCTCGGCTCGCCCGAGCTCCGGTCTCGCAAGTCTCGCTGAACGCTGAAGCAGCGGTGAAGGCCCTGATATTAGCACAGCATGTTGATGTGTAGGGATAGTGCGTGTATGATATGGTGAGTACGTCTAGAAGGCAGGTTGAGGGCATGATATGCCGGGCAGGCTCGTAGGCACTGCTCTACCGGTCATTCTGTGGGCGCGAAGGGCGCGGAGGTCAGCGAGGAGAGCAAGCACCGAGGGAGAGGCAGGGAGAGGGGATATAGAAGAAAGAAGGAGTGCTCACCTATAGTTCTGCGAGGCGAGCGAGGGAGAAGGTCAGCGTGAGAAATGAGCGCCGAGCAGTTGCAATGGACTCACGGATTGGACCACAGTGAGAATGTTGGCTTGATCAGCAGCCAAGTTGCCGTTCGGATAGTAGAGGCTGTAGCCGTCGTTCTATAATGTCGGAAGAGAGGATCAGCTTGCTATTTTCGACAAGTCCGAGCGAACTGCTTTGACCGAGGCGTCGGAGAGAAGACTAAAGACTCACATGCTGCACGAATGCACAACACTGCGCGTCGTGACCTTGGATGTCCCAGATTAGACTGCCAATGTAGCTCGTGGCCTCGATGGCGGCGAGGTAGGAGGTGAGCGAGTCTCCGCCGTGTGCCGTCGTCCAGTCGTATTCTGCGTGAAAGAGGGGAGCAGGCGAGGTATAAAGAGTCAGCTTGCAGACCGAAACGACCGGAGACTGAAGAGGTTGCATGAGCGTGTCGGGGGCGAGCGCGTTCGGTTCGGCGAAGGCAACACGAGTCGAGGGCGAGGGCAAAAGGAAGGTCGGGCAAGCGAGGGCAGCGGCTGAGGACCTACCTCCAAGAATGAAGCCCTTCTTCGCAGCAGTAGCGAGCGGGATTTGAGCGTTGAGGAGCGCGACGTTGCGAGGATAGCTGAAGGCCGAGAGCCGAGGTCAGCAAGCGTGCAGAGACAGCAGGACACCAGTAGCTCGACCCACCCATGATCCGTCATGACGTCGATGGCGCTGACGTTGAGACCAGGAGCGGTGGCTTTGGCTGTTGTGAGAGCGGCGAGCACAAGGTCAGTTCGGGGTCGTTCGACTCGAGAGCGTCATCGACTCGACTGGTGTAGTTGTAGAAGCCGTCCGAGCCATCCATGATGAGCTGGTTAGGAGCAATGGACTTGATGTAGCTGGCGATGGTGTTGGTCCAGGTGGCCGGAGGGTAGCTGCGAGATGAGAGATAGGCCGAGGTCAGCTCGGCGGAAGCTGGAGTTGTAGGCAGATCAGCGAGAACGTACCCCTCCTTCCCAATGTACGCTCCGAGTTCGTTTCCAGTCTCCCAC
The DNA here is from genome assembly GCA_001600635.1 of Leucosporidium creatinivorum. Taxonomy (NCBI): domain Eukaryota; kingdom Fungi; phylum Basidiomycota; class Microbotryomycetes; order Leucosporidiales; family Leucosporidiaceae; genus Leucosporidium; species Leucosporidium creatinivorum. The sequence continues at coordinate 63,870 of BCKL01000045.1, read as the reverse complement.
ATCATTATGGTGGGGTCTTGAGCGTAGGTGAGCCCGTTGTAGGCGTTTTGATGCTTGAGGTCTGTAAAGGCGAGACGGGGCGGGAGGTCAGTCGACGGTGGAGGAGGTGACGAGCATCGAGGGGGAGTCGGCGAGGCAGAGTAGCGTACAGACGTAGATGTATTGCTGTGGAAGCGAGAAGGTGTCAGAACGATGCTCGGCGATGTCGATGAGCCGAACAGAGTTGAGAAAGCAAGCCTCACCTTGTAGGCTGAGACAGCTTGAGCGTTGCTGTAGAAGAGGGATCCCCAGTTGCCCGTGTTGGGTCCGAGCCAACGCAGGAAGGTGTACTTGCCGCCGTGGTAGCTGTGAAGGGCGGGATTCAGACTCGTCGCCGCCGGTCGAAGGCGAGTCGAACTCACAAGTCGTAGTCATCTGTGAGCGGGAGGATGACCCTGAGTCCATACTGTCCAGCGGCGTAGATCACGTAGTCGTAGATGTCCCACTGCACACGAGAGAGGTCAGCCCGAGCTCTCACTCGGCTGAAGCAGCAAGTCGACCGTCGACGAGGGCTCCTCACATGTGCTCCAGTGGCGAAGACTCCGAGGGCAGTCTCGGTCGAGTACTGTGATCCGACGCTGACGCCGCAGGAAGTGAGGCGGACCTGCGATGCGAGCGAAAGGTCAGCTCGGCGGAAGCGAAGGCGGGGAGAGATCGAAACGCACAGTGTTACCTCCCATGGCAACGGCGATGGCGAGCGCCTCGCGAACCCTTCCCTTGTCGGTGTACTGTCCTTTGGGAACGGTGTCCTCGTTGTTGCAGATCCCTGCGAGCGAAGCAGCGGAGGTCAGCGAGTAGCTCGAATCGCCGAAGAGGGCGAGAAGCCTATGTAAGCGAGCGAAGCTCACAGTATATATCTGTCGAGAAATTAGAGAAGGTCAGCAAGCGAAGTCAAGCATCGGCGGGATTTGACTCACTGGCGCCGACGACCCTGAACGCCGAGCCATCGAGCGCGAGCCCTTGACCCGTTGTGGCTCGCTTGACGAAAGAAGTCGGCTTAGGGAGAGTCCCAGTACCCGTGATCATCTGACTGGCGGTGTATACTGGCGCGCAAATGCCACTTGACGTGCTTGCCGAGGACGTCGTGCTCGTCGAGCTCGAGTTCGAACTCGACGAAACGACTGATTGGGAGGTCGTGGTGGGGCTTGCGGGTGTTGTTATGGTGGTTGCGATACTGCTGGAGGTAGTCGATGTTGTGGTCGACGTCTTGGATGTCGTCGAGGCGGCGGGAGTTGTGCGAGGAGTCCCGACTGCGCGCGCCGAGAGACCGAAAGGAGTGGGAAAGGGCGAAGGGAGAGTCAGCGGGCGTATAGCAGCGCGATAAGTACCGCGAGACGACGATAAGAGAGATCGCCTCACTCTTGATGGCGGTGGAAGCTTCGAGGGAGAAAATAAGGGAACCAGCAGGATCAGCGCCGAGATCTTGCTAGCGCACGGCAGCTCGCCAACCCCAGACGTACAAGTCTGCGCAACCGGCGTGGTAGATCTTGTTGTTGATGCGGCGGCCGCGGCGGTGGACTTGGAAGACGTTGTTGTACCTGTGGAAGAGGGCGACGAGACGGGGGAAGAGCGAAGCGGTCAGCGGCGAGTAGTCGAAGTCGAGCAAGGTGACCTGCTCACCCTTAGCAGAAGTAGTGCTGGCCTTGGTGGTCGTTTTCGACGTAGTCTTGACGGAGGTCGCTGCTCAGGGCGAGGATTAGCGATAGTTCGAGACGAGCGCCGAGCTCACGACTCACTCGTTTTCGTTGTCGTGGTCGCTGATAAGGCAAGTCAAGTTCAGCTGGGCTAGTCAGGGCGACGAAATTCAACACTCACCCCTCCTCGACGTGGTCGTGGCTGGTAACGCTGAAGAGTCGATGGGTCAGTCGAATCGCCGAGCGGAGGGCGAGCGGGTCAAGACTCGCTCCGTGGTGCTGAAGCTGCAGGCGTATCGAGATCGGTCAGCCTCTCACACAAATCAACATCGTTCACAGTACGCACTGCTCCTTTTGGTCGTTGTAGTCGACCGCCTCGTGCTTGCTGCGAAGGAGGGAGAGGCATGCGCAGCCGAAATCAGCATGCGAGTGGCCGAGAGAGGTTGCAGAGGACGATGACTGCTCACTAGAAGTGGCCCTTCTGATGGTAGTAGTAGCTAGGACTTGGCAACGCGTCAGCTCGCGGGCAGAGACCAGTCCCGATTCGGCTCTCACCTCGTTTCGAATTGATCCTCCTCTCCAGCCTGAGCGAAGTTGGCCTAGCAGCTACTCCCTCCTCCTCGTCGTCAACATCCTCCCCGGTCCATCCAGCAATTCCGCTCAGCCCCCCAGGCTGACCCGCCTCGAGCTCGAACCCTTCTGCCGCCCAGATCGCGCCGAGCGAGCTTTGTTGTGCTGCCTCACCGGCCTGGCCAGCGCTGAGGTCGAATTGGTGGTCCTGGCGAGCACGCTCGCGCTTTGGCAGTGCTTGAGAGTGCACTCCGTCGACGAGGAGAAGGACAGCGGCGAGCGAGAAGAGCGAGAGGCGATGGAAGCGAGCCATGCGGGCTCTGGGGTCCGACGAAGGGCGCGGCGACCTTGATGATGGTGAGTAGGCGCTTGCAGCAGCCGGGGCGGGTGAGAAAGCGCGTCCTGTAGCGCTGTAGCAGAGTCAAGCGAGAAGCGAACGAAAAAGGAGCGAGTTGCAAGAAGGCAACCCTCGCGCTCGCCCCTTCGCGACGGGAGCAGCTTTGGGTCGAGGCCTTCCGGGGACGGCGACTTCTGCACCAGAGCAGGTCGGGCTTGAAGCAGTCGATTCTCAGTTACCGCTGGAAGCCGCTGCTGCTGTAGGCTGTCAACTCGACGGCTTGTTGGCGAGCAAGCAAGGCTGAGCTGCTTCGCTACAGTGCTTCTCTTCGGCGAAGGGTGGTTTGCCCAAGGCTCTCGAATTCGCAAGGCAGCAATGAGATGATGTGGGAGTGAAGAAGTTGCATCGTCTAATCAAGCTACAACAAACAACGAATGCTAATGGGACGAGTTCAGAAAGGCTCGCAGCCACCAGGCGCGCCGCACAGCTTCTCGAAGGCATACTGCAGAACAGCAGCTCGAGAAGCCCGACAGCCACTCCAGACGGAGGGCAGGCGCGAGCACGCCGAGGTCATCGAGCGTCGCCTCCCCATCCCCTTGCGAGGACGGAAGAAAGACGACGAAAAAAAGCTTCTCGCTCGAAGGGGCTACGACCGTCTGTACATCATGACCCGCAAACGTTGTGGCTCTTTCGAGTCAGCAAGACAAAACGGAAAGGAACTGTAAACAGATCCTGACTCTGTGGGCGGTGGGAACGAAGGGGAGAGGGTCGAGCGCCGAGGTGAGGAGAGGGTGAGGGTAGAGTGAGGAGGAGGAAAGTAGGAGAGTAGAGTCAGCTGCCTGTAGTCGAAAGGTATAGTCGAATAGTAACCCTGAGGTCAAACGCACGAGTTGGTCTGAAGAAAAGAGCWGAAGCGCCGCTCGCTCGTCAAGTAGCAATTCGGCTTCGGGGCCGTGCGAAGTGGACGACGGCCACCGTCTGCTCGCTGGCTTCCAGAGCTGTGGTTGAGTCGTCTGCTGGCTGTAGGGGGGTAGCAAGCGGGCGAATCGCTTCTTTGTACTTTGCTACAGCTTTTCCTGACCGCCCAACATCATCTGTCCACTCCAAGAAATCCTTTCGCCAAGGCAGCTTTTCCTCTCGACGTTCTCCGACGTTCACGGAGAGCTGCAGAGTAGTACAGGGGCTCGTTAGGGGCTCAGACAGCTAGCAAGCCTGTGTTCAATGGGTCTCAAGCCTCTCTGCTCGACCTTGAGCTCACAAGCTACAGCTCAGCCTTCGCCGAGCCCTCTCCTCTCGCTGTTTCAGCTTTTGAAGGGGCGGTAGTGTTGACTGTCGACTAGGTGAAGCGTAGCAGCCCTCTCTACTATGTCGATACATTTCCTCTCGTCGATGCATGTCGCTAGTGGCTTTCGCAAGTCGGTTGAGCGAGCTTCGGCGATGGCGGTCGAGTGCGAAGGAGACGGCCTCTTGTCGCGGAAGGGCAGCTGCCTCTCCCGTCCAGCTGGTGGTGGAGCTGTGTTGTATCATCTCCCGTGCCAGAGCACAAGCTTGCTCTGTCCAGCCCTTCGTGAGGAGGGTCGCGGCGACGGGAGCAGGCTCCTTCGCCCTCGGCCGAGCAGCTGCACACCAACAGAGTTCGGATCTCCAATCGTTGCTGACGAGTGCGGGGCTGCCTCGTCTGCAGGCTGTCATCCGGCATCAGGGCTGCATTCGACCACCTCCATGCAGCCTGTCGAGACCAGTCGTGCCTAACTCGCATTTGCTCCCGCCTTGCCACGCTCCCGAAGCTTCACTCTTTCAGCGAGGAAGGGACCATTCAGCCCTCCTCTAGGCAGTGATGACAGTGTTGGGATCCACCGCTTCTCCCTTCTTCCTCTTCCCACTCATCTCCTCGCCTTCTCCTACAAGACTCGACGACCACTCGACCGCCGAGCGCCTCAGTTCGGCGCTGCTCGTCTCGGATCTCATCCTTTGCTTCGCAGCGCCTTTGTAGCGCCTCTCGTGCCACTTTAAAGCTCTTGCGCGAAGTATAAGCATTCAAGACTTTCTGTGCGTGTACTTGAGGCCTCAGATTGCGTGTACTTGAAGCTGATCCCCTTCCATCCTTCGCAGACCATGCCCTCGAGCTCCTCGCGCTCGTCGAGCAGCATCATGACCTCCTCGGGGTCCAGCCCAAGCTCGTCGGGCTTCTTCTCACGCTTTCGCAAGTCCAACAAAGCACAACAAGAGCCCGTCGTGTTCGAGGTGGTGCAGCCAGTCTACCGAGGTGCGCTGCTCCAGCCTCCCCTCCCTCCCTCGCCGTTGCTGACACTTTCCGGTGATGCTACAGCACCTCGCGACCCCCTCGTCGGCTTTTCTCGACCCTTCGCGCCACCCTTCCCGTCCACCTCCTCACCAACAACCTCTTCCTCCTCATGCTCCGGCTCGGTCAGTCGTCGCCGGTCCTCAACCCCGACCTGCACCTCCAGCGACAGTCGGCGCGAGTGCCTCTACCTCCTTGACTTCATCTCGGAAGGCGGAGATAGCACTGTACCCGTCGGTGCTGCTTTCCCATCGAGGAGGGAGCTCACCGAGCCTGCTCCCTTTTCCAACCTCGACCCATGGCCTTCGCATGTCGCTGAACCGACGGGGGAGCTGGGCATATCGGAGATTGCTGCAGGGAAGTACGAGGGTGGAAGAGTGTCAAGAGGAGGTGGAAAGATCTGGTTCAGCGGGCAGTCGCGGACGAGTAGGATAGGGACCGAGTCTGAGTCGAGCGCCGACAGTGGAGTGAGTCGGCGGGGGAAGGGAGCGTCTAATCTTGGTGAGTTCACGGTCTCGCCAGCAGAATACCACTGTGGCTCACCCTTTCTTTGCTTTAGTGTAGCACCACGCAACTCGTCTCTTACAGCATCAGCAATCCCCTCGTCAACCTCGGCGCCGAACGTTTGAGACGTCTCGTCAAGGCCTGTAGCCATTTATGTAGTCACATACCATGTTCAGTACATATAGTATGTCACAAGTAGTATCACAAACGAACTCTGACCCGGTGAGACGCCGCGTTCGAGCGAAAGTGTGAGCTCGGCGCTGCTCGGCGAAGACTTGCTAGCCTGGCTCCTCCCTCTCTTCGCTGCCTGACGCCAAACCTGCGATATCCTGAACAGCTAGGGCCTTCACTGAGCCGCTACATGGTGCTGCTGATCTGCCTCGGCGACTGTAAGTCCGAGTGAGAAGCAGCTCGACTGCCTCAAGCTCACAATCTCGAGCCCGCCCAGCTCCCGACCATCGTACGACGGAGTCACGAAGGGTTCTGCACGTTGCTCTTCTCGAACCCGGAGCCTCTCCCGTGTGCGCTTCCATGTCGAAAGCTTCCTCCCTCGTGAAGCCAGCTGCCCTACGCTCGGCGCAGGGCTCGAAGCGACCAAGACCGACCGGCCGCTCCAGGGCGATGCCACGCTCTCCGCGTGTTGCGAGCAGATCCGGGGAGATAACAGACTAAGCCATCTATGGTGCTGATGAACAGATCTGCCTTTCGACTTTCTGCGAGCAGCGTGCGCCGCCGAGCAGATCTGTTCCCCCTCTTCGCTCTCTCATTCCTCCTCATCACCACCGCTCTGCTGCTGCTTCGTCGAGATCGAGTTAAAAGCTCTTGGCGATGTAGCGACCCGACGCGAGGGTCATCCCGGTGGGCGACCGACCCCAGCGCGGTTTCTGGAGCCTCAGGTCCGAGCTTCCTCCTTCGCCTGCTCGCTCAGCTCCGCACAAAAGGTTAAGTCGAGCAATCATGCCTGAGGGCTGCTTTGTCCCTTCTCAAAGTGCGTGCTCTTCTCTCTTTGCTCTTCCACTTCCTTCTTCCTCCTCCCTCTCAGTGAGTCGCGCCTCAGCAGCTCGAGCAGGCTCGGCGTTCGGCGCTGACACTTCTCTCGGCAAGCAGCTCTCTCGACGCGCTCCTCTGGCTTGAATCGCGTTCATTCGCCTCTCCAATATCTAAACGCTCGGCTTCAACACATCTACAGTCAGTTGCTGCTCTTCACCCTGAATTCTTGACATCTCGAGCTCATCTCGGCGTTTCCTTTCGCAGACGCTACCTCATTCGCGTTCACCCATGTCGTCCTCTTCCGAGTCACAGCCGCAGCAGCTTGTCTTGAACTCTACATCCCGCCTTCGTAGGCTGAGCAAGTGCTGCCCGCCCGTCGTCTTTGAGCTCGTACAGGCCGCTCCGTCGCCTTCGCGATCTCGTGAGCTGTCTTCCTCTTGTCACTTCGGCGTGAGCCTTATTCACCTCTTCTTCTCATAACACAGGTACAAAGGAGTCCACCTCCACCTCCCCACCCTCCAAGACCTCCCGCAACCGTCCCCTCCCTCCCCTCCCACCCGTTCAATCCCCCTCCCTCTCCCTCGCCGAACGGCGCTCCTCCTCCTCTTCCACCGCACCGAATCCGCATGCTCAGAAGCGATGAGCGACTGTCTGAGCACGCTCAAGCTGCTGAGGATGGAGGCCGTGCCGCTGGACACGAGGGAGTTGATGGCGAAGGGGAGGGGAGCCGAGAAGGCAAGGCGGATAGGGAAGGAGCAGAGTGGGAAGAGGAGGAAGAAGTAAGCCGAGTCGGTGGAGGGTGGGGTTGAAGCTTCTGCCTTGTATATACGAAAGGTGGTGGGCGCGGTTTGAAGTCCTGCAGGCAGGACGACTTGAAGCAGCGTTGTTGTAACATCATCCAGGATTGCTCTGCCTTGCTCGGTCGAGGGACAGCGCAATCGAGAGATAAGTTATGATGCGTTACATGCAGCTGTACCTGCTTGTTGTCTACTTCTCGCTGGTAGTCGGCTCGTCGTCGCCCTCGGTCACTATCGCTGACGACCGGATCGGCTTCATGGCGGCGAGCTCGTCGTCCTCTGATACGAAGGTGTAGGCTCGTACTTCGGCATTGGCCCAGTGCTGTTCAATGAGGAGAAAGTGAGGTGGTGGACAGGTCAGTCAGCGCCGAGTTGAGGCAGACGACTTGAAGGACTCACTGCTTGTCCATGGTCGCCGGCCATGATCCGAAGGATATCTCCATGTGCAACGACTGTGCGAGGGGTAGCTTCGTCAGCTCTGTACGACTGCAGCCTTCGTCTCCAAGCGAGCTCACCGACGATGACCTCCTCCGGCCTGGCCCTCAGCCACTTCTTGACCCACACCGCCCTCTTCTCCACATTTGCCGCGTCAAAGAACCCCTTCTTACTCGTCCACGATACTCCATGCCGCTCCACCGTCTGATCCAAGACCGAGAAGTCCAATCCAGCGAGCTCGGGATCGGCTTCCAGCTCGTGCCGCTCGAGGCCGGTATCGCAGGGGAGGTTGGTGATCTCTTGTAGTTCGGGGAGGAGGAGGATTTCGCTGCCTAGGCGCTTGACGAGGTCGGGGTAGCTGTGTGAAGAGCGGAGGGGGTCAGCGAGCAGGGTGGGCTGGCGAGAAGGGGTGAGGCCTTGCGCACCCGATGAGCATCGTTTGAAGAGGTCGACGGAGCTGTAGTAAGGTGCAGGTCAGCTCTGTGCTGCTCGGTGACGGGTCGACGTGTGCGATCACGCACAGGACTCGCTACAAGCAGCTCCGCTTCGAGCTGGACCGGCGACGCCTTGGTGTCCTGATGCAGAGCAGCTGCTTGTTCCCGTCCTACGTCCGTGAGAGGTGCATCTCGTCCTGTAGGCTAGGTCAGCTTTCTGCTCCTCTGTGAGGGCTGATTGACTCACTCTGGGAGGCCGATTCGAATACAGGGTCGACGCTGAAGAGCAGGGTCAGCTTAGGAATAGACTGTGTGGCTCTGTAGCTCACTTGTGGGTCGCCTGAGCGTGTCGTGTGAAATAGATAGTCTTGACCATGATGCGGGAAGAGCTCAACCTCGCCGAGCAGCTTCAATCGCTTCTCTCGCTCCTGCTGTTTCTTGCTGTTTGGTCTCGTCTGGTTTCTACTCAACTACAGCTTCTGTGCTTGCTCCCTGTCTGCTGTGCTCTCTGTAAGTCTACAGCTCTCCAGCCTCTCGAATTGAGCGGGGCTCCTTCGAGCGAGATCAAAGGCCAGAGCTGACTGAGTGGGGCTGCTCGACTATAGATATATCGACCTGATCGCTGTGCAAGACTGCTAGCCTAGACTACGATACAGGACTTCTCGTTGAAGGGTGCGCTCGCCGAGCCTGAGCTGAACGTTGTTGGACGCTGAGAGCTGACGTACGTCCCTGCTACACTACAGACTCGCTCGGTCTTTTCTTATCACCTCACACTCTCCTCTCTGCCTCTCCCATTCGACTCTCGCCATGATCTCCTCCCCCCTTTGACTCTTGGCTCGGCGCAAGGGTCGGATCAGGCAAGACGGCCCTCACTTTGGCGCTCTGCAAGCGGTTCAGGGAACATTGGTGCGTCTATCCTTCTCATTCCGTTGTGCTGGTGGGCTGGGATGGTTGGGCTGGAGCTGGATTGAGTCGGAGCCGGGAGGGAGGGGGAACGGCAGGGAGGCGCGAGGATGGGCTGATAGCTGCCCGTCGTCTCCAAGGCGATGGGGAGCTGCTCTCAAGCTCTTCCGCATGCTCCTCGCTGCTCCGTCGAGCTGCTGGCTCTCGGGAGGAGCAGAGGGCTTCGAGGAGCTACTCATCCTCAACTAAGGTCTTTGCTCAACGCTACGGAGTGATGCGAGCCGGGGCTCTTAGTGATGTAGAGGGTGTACACTCGTGGGACGTCTCGCACTCCGCGCGGGTAGGAACAGAGCTCGCCGAAGCAGGGGGGACACGAGAGCGTCTCGGAGGAAGGGCAGTCTTAGCAGCACTGCGCCATCGCAGGGTGGTCGGGACGCTGCTCTACCCGACCCTCCGTGTAGATGTTCTACTGCTCTTCGTGCAGCTCCGCGCGATTCGCTCGGAGCTGCCGGGCAAGGAGGGAGGGAGCTGATGGCGCTCGGCTGGCTGAGGCTTCGGTTCGCGCTGCCGGGCAGTACGAGTTGAGCCTCTAGGGTAAAACCGACCCGCTCTTTCTTTTGTTCTCCTTGCGGACTCTGTCGCCTCGCCGAGCTAGCGGTGGAGGATCTACCACAACGTGAGCAATCCGCCGGTGGGGAGTGGGCAAGCCGGGCTGAGCAGCTATTCGCTGTCAAAGAGGCGGGGGTCAGCCACTCTAGCGGCTCTCAACTCCACGGTCAAGCTGCTGTGCACACGAGAGTCAGACAGCGGACTCGGAGGGCGGCTGCTCGCGCTCTGCTGAGGTCACGTTTTAGGCCTTAAGGGTCGTAGGCTGGGCGTCTGGAGTCGGTGCTTTTGAAAGGCTGCCCTCTAAGTGATCTTTGCCACGTCGCTTTGCTGGGGGACTGACGAGCAGCTTCGAGAGTATTTGCCTCGGCTGTCTCGCTCGACGCTTCTGCGCTGGCTTTCCAGGAGGGAGCTGGCACTGGCTTCGTGGAGGAGCTTACAATGTGGATGCTCTTCTGAAGGATGTGACTTGTCCAGTCTGAGACCTCGAGGCTCAGCGGAGCAGTATCGGACGAGGAGAGGCACTTCCCTCGCTCTCGGAGGCGGTCTTGTGCTCGTTGTGCGGGCATGAGACGACCTCGTGGGTGGGTTGGGTATTGCCTGACCCTACTCCTTGTCGCCGCTTGGCTAGGGACATTCTGTGGGCTAATTGAGCGGCGGAGTCGTGCTTGATCCGAGCCGAGTTTCGGAGACGGTGGTCGGACTCGCTGAGCCGAACAGCAGCAGCAGCTGGTCGCGAGGCGGAGGCTTCGCAGGTCTGTGCTCCGTTCTCTCTGTCATCGGAGTCTGTCTCCTGGACAGGTTTCTGCTGCAGCCCATCCGTGGTATCTTGTTCAGGACGAGCTGCGGTCGCCTCTCCGCCGCTGCTTTCTGCCGAACTCGGCTTGTCAGATTTGGGTTTTCATATAATCCAAATTCACGAAGCAGAAAAAAAAAGGAACTTGTGCCGATAGCTCAGTGGTAGAGCGGTCGACTGCAGTTCTTTCCTGTACATCGTCAGGTCTCCGGTTCAAACCCGGATCGGCACTCTTTTTTGGTGGGCCTCGGCTCACACTCTCGCCCATTGAACTGCGTATCGGCTGGTAGCATGCTGCAGCGATCTTTCCTTTTGCCCTCGATGTCCGCACCAGCTCCGCGGGCTACTTTCAACGGGAAGTCGTGAGTTTCCTTTACTCGGGGGAGAGGATGAGCTGCTGGGCTGAGGTGAAGCGAGGAAGAAGTATAGCGCGGTCCGCTGAGATGTAACGAAGTACAGCGGGCGGAGGAGGGAAGAAGCGACGTCGACTGAGTTGGAGGAGGGCAAGCAGCGCAGAGCAGCGCAGAGTGGTCGGGGGCTGGGAGAGGGGTCAGTTCGAAAGCGCCGAGGTCCCGGGCGACTGGCCTGGTACGGTACAGCTGCGACGTTCGCTTGTATTCTGCTGTACAGTAGAGCAGGGAAAATCTCGGGGTTGGGAATTTGAGCTGTACTCCAATACAAGTGGACATCCTTGCTCGCCGCAAAGTCGAAGGTTGCTCTTTTACCGCTGTTCGTCTCGCTTCGCGCTTCGCCTTGGAGCTGCCGGATCAGCTACAAGACTCTCCGATCGACTCCGACTTGTATGGCTACACACAACGCGCTCCCTCACTGAAGGGCGGTCCGCTGTCAACAAGACCATCGTAGCAGCTCATCCTAGCGGCGGAGACCCGGGCAGTCACTCCCAGCCTTAGCACTGGAGCAGCCAGCCCAGGTGAGCTCGGCCTACAGAGCTCTGCTCTATTAGGCTACAGCTCGCTGATGCTCTGCGCTCGCCTCAGGTCTTCCCTCCTCCGCTGCTGTCGCTGGCCGCTGAACCGGCTCTCGGCGCTGGTGGTAAGTTGCTCTACACTATTTGGCGCCGCTCGAACCTGCTGACTCATAATCTGTACTCGCTACAGGCTCTCCCTCGGCCGTGCGCATCATCGACATCACCGCCGCTCGCTCAACTTAGGACGCCTGCTCCCTCAACCAGCTCCGCAAGTTTCTCTCGGCCTCAAGCAGTTCACCGAGCTCAAGAGTGAGGCGTCCTCCCCCGCGATCGAGTCGTGCAGCTCTCGCTGACTCGCTTCCGTCCCCCCTTCCCCCTCCTTGGTGCTCTCTCCGCGGCTCCCTTCTGCTCGTCTCATCCCCATCAGCTCGCTCGAGTGGGACTTGGATCCCGAGATTGACGGCATCGCCAGCAGGCCTAATCTCACATCAAAAAGCTGGCGCGTGAGTCGCCCTCGATGCTCGGCGCCGGCGTTCGCTGACCTCCCTTCCTCGCAACTCAGTCTTCCCGGGTCTGCTCGCCGATGAGGCGAACCCTAGCACGTCTGCAAGGGGACTCGAATCTAGCTACACCGTCTTCCGTACGTCGACCCGACCGAGCAGTGACGCTGAGGCTGACCCTCCCCCCCCGCACTCGCAGGCGCTATCGTGAACGACGCCGCTGCTCTCGTTCGCCGAGCCCGCTACGTGCGTGCATACTCAGGCTAGATCTCGGCGCACAGGACACTGACCGAGCTTCTCGCCCCACAGTTCTGCCAGGAGTGAGCTCTGCGCGCCTTTCCTCGCCGACTACCTCGGCGCTGACTTGCTGTTTTACACTGACAGCATGGACGCCAACAACTTCACCGTCTATTTGCTTGGAGAGCTCACACCCGTTCTCGAGGGTGGCAGCTGCAGCGGAGTGAGCAAGGTGAGCTAAGACCCGAGAGCGAGCGAGTCGGTCGAGCGATGGGGGCTAACCTGGTTCTTCACCACCAAAGAAGGAGCTACTGTGGCGTGTACGATCACGAGAACAAGCGGAAGGTGGATCCAACGCCGTCAACCTCGGTGTTCTATTCGACTCGTCGGCAGCGCCGTGTCAGTTTCTGCTGCTCTGAGGGAGTCACCAGCGTGCTTGTTAAGTATGCACTAGTAGTGTGAGCCGTCGAGCTGCTTCTTCGTCTCCTCCGGACTGATGCCGACGAGCAGCAGCTGACTCGTTGTTTTCCTTTAGCGGACGGGCAACGCTCGGCTCGTAATGGCTTTCCAACGAGCCCGGCAGACTGGCTTGCTCTTTCGCAGAGCTCAGATCTTGGACGATAACACACATGTGAGCTTGCCTGTCCTTCTTCTACTCTCCGGCTCGTCGTGCGATTACCCGAGCTGACCGCTCTCGCCTTCTCCGAACCTGTCTTCCCTTCACTTCACCTTCCCCTCTTACCAATGTCTCGCTGTCGCCCGAAAAGAGCTGGACGATGGAGTAGCCCTTTCCTGCAACAGTTCCCATACGTTACCCGTCATCGGTCGTCGGTTCGCTCGAGAGCACGCCGCCGGGGGAGAGGCGAGCGACGTCGAGGGCTCGGACGTGCCCCAAGGAGCGGCTCTGCTACACTTCAGATGACTGGTAGACGGCTCAGCGCCGAGCCGACTTGCTAGAGTGTGCATCTCGTGCTGAAAGCGACTTCGAGGATGGCCGCAGCGGTGGAGTAGGGCGGTGAAGTATAGTGGCCTCGATCGCCGACGTTTCCAATCCTCGCTCGAACGTTGATGGGGGCAATGCTGGACCTAGCCACATCTTTCACCAAAGCCCTACACCGCTTCTCCCCCCTCTAACGCCTGCGCCTTCTTCTCGTACGCCGCAACGACGTCCTTCCACTTCTCGTCCTCCGCCGACCCCGCCTCCAACGTCCCCCTCTTCGTCCTCCCCCGACTAGCCCACCCACTCGCGATCCACCCCATCTCATCCTCTCCATACAGCTCTATCAACCGAGGGAGGTCGACCGCCCACTTCCGAAGGCATCCGCCGTCCTCGGCGCGACACCCGAAGGTGCAGCCCGGCGCCCTCTCTCCCAGCTTGAGCCGGACCTGCTGTCGCTCCCCGACCCTCCTGAACCCATTGAGCTCGACTTGGAACGTTCCAGAGCTGTCCGGTGTGATCCAACAGCCTGTGCAGGCTCGGAGATTGACGTAGGTCGCGGTTTGGTCGGCGGAGGCGGCGAAGTGGGGGGTCGAGACGTGGATGGAGTTGGTGCCGGCGATCCTTGTCGACTGGTCCATGGAGAGCTCCATGGCGCGATGCCGGTGAGCCTTGTCCCGACGGCGAGCGGAGACGGCGAGTTGAACCGCTTGGTTGAAGGCCATGGGATGCTCGAGATCTCTCCTGCTCACTCCGGCTTCCGTCATCTTATCCCTGAACGTCTCCGAATCTTTTGCTCTCAACAGCAGCGCGACATCGTCCTCATCGACGACCTCCCCACGCTCGAGGGCTCGTTCGGTCGCGGCGAGGCAGACGAGCCGCTGCTTGCTGCGAATGCTCAGCAGATCGGCGAGATGGGTGTCTCTGCGAGGCGGCTCGTCGAGAGGGTGTAGGAGGAGGGTGTCGAGGAGGGAGCGAAGGAGAGGGGAGGCGCGGTGGAGGAGGTTGTAGGGCTGCTTGGTCGTGATCTCGGTCGAGCGGTGAGCGCGGATGGATTTCCAGGGCGCTGCAGGATCGAGGTAGAGGAGGGAGGTGTCGGATGACATGTAAGAGGGGTTGGAGAGTTGCTCGAGGTAGGTGGTCGCATTGTTGGAGCGAGCGGTGTGGTAATCGGCGAGGAAGGAGGACGATTCGGGGGAGGGAGGGCCGAGGATGGTGATGGTGACCATCGTCGCCTCCTGGTTGCGCACGTTGGAGATGTACTCTTTGGGGGATCGGCGGAAGTGGTCGACTCCGCATGGGTGTCCCTCGAAACCGACGAAGCGGTCGAGTCCCTCCCTCCCCAAAAAATCCAGCACAAACACCAACAGCAACCCCCCTAACCCATCCTTCCTCAGCTCGAAAACGTGCCCGTTCCACCACTCCTCACCCTCCTCCTCCGTAATCGCCCTCACGACACACCCCTCCTTCTCCTCGCTATCCCACCTGAACTCCTTCCTCCCATCCTCGCTCTCCCTAATCATCGACGGACCCATACTCTCAATCATCCAATCCCGGTTGGTTGCTTGTGAGAGTACGATGAGGGGAGCCGCCGACGCCATGAGTACTCGATGAGAGAGTTGGAATTGGGTGTGTTGCGAGATCGAGTCTCGGCGAGTCCGGTCGCTGGCGGGGCGACTCTGGGGACAGGTATCGCAGCGGAAGATGGCTTCTTTGATGGAGGAGGGGAGCGGCGACTCGCGCCGCTGCTGTACGAGGCCGGTGTGGCATAAGGGAGAGGGGAGTGGGAAGGTGGCTGCGCCGAGGGTTCGAACAAAGGAGTTGGGCGGGAGGGTCAGGTTGAGAGCGGTGGTGAATGTCGAGTTGTGTGTGACTAGGTTAGTCAGTATCGCAGCAAGAAGGCGATATGGTTGAGAAGTAAGAGCAGCCAACTCACTCGGCGCCGACTGCGTATCTTCAGCCTCGGATCCCACCCCACTAACATTCTCCATCTCAACATCACCAACCCCCGTAGCCTTTTCCATATCCTCATCCACACTCATACTCTCAATCCCCTCCGCCCCCGCCTTATCTGCCTCCCCCTCAATCTCTCTCTCCCCCTCGCTCCATCTCCTCCTCTCCGCAATCGCCGCTACTGCCTTCCTAGCTATAGCGATGTATAATCGACGCCCAAACATATGCCCATTGGTAGAGACGGGGAAGGTGTAACCGAAGAAGACGAGCTGCTTCAAACCGAGCGCGAGCGAGCGAGTCGTCTCGGCGTCGAGCGAGCCGAAGCAGTAATCGACGTCGGGGTGACCGACCGACGAGCGATACTCTGGTGGTAGATCGCTGCGACGACTCTCCAGCGCCCTCAACATCTCGTCCAAGTGACTCTGATCCGTCACCGCGCCGCCTTTATGCATCGACTTGCGAAGAGCGAGGTAGCGGCGCCTTGCTTCCGGATTGCGATTGAGGAGAGGGTCGCTGAAGACGTAGGAGGGGGAGACGACTTGATCGTAGAGAGTTTGAGGGTCGAGAGGGTGTGGAGAGAGGGCCGCCTGACCGCCGGAAGTGATGGGAAGGAAGAGGGAAGGGAGCCGCGCCGCGACCGAGGCAGTCACGCCGACCGGGCGGTGCTCCAGCTTCGACGTGACGTCCAACGCACACTCGCTCATCCGCTCCCCCTCAACAAACTTCAACGCATCCTCGCTCGCCGTGTTGCGAGATGGTCGGATGTCGTCTGCTGATGGTTCGGCGGAAGCGACGCAGGGTGCGGGAAGAAAGGGTGGAGCTGAGGAGGGAGGAAGTGATGCGGGGGGAGTCGGAGAGTTGGTAAGGGGGGTGTGGGAGGACTTGGAGGCGGTAGCTGTAGCGTACAAGCGGAGAAACGCGAATCAGCGCAAGCTCCTTCTTCGCCGAGACCTTCGAGAAGGGGGGATCAGGCTTACGAGGACCATAAGCCGCAGTCTTCCGTCTCTTGGTACCCTGCTCTACTACCGCCTTGCGAACCAACACCGCCTCCAGACCCTCCTCATCCTCCGATAGCTCCGCATTCTCCCAATTCCACTCCTTCATCCTTCGTCGGCGCCTTAAGCTGAGCGGGTCGATAGGGAGAGGTCGAGGCTGATGGACTACGTCGGGAGTATGTCCCTCGAACTGGATATGGTGGGAGGTGGAGGAGGAGGCGAATTGGAAGCGGAGAGGCGACGGCTTCGGAGGTGAGGAGGAAGAGGAGCGGTTGGGAGCGGCCTTTTGAGTGACGAACTCGCGGCGAGCGGCGTCGACTTTCGTGTAGGAGTAGCGTCGAGCGAGTGTGGTAGCGGAGACGCGAATCTTGGCGATGCGAGTGAGGAGAGAGGAGAGGTTGTCGAGGAAAGAGGGAAGAGATTGGGGCGAGGAAGTCGCATTATCGGGAACATACTGGGATGAAGGATACTCCCCATTCGGGATCCCCATCTCCCCCCCTTCAACCGACCCTCTCAGAGCCTGCAGCATCATAGACTTTCTATCCGCCCAATAAAAGCTCCCCCGAGCTCGGTCTCCATCGCCGACAACGAGTTCGAACCTGGGGTTGGTTTGGAGGTGAGATTGGACGAGAGTTTGGAGTGGAGGGCTGGTACTGAAATGAGCGGGTGTAGGCTGGCAGGTGAGGTCTTGGGAGGCAAGGTGGGCGATTTCGACGGCGAGGGTGAGGCCGAGATGGAGGCGGCGCGGGAGGGAGAGGTGAACTGGGATACCAAGGGTGTCCAGCCGACCGAGTGGGATTTGGTTCAAAGTGTAGCGGAGGATCTGCAGCGGAGTACATCAGCTTTCGTCGCCAGCGCGACGGCGCAACGACGAACCAGGTTAAAGACTTCGATAGCGAGCGAGGGACCATGCAGGTACCCAACAAGACGCCACTCCACTAGACGATCTCGATCAATTCTGTCGTATGCCATGCATCGAAGCTCGAAGTCAGCTCTCGATCCTCTCCCGAATGCCGAGGCGAGACGATGGGCTCTTTACTCACCCCCCCTGCAGCAAGCTAACTCCAAACGGCTCCAACAACCTATCAAAGAAACTTTGCACAAACCAACTCATTCTTTGTGGGTAGGAGAATGTCGCGGTGGTGAGGAGGCGGCGCAGAACTGGGAGGGAGGTGTCGGCAGCGGCGAGAGGGATGTTGCGTGGGGAGGTGAGAGCTTCTTGTAGCTGAGCGTCTCTAATGGCGTGTAGGCAGCTGTAGGGAGTAGCCCCGAACTCTCAGATCTGCTCCAGCTTCCTCGCCTCAGCTCACAGCCGGACTCACCTGATTATTTCCCCTAAATCTCGATCCTCTGTAGCTTCCCACTCCCTCACCAGCCCCTTACTGAATCGCTCCCAATCACAAGCATACCTCCATCCTCCTACAGGGTTCACGCTCTCGTATTTGACCGTAAGAGGAGCAAGAAGGAATCGGAAGGGCTTCTGCCGCTTGAGCTCGTCCACCAGATGAGGGGAAGGGGGCGAAGAGAGGTGTTGTGGAAGTTTTGAGAGTGAAGTGAGATGATCGAGGAGCTGAACTGGTGGGAGGGAGTGGTGGTTGGCTGGAGCAGGTGGTGGTGCGCGAGCTGAGGGCGACGGGGGACGGCGAAAGACGCTGTACATCTGTCTCCGGTAGCCCATGCTACCCACGGAGTGACTGTGGCAAGTCGGAAAAGCTGCTGTGGCCGATGCGAGCGCCGAGACGATAGAACGAGGCGAGGGCGGGAGAGAAAGCGAGAAGGCGGACGGTTGACGATGCGCTGCATCGCTCCAAGTCAAGCGAAATTTGGAACGCGCGCGGAAGCTCTTGCCCGCTGTAGCTCACTCAGACTTTCTCAGCTTCCTTCGCTCAGAGCGAGCCTTGCACTCGTCTCGCAATCGGCAGCTCGGCTTTGCCTAACTCGGTCTCTCGTCTCGACAGCTCCCCTCTGCTTCACAGCGTCTGTAGCTCTCTTAAGTCGCACCATACCGTTTCGGAGGTTAGGCAAATATGTAGCTAAGCTACATCTCCGAGCTCCCCGCCGCTATAAATCCCTGCCTGCCTCGTCCCCCTCTCTCTCCTTCGACTCTCGACAGTCGACTGGTCGCCTCGCACATCACGGATCGCTGGCGTTCCGGATGAGCATGCCTGTAGCGAGAGAGATCAAGGTCGAGGCGAAGAGGGTGGCAGGAGGTAGGGGAGCGGGTCGGTGAAGAAGAGGGAGGGATGGAAGGGAGGACGGTCAGCAGCCGCTCATCTTCGTTCGTCGAACCCGATGAGAGAGACAGCAACAAGGACACCCCGACTCACGAACATTGTTCAAAAACACCTGCACCATCTCGAGGTACTGATTCTCCTCCCCTCGCTCCTCCTTTGCCGCCTCGGCGAACAAGACCCTCGCATCCTTGAACTCGATCTCCAACTCATGCAGCGTGGGCTTGCCCTGCTGGTCGGCGGTAGCGGGTTGGGAAACTTGCGTGAGGTCGACGGTGAGGAGTTGGTGGGAGTAGGAGATGCGGTCTTTGGAGCGAGTGAGGGTGGAGGGGGTTGATGGGAGAGAGGGTTCTGCGAGAGAGGACGAGTCGTGGCGAGGGGCGGAGGATGTGAGAAGGGAGCGGAAGAGAGGGAGAAAGGTTGATGGACGAGGAGAGTGAGGAGGAAAGGCGAAGTCCGAAAGTCAGCTCGGTGGCCTCCTTCCCCTCATCTGCAGCCCGAACTCACCAGGCATTTCCACACTAACGCTAATCCGCCAATCAAACAGCCGCTTGGGGCTGAAGATGTTCATGTCTGCGATCCTCGTCTTCTCGACGACGCGGAGCACCTTGTTCGGATCCTTTTGGTCGCGAGTGACGCGGACCTTGCGCTTGGGACCAGAGCCGGTGGGCGAGGGTACGTCGTGGAAGCTGTTGTTGAGGTTGGAGGAGAAGGATGGGAATGGCGCCGAGAGGAGGGGAGGGAAGGCCCAAGGAGAGAGGTGTTTGGGAGAGAGGAAGGTAGTGTGAGGTCAGCATACTAATCGATTGCAGAGAGAGAGAGGCGTGCTGGAGGCATGTGAAGCACTGAGGACGCTCGGATGGAGCGCCTGCAACACAGTCGACCGTCACCAGCAGCAGCAGCGACCGCCAAGACTGCATTGGTGCTCTTCCAGTCCTCCCTCGGTGAGAGTGCGCTCTTGCAAGGCCTATGCTCCGTGCGGCTCGCATCATCAATCCCGAACGCCAGGCTTGTGACAACCGCACCTTCCGAGCGCGATGAAACCAAAGCGAAGCCGGCGACCGAGTGAGCAAGCCGCCTCTGCGCTCATCAGGGCGTTCACCGCTAACCTCGCGGTACGAGACGAACGAGACTGACGACTTCCCTGCACACTCGCTCACTGCAGACCTCCGACCGGAGGGACACAGAGAAGAGGAACAGCGAAGGGAGTTCCCGACTCGGATGCTCTGACCGCAGAGAAGGTACATCAATCTTGTGCGACCCTAGTGAGCTGCAGCTACTGCGAGCAGAGCCTCCATACAGCCTGGTACCACCGCAATGCCATCGTATGCCCACGACGACAGCCCCGGGTCAACGATCGCGAAGCCTGACGGGGAGCGCTCGAGTCGCGTGCTCATGTGCACAGAGTTGAGAGCGGTAGCTAGTCGAGCTGATTAAGCCGTCTACTCCGACTAGACCTCGCCAGCCCGGGAAGCACGGCAAAGCACCTCGTCCCGCCCTCGCCTCAGCCTTCCCGGCTAACCTGCACTGTACGGAGAAGACAAGGAAGGGGGACCCCAGCGAGCAGCCCAGCAGCAGTCTCCTGCTACCGAGCTGCCTCGTTGCCTTCTCCCCTCGTCTTCAAACTGACGAGCGCCGAGTCGAAGAGCGCTAAGCCTAGCCTACGCCTCCTTCTCCACGCTGTGTCGGAACGCGAAAGCACAGCAGCGAGAGTGAGAGCAATGCTTGGCTCCGTATCAGCTCCGAAGTCGACCAGATGCTCCAGCTGATCAACCCGCGAAGCGAGCGAGCGGCGGCGGCCTCCCAACTTGCCCTCAGAGCCCAGCTGGAGGTGCAACAGGCAGCGGAAGACGCGAGAAAGACGAGGGCCAGCGAACAAGCCGCCAGCAGACTCCCGCTAACAAGCTGCACGCTCCGCTCTGCTTCGGCCTCCGTCGAGGCAACTTGACGAGCGCCGAGTCGAAGGGGCGCCGAGCTACGCCTCATTCTCAACGCTGTGTCGAGAGCCCAAGAGCATAGCTGTGAGAGTGAGAGCAGAGCTTCCTCCTTAATCAAGCTACGAGGCCGACCAGACGCCCCGTCCAGTCGACCTGCGAAGCAAGCGAGCGAGCGACGACCTCCTCACAGCGCATCTCGAGAGGGAGCAGGCAGCGGAGTCGAAGGCGATGAAGAACGAGCGAGCAAGCCGTCAGACTCCCGCTGATGACCTGCACGCTCCGCTTCCTCACGACTCCATCGAGGCCGATTCGATCAGCGCCGAGCGTCAATCGGCTCGCCTGGGCACGAAGCCCGCGATCCAGAGCGCAGCAGGAGAAGCCATCTGCTACCGCGAATAGCTCCCAAGACGACCAGATTCCCGATCCAGTCGACCGGCGAAGCAAGGGAGCGGCCACGGCCTCCCAGCTTGCCCTCAGGGCGAAACCGATAGGCGGCAGCGGAAGTTGTATAAGGTGGTCAAGAGCGAGCGAGCCGCCAGCAGACTCCCGCCGGCAACCTGCACGCCTCCTCCTCCTCGCGTCTCCGTCGAGATCAACGCCAACGAGCGCTGAGCTGCCCGACTTGGAACAGAAGGTCGAGAGCTCGAGAGCACAGCGACGCCAGTGAGAGGACGCCTTCGCTCGGTATTAGCTCCGAAGCCAAGCGGACACCTCATCCGGTTAACCTGCGAGGCGAGCGAGCGAGCGAGCGACACCCCCGCCTCCTGCTCGGCGCCCAAGGTAGCAGAGAGATGGCCAAGAAGGATCAGCAACAGCCTCGCTGGCAGTCGACCTGCCAGCGAGGCCTCTTGCTCCTCATCCTGCCCTCCCCCCTCCCTGCCCCTTCTGCCTCGCCCTCACCACCCCATCCCAGCACAGCACACCACACCACCCCTAGCGAAGTGCAAAGCCAGAAACGCACCTATCCACCTCCCTCGTATGCATATACCTAACGACTGCATCCCTATACTCGGGGTGCGCGGCCTCTTCGACGCGCGAGTTGAGGAGGAGGTTGAAGGATTTGTGCTGGTTCTGCTCGGGCGAGGGGGGATGTGAGGCGTCGAAAGAGAGGAGTTGGGCGACCGACGTGAAGAGTCGAGTTGGAGGAGTGAGTCGAGGGCGGAGAGAGGAGAGCGGCGAGGGAGGAGGAGGAGCGAGGGCGGGAGGCAAGGGAGAGGGCGAGGCGAGGCGAGGCGAGCGAGTGGAAGGGGCGAGGGTGGAGGGGTGAGGAGAGACGAGAAGAGGGTGAGGGCGCGAGGAGAAAAGAAAGTGAGAGTAGAGAGCAGGGCGACGGCGGAGATGGGGAGTGGCCGAGCGAGGTTGAAGGAGGGGGAGCGAGCAGAAAAGTCGGCGGCAGACCAGCGAGAGAGGTAAAAAAGAAAAGAGGACAAACGATCGTCATATTGCTCTGGAACCGGAAGCCCGAATCGTCGGTGATGACTGTTGGGAGGACAGGGGGTCAGCGCCGAGTCCCGTCGTCGTCGTCGAGTCGCTGCTGTGCTTCTCGTGCGTCTCAAGCCTTAGCCCCTGTTCACGCTCTACTCTGCAATCCTCCTCAACCTCCTTCGCTAACCTCGACCCTTCCTCACCCTCTGCAAACCACAGCTCGGCGCTCCCTCCCTCCCTCCTTCTCACTGGCTCCTCCCGTCCGCCTTCCCCAGGCCACCACTCTCCCCCTTCACTACGTCCTCCACACCCAGAAAAGAGACTCAAACATCAACTCACTACTTTCACAAGGAATCGGCAGGCTATAGCGCTGATTCCCTCCTCGGGCGCGCGTGTCCATGAGCACGCCAATCTTGGCTTCGATCTGTGATGCGTTTGTGGTGAGGAGGAAGAGGTTAAGGAAAGGGAGAGGCGACGAGGCGTACAGGAAGGAGCGGGCAAAGAGAAGAAGAGGGGAGTCAGTCCCTCGTTCGTTCGCCGAGCGCCGAGTCCGAGCTGCTCATCCCGGCCTCGAGCTACCTCGCTCGTCGTCCTGCATCCTGCATCCTTCTCCTAACTCTTCAACTATCCCTCTGCAGCAATGCAGCTCTCCCTCCCCTCCCCTCACCGGCCAAAGTAGCTCCGCTCCTCCTCGCACTCACCTCGACATACCCCTCCTCCCACCCCAGCCCTTTACTAAACCCCCACAACCAATCTGCGACTTCTCTAGTAAACTCATCGATGGGCTCTACGTTGAAGATTGAGGGTTCGAGCCTTGAAGTCGGCTGCTGGGGTGTCGGAGCCGCTGGAGCTGTCGGAGGCGGGAGTGGGCCGGAGGAGGAAGTTGGGCGGGAGGCTGCGGAGGAAGAAGAAGAGGAAGTCCTCCGCGCTGCTGGTGGGGGCATCGAAGGCGGCGGGGAGCGAGAGGAGGAGCGCTGTCGCTTCTTGGACGCGGCTGAGTTGTTTGGAGCGGGAGGGGCGAAATATTCCTCTTCTGTAACCTTCTGATCTCCTCCATAAGCTGTCGGTGCTCCAAAGTAATCGTGGTACAAATCTGGCGCTGAGAGGGGGTTTAACAGCGAAGTAATGGAAGGGGAGAGGGAAGGGGAAGGTAAAGGGCGCGATCCTGCAGGGGGAGACAGCGAAGGCGAGTCCGAGGGGTGCGCCATAGCTGTACGAGTCGTCTGTAGCCTGGTAGAATCCGAGCGACGAGAGCGGTAGGAGGAGAAGCAGCCAACTTGGGCGCGCCCTCTCTTAGCTTCCGCCCGACCGTCTCCTGCCTGCTTGCTGCTCTCTGCTCTGCTCCGATCCTGTACCAATGTCCTCCGCCTCCGCCTCTAAAGCAGCCGTACGTCCCTCTTCTGCTCTCCTACATCTCTCGCTCGCTCACACAGCTTGAATCTCACGCGCAGGGCAATGCCGCCTTCAAAGCGGCCAACTACCCTCTCGCCCTAGCACACTACACCACCGCCCTCCAGCAAGATCCCTCCGAGTTCACCTACGCTCTCAACCGTGCTTTAGTCTATCTCAAGCTGGAGCAGTGAGTCCTTCAAGCTCTCCTTTCGCGCTCCTTCCTCCGAGCGTAGGCTGATCAAGCTTTGATGAGATACAGATGGAAAGAAGCAGAGAAGGACGCTACCACCACGCTCAAGCTCATGCCGAATCATCCCAAGGCGCTCTTTCGCCGAGGATTGGCGAGGAAGGGTAGAGGGGAGCTCAAGGGCGCGAAGGAGGGTGAGTTCGCGTTGATCTTACTTGATGTGCTGGAGGGAAGAGAATAATCAGAATGCTCTTATACAGACTTTGAAGAAGCGAAGAAGTATGGCGCGGGCGACGAGGTGGACAAGGAGCTGAAAGAGTTGGGGCTCGGCGATGGGAAGAAGGAGAAGGAGGGAGTTAAGGTGAGTCTTTACATCTTCTGACATTCACCCCCATTGTTTCTTTTTTCCGCGACAACCTCCCCCTATCACCCATCCCCCTCGTTCCCCGCTTCTACCCTCCTTGGCTCCGCCGAACTTACTGAACCCCCCTTCTCCCGCTCTACAGCCCTCCCCTGCTCCCCCTTCATCCACAACACCAACATCGAAACTGTCTCCTCCACCCTCCATCACCAAGCCCTCCGCCCCTCCAGCACCCACTCCATCATCCCCCTCACAGCCCGAACCGAAACCCAAGACTGATCGCTCCCGCCTTCTCTCGGCTCTCACTCCTACCTCACTCGCTGCACCAACATCAAAAGCAGCGCCCTCTAAGCCGACTTCAGCAACAATATCAACGCCCCCTTCTACCGCCCCAACGTCAAAGCCAGCAGGAGGAGCAAGCGGCGACCTGATGCAAGCGGTCTCTACTCGGCGACTTACCAAGCCCTCCCCCTCTTACTCATCTTCTCCTACTCTCGACGGAGGAGCAGAGAAGAAGGAGAACGCCTTCGAGAAGTTGAAGAGGGAGAGGGAGGAGAAGAAGAGGGTGGGCTTCGCGGCGCCGGGCAAGCGGGAGGATAAGGAGGAGAAGGCTGAGGCAGGGGGAGAGAAAGCTGTAGCAGCAGCAGAGGAGAACACACAGGAAACCAAGGTCTTGCAGATGAAGGAGCAGCCTCCTTCGCCCACTTCCTCGTCTCCCGCACCCGCGGCACCAACACCCGCCGCTCCTCTCGCCGCTCCCTCGCCAACCCCTCCTCCACCGACAACAGCCACCACAGTAACCTCCCTCGAGCTGCTCCTCTCCGCCTCTTCCTCTACCACCCAGATCGAGAAAATGGCTCTCCTCCAGGTCAGTCATGCGTCAACTCAGTCTCGCCCTTCCCTTGCTCTTCTAGGCGCTAACCGCTCCTCCTCCTCCTCAATATCTAGAGCCTCCCCCTTCGGACCCTCCCCACCTTCTTCGCCGCATCCCTCACTCCCGACTTACTCTCCCTAATCCTCTCCGTCCTCCTCTCCTACCACTCTCCCGCATCGTCCTCGCCTGCCCCGAAGGAGGAGGAGCTAGTCCTCCTCGATTTCACACTCCCCTTCCTCCGCGCGTTAACAGGAGTGCAGAGGTTCGATATGTGTCGCATGTTCTTGGAGGAGGAGGAGAGGGACGGTACGTTTCTCTTTTCTCGCCATTCTTCCGCCGAAACTCGGCAGCGAGCTTTGTTCGGTCGGTCCGAGGACTGATCCTCTCTTTCCGACATGCATCACGCACGACAGGTATTCGACATCTCCTGCAACGGGGAAGGGAGGCGCTGGATGGTATGGCGAAGGAGTGGGACGTCTGAGCGAGACTTGCGGTTGGGCCGAGACTGGCGAGTCGAGAAGGTCGAGCATGGGAAGAAGCTGGGCGAAGGGAATACAGGAAAGACTGGAGTACAACCGAGCGACAAGGAATACATCCATCGAAGGCGCTTACGAGCGCCCTTCGCTGTTGGATAACGAGACCACGAGCCAGCTGAGAGGCAGAAGCGAACGCCGAGTCGAGAGCAGAGGTTACAAGGAGCTGCCCGGTTCGGATTCGACCGTCTTGACTGGCACCCAGACATCATTGATCACAGCTGCGATCCTAATCTTAAAGTCTACTCATCACCCCTCGCCCTCGGCCAGAAGACCCCTCCCGCCTGCTCGGCTCGGTCGAGCGCCAACTGCCTGCGCGAGTGAGCCGAGGTCTGACAAATGCCGAGACTCTGCACAACATGCTGCAGATAGACATCAGCTCAATACAATACCGAGACAGAAAGAATGTTGGGTAGGAGCAACTGCACCTTTTCGTGATCGCTGCCATCGGCCTCTTCTTCGTGAGCGGGCTTAGGAGGAAGCAGGCGAGTTTGACGCCTCCTAGTACGTCCATTCAAGGCTTCCAAGGCCTTTTCACATCAGAGGTCAGCTCCCTTTAGTGGCTCCTGCTTGCTGCAAGGCGCATGCCGAGCCGAACTCGCCGACTTACCTCGCCGTGCAGCGCTTCATTGATACGGCGCGTGATCTCCAGAGCCGAGAACGGCTCGTCCTTGGGGATACTGGAAAAACGGATGGAGAGCTCATAGCGGTTGGCCGCATAGAGCTAAGTAAGTGGTGTCAAGAGTCGTCAGCGCCGCGTGCCACGTGCGCCGAGCCTTTGGTCGAGTCACCAAAGACTCACACTGGCAAGGGTGCGACCCTTGAGGTGCACATTCTCATAGCGCTTCAGCTCCTTCCCAACCTCCTCCGGGTTAGCTGCAACCCAGCCCGGGTTGATGTCGTCCGAGTGAACGCTCAGCAAGTTGGTAATCTCCTCCTTGACTTCAGACGCCAAGCCCCGCGAGTCCATCGTGCGGTGACGTCGGGTGGCTGGTATTATGATGTTGTCCTTGATTTCGCGTGGTTTTGTAAGCCACAGATCGTCAAGAATGTCTCGTACCGCTTCGAGGATCTTGCGCTGGTGCTCGAGGGAGGCCAAAGTCCTTGCGGGAGCCATCGCGAGAGAGGGTCGCAAGAGACGGAGAGAGCAAGGGAAGACGGCGCAGGAAAGGGGGCGAGGAGAGGGGTTTGGATTTCGATCGCCCAACTCCGAGGAAGCCAGACCGAGGCGATGAAACGCGGTGCTCTGCTGTCTCGCACAGAGAGAGAAGAACTGAAAGTGTGGAGAAAGAGAGCAAACCAGAGTGTCATCGTGAGCACCGGCGGCCGCAGGCCGCAAGGTGCGAAAGCAAGATATCAGCGGTGCTCGGCGAACGCTCTTGAGCGGCTACTTCCGCACCTTGGGTGTTCAGCGGGACAGCGTAGGCTCTTCATTTCATCTTTACACATAGATGCTGTGAAATGACCCCCTTCACTTCTCTTCACAGCAAACCCCTTTGCCCTAACGACACGACCGAGATCGAGCTCGCTCTTCGCCTCTCTCAGCCTCGATTTCTTGGCCTCAACATTGGATGGGAGGACAAGAAACCGGTAAAGCACTCTTATGAGAAAGCCTATCCTTGTAGCTCAAGCAGCGGGCAGTGCGAGATCGGCGCTCGGCGCTTGGACTCGGCGAGTCGGCGGAAAGAGTGCTGAGCTGTTCTCACTCTCTTCCTAGCCGGCAAGGTTGGCTTAAAGGCATGTGGCTTGCATGGCAAAACACCACCTAGCACGGCTGCAAGCCCAACCTCAACGTCTACTCGTCACCCTTCGCCCTCGGCCAAAAGACCCCTCCCGCCTGCTCGGCTCGGTCGAGCGCCAACTGCTGTTGCGAGCGGGCTGAGGTGTGACGAGTGCCGAGGCTGTGCGTCTGCAGAGGAGATCAAAGCTTTAGCTCTTATCGGCGTACTGAACAACCTAGGAGCAACCAAACCTGCTCATGACTCGAGCGAGTCCCTTCGGCCTGTCCCGCGTGCGCTGGCTCAAGAGGAGCCACACGGTGAGTGCGCTTCCTAGCATGTCCGTTTGGAGTCCGAGCGTGAAGTATCTTGTAGTGGTGGTAATGTCAAAGGTCAGGGTCTGAGGTGTCGCCAATCTCTTGCTTCAGCCTCTACGGGGAAGCTCGACTCAGCCTCGACTCACATCGCCGTGCAAGGCTCGATAGATCGTACGCGTGATCTCCAGCGCTGAGAGCACCTGACCTTTGGGTATGTTCGTGAAGCGTGCCGCGAGCTCGAAGCGGTTGGCGTCGTAGAGCTGTGTAGAGTCTTGTCAGCGCCGAGCTTCGGCCGACTCCTCATCCCTCGCGCCAAGGACTCACTCGAGAGAGTGGGCACCCCTTCAAGTGCACATTTTCGTAGCGCTTCAACTCCTTCTTGACCTCATCCGGATGCTGTGCAACCCACTCTGCACCGACTTCGGCCGGGTGAGCACTCAGCAAGGCGAGAATGCTCTCCTTAATCCCAGCAGCCAGGGCGTGGGAGTCCGTCTCCCTGTAGCATCTGCTGGGTGGTTTACTAGCGGGGACGACGATATTCTCGATATCGGGAGGATTGGAGAGCCACAGGTCGTCGAGGATGGTCAGCACGGCCTTGAGAATCTTTCGGTTGTTCTCGAGGTTTGCCAGAGACGGCGAGGGAGCCATCGAGGAGAGAGTCGCCAGGGAAGCGGAGTGAAAGAGCAGAGTCCAGAAATCAGTTCGCTGCACAAAGTCCGAGGAGGGCGAGTCTTGACTCCCGTCGCCGAACTCCCAGCGTACCAGGACGAGGCGATGAACCGCGATGCTCGCCCCTTCTTCTGCATTAGTCAGAGGGAAGAGTTATTTGATAAGAAGCAGGGTAGCATCCCTTTCGTTATTGCGTCGCGAGAAGACGACGAGAAGAAGGCCGAGCAGTCATCGCCGAGCCAAGCCCAAGAAGTCAGCTCGCGTCCTCTTCTTCGCTGTCTCTCCGTTCTCAAGCGCGCAAATGTTCACCATAAGTGTGTTGTACATTCTGCTCTGGCTCGACGTAGTTGAGGGGTAGTAGGAGGGATGAAGTCGGGCGAGGGATGGCTCGGAGGATGAAAGGGGGCGTGGATGAGAGGTCGAGGGATGGGAGAGGCAGGAAGGGTAGTTGAAGGGGGGTATCGTCAAACAGAACGGGAGGGACGAGGAGGGGGTACACAGAAGGGAAGCGAGAACGGAGAGGGAACCGAGAAGACCGAGCGACCGAACCGACTAGATAGTCGTCGGCGGGCTCATACTCGTCTTCAGCTTGCCCGCCTCCTCCGCACCCTCTTTACTCCCCTCAGCCAAGACGCCGACCGCACTACCCTCCTCGATCCCCTCCTCCCTGGCCAGCTCGGCCATCCTCGCCTGCAACGCCTTCTGAATCGCCGGCAGGTCCAACTCCTCGCCATCATCATCCTGGTCATCCTCCTCTTCCTCCCCTCCACCACCGAGCGCCATCGAAAGGCTCCCTGGTGGTCCTCCCGCGCCCCTTCCTCCACCCGGCGCCGAGAGCGCGCCCCTAGGTCCCTGTCCCTGGCTAAACGGGTCGACCATCTCCGTCGGGGTGTTGTACCCCACACCACCCTCTACACGCCCCTTGACCCACTCGTACCACTCTGCGGTGGTCCTCTGATCCTTGATGGCGATAATCATGGCCGTCATGTTGTCGCATCCTACTCCTCCCCAATCGGAATCGGGAGCGAGGCAGCGGTCCATCAGGTCTTCCGAGATGGTGTGCAGGGGCTTGCCGAGGGCGATGGAGCGGCGCACGAAGTCGATGACTTGTTGCGAGGTGAGGACGTCCCAGATTCCTGAATGGTGGCGAAAGCGGCGAGGGGTAGCGAGTAGAACGAGAGTCAGCTGCAATCCTACTCTATACATCTCAGTAGCCAGCGAAATCGCAACGCACCATCGCAAGCGATGACAAGGAACTCATCCTCGCTCGTGTGCTCGTGGATGGTGATGTCGGGGTCGGCGGTGACGATCTGGTGCTCGGGCTCGAGGGTTGTGCTCTGCTTGAACTCAAAGTCTCCGAGGGCGCGCGATAGTGCGAGGTTGCCTGTGTGCAAGCGCAGGAGGTCAGCGAAGAGCTCGGTCTCGCTCGACCCTCGACCGAAGTCGATTCGGCGAAAAGTCGAGAAGGCGATGGGAGACCCACCGTTGACACGACCAAACTCGACGAATCCACCAGCGGCGACGATGCGGCTCGTCTCGCTCTTATTGGTAGGCTTGTGGTCGAACGACAGTGGCTTGGCCTCTCCTCCGAGGGACATGACGGCTCGAGAATCTCCAGCGTTGGCCTGTATGAGACGGACGAGCGGGATCAGCGTGTGTGAAGCCGCAGGCAGTACAGGGAGAGCGTCGAACGCACGCAGATGATCTTGAGGTCTTCGGTGAAGATGGCCGAGACGGCGGTACATCCCGAAGGGTCGCCACGGAAGTCGGGGTCTGCGTGAAGTCGAACAGAGTCAGTCCTACTCTTCCTGCTGTGTCATCTCCCTCCCTCTGCTCCCTGCTCTGCTCCCTCCCTTCAGCAACGCATCGGCGATCCCTCCTCGCTTGCTCATCCTCCTCCCTGCCCGCGCCTCCGCCGGACCCGATCCACGCAGCAGTAGAACCTGAAACGCACTGGCACGAAGATCCTCATCCGTCTCCAAGAAGGCGCGCTTGAGCGCCGCCTCGAAATCACGCCTCTTGAAAGCGTCGTTGGCGGCGAGTCGCGAGTGGACGGTATCTCCTGCGAAGCGGGCGACGGTGGATCCTATACGCGTAGAGGGAGGGTTGTGAGCATGCTGAGCGAGATGTACGGAAAGCGGAGCAGGCCCAGCATGAAGCCCGACTGCTCCTCCCTCCCTTTCAAGCCTTGAGCCGACCTACCTCCATGACCATCGTAGACGGCAAAGAAGGAAGTCTTCTTTCCGTTGATTTCCTCTCCCAACGAGAGCTCATGAGCGTGAGCATCCTCCATGGCTGCAAAGGCAAGGCAAAGGGCGATAACGCGTCAGCTTTGCGGTGGCAGGTGCTGTCGCTGTCCCCGCCGTTTGAGGAGACGGAGGAGCTGTAGGACAGCAGGAAGAAGGGGAGAGACTCACTCAAACGCCATCCTTGCATCTCTGATACACCCCATGCGAGTCTATACGTCGGAAGAGAAGAGGAGAAGCCTAAGGTCAGTCTCGTGCGTTGCGGGTGGGCGCAATCTGCCTCGCTGCTGCTGCTGAAGAGCTGTAGCCTAGCAGAGAGGAGGAGGACCTACCGATCATCCTCTGCGAAAGCTGTATGCTTCTCGCAGACGGGTTCCGAGAGGGTTTGTCCCATGGCTGCTAACGAGCAAGCTGAGCGCGCGAAAGAGAAGGGGAGAGAGAGAGAGGCGGGGAGAGCTGAGAGGAAGAGCGAGACGAGTCCTTGGAGGGGACTATCAAGGTACAGTCGAGTCGATTAAGTCGGTAGGCGAGGTAACGATTAAGAGGAGCAAGGTGTTGGGAGAAGCAGAGCAGCGAGCCGCATCCTCACCCTCCCTTACACAAAAGGCCTCGAAGCCAGCTCATTTACAGCCGGGTTTGCTCAGCGGGACCCAGGCCTTTCACTTCTATCCAGTCGAAAGCATGCTCAATGGTACATTCATACAGACATAGCGAGCTTATCTACCACGCTTCAAAAGCCGAGCAAAATCCGACTCCTCTCGACCGGACCCCTCACTCCATCGCCGAGCCGCTCTAATATCCCCAAGGCTGCCCTCCTTCCACCGTAGGCAAGCTCACACCGCCAAGAGACGACATGGGGGACCATCCACCAAGATTGATATCCTCTGTCAGCATGAGATTCAGTTGAGGATCGTGGAGGCCGAGGGAGTGGCCTGGGGGTTCGAGATAAGGTGCAGGCGCGCCGGCGTTGAGGAGGTGGCCGTGTGGTGCTGGAAGGTCTTGGAGATGAGACCCAATGGATACGATGGCGGAGTCGATGGAAGGGTCATTGCAGGAGAATTGCGAGAGCTTGAGCACGTTGAGGATGCTGCTCGGGTTGGGCGTCAGCTCCTCGGTTCCAGCGCTCGTCCCCCTCGAATCAGAGCCACAACCTCGACTCACGTGCTCAGCGCCCTTCTCGTCTCTCCCTCCTTCTCCCCTCCCTCCCCCTCGCCCTCCTCACCCTCCAGCAGCAAAACCCGCGCCCACCCCTCCAACCTCCTCCCACTCCCCCCACCATCACAAAAGTACATCCCATAACCCCACCCGGGCCAATCCCCACACCCCTCTGCAAACTCCCTCGCCGCGTCCCTCGCCAACGCCTGCACCTCTCTCCTCAACCCACTCAGCCTTTGCCTCTCCTTCTCCGCCCCGAGCCCGACTCCTTCTCCGTCGTCGAGAGCGCGCCGCTGCACTTCTTGGTATAGGGCGAGCACGAGAGTCGTGTAGCATGTGCTGGTGACGAGTTTGACCGCCTGCATGACGGATTGGAGGAAGAGGGGATCTCCTGGACCTCGGCTTGATGGGCGAGACGGGGAGGGAAAGAGGAACGGGGTAGGCGTAGGGTGGAGGATGGAGAGCCGTTCAAGGAGGAGGGAGTGGACTACGTCGAGGGATTTGAGGGAGGTGAGGGTGCTGAGGAGGTGTTGGGAGGAGAGGGGCCGACGGCGAGGGTAGGCTGTTCGTGGGACGAGGGTCAGCCGAAGCCTTTCGGGGCTCGCACGAGAGGGAGAGAGAGAGAGAGAGAACACACCACCAGTCACGTTCTCGTCAATTTGGCGTGCTAGGTCGATGACCTGCGAGGTGTCTGCGAGACCTCACGAGGCGATGTCAATTCAAAGCGCCGAGCGCCGAGAGATCAACGAAACGACTCACAAGGCCTCACACACTGCAGCACGACCTGCAGATCATGTGTCGTGCTTGCATCCCTCAGCTTAATCGTCATCTGGTCGAGAGTGAGGAGATTGGCGCCGTAGAGTGTGCGTTGGTCGCCCGGGGTGCTGAACGAGCGAGGAAGGTCAGCCTGAGCTCGGCGGTGGAGGAGAACGAGAGCCGGGACGAACAAGATGATAGGCAAGCCGAGGGAGATGGAGTTGAGAGCTTGTGTAGCCTTTTGGGTGGGCAGAGGGGAGTTGGAGTGTGTTTGGAGAACGCCGCGAGCCGAACTCACCAAGAAAGCGGACCAGCCCATGCCGTGAGCGAAAGAGGGCTCTTCCGACACCTCTGCCAGCGTTCGAGCATGAGCCAGAAGTGCAACAGCATAAGGTCTCGAGATCTTGCCGGTGCAGGGTCGACCTGTAACGCGGGAGAGTAAGCTTCGGCGATGACTGTCGGCGCGGTGAGGATTGACTCACCGTTATCGAGGTAGTCTAATAAAAAGCAGCAAGCCGCATTCGTCGCATCCGTCCACTCGGCGACTACATCCGCCTCCCTCGCCAACCTAAACGCCTCCTCCCTCAAAGCCCTGCAAGCTCCTTCCCTCCGTCGACCGAACTCTCTCCAATCGACGACGCCTCGGTCTAGCTCCTCCCAACTCGGGAGGTAGCCCGGTCCGAGGATCGAAGGATGCATAGCGATCAAAGCGGAGCAGGCGCATATTGCGTAGGCGAAAGCTCGGGAGGGGAGAGGGAGGAGCGAGGTCCGATAATTAAGGGAGTGGAGCGAGGAGCGGAGGGAGGAGAGAGGCAGGCCGGG
The DNA here is from genome assembly GCA_001600635.1 of Leucosporidium creatinivorum. Lineage (NCBI taxonomy): Eukaryota > Fungi > Basidiomycota > Microbotryomycetes > Leucosporidiales > Leucosporidiaceae > Leucosporidium > Leucosporidium creatinivorum. The sequence continues at coordinate 31,350 of BCKL01000045.1, read as the reverse complement.
GTGCGCTCGCAGGGGGAGGTGGTCGAAGACTGTGTGTTGAGGCTGTTAGCTCTCAGCGAACGAGCCAGCGGCAGAGCTGGACGAACCGTCGAGGAGGTGCTGAACGAGGTCGGGCGAGAGGTCCTGCATTGGAGCTACGGCAGTAGCGTGTGCAGCAGCCGAGGTGGCCACATCCAAGGGAGATGAACCTAGTGGTGTATTGCTGCCTGAAGGGTTGTTCTGCAAGTGAACCGAAGGGGAGCGTTTCTGCTGTCGGCGAGGTTGCTTCTCTTCGAGCGGGACAGAGCCGCGCGGTCGTCGAGTGACGGGCGTGGTGGTACATCTGTTCAGCAGATGTTTGAGAGCTGGTCAGCGATTGCTTTTGTCTGCTTCATGACAGCTCGGCGAGTCCGATAAGTCGCCAGCGCCCGTCGCCCTCGCCTTTCATTGCCTCGGCTCGGGCTTGCCCTACAGCACCAGCAGCAAGAGCAGAGACTCACTCAATCCCACCCTCCACACATCGCGGACAGCTCCCTCCCAGCAGCTGAGGATAGCAAACGACGCGTTTCGCCTATAGGCGAGCAACAGGAATCGCCGCGTCAGCTACAGGATCGCCTGGGAGCAGAGCAGCAGGACCTACTTTGCATCTATCGCATGCGGGCAGCTTCTTGTGCTTTGGAGGTTGATCTGGTGGCATCACAGGCGAGCAGGACGAAGAAGCAGGAAAGCAAGGGGCGGCCCTGCACCGCTCTGTGGGCCGAAGTGGTGAATGAGTGAGGGGGAGGAGTGATTGGTGTAGCAGAGTACTTAGAACCTGCTACGGCGTAATCTGCGAGCCGCGGCCTCCAGAGAGAAGCAGAAAGAAGGGGTCAAGCCTTCGCCGAGCGCCGAGAACAGGTCAGTCCGAGAGCTGCGGGCTAGCCGTAAGTGAGCAAAGTTGCAGAGCAGTCGATTGAGCATGCTGGAAGCGAAGCGAGTAGAAGCTTCAAGAGACCTCAGTGTGTTGCAGAAGCGGCCAAGAAATCAGTTGAGAACGAGCTGTAGCTCGATAGAAGAGGCTCGGCGATAATTAGAATCGACTGTAGTAATCTAGCTTTGATCGGCTACAGTCTTGTAGCACTCCGAGAGACCGCTCTGGTCCCCTACAGGAAGCCGGGTGTCTCGCTCTCGCTCTGACGGGGCCAAGTCGAGAGGCTGAGCTTCCCAAGTCTCTTTCGCTCCTACCTCATCCTCGCTCGTCTCGTCTCGTCTCTCAGCCAGCTAGCCCTACCGTTCTACAGCTTCCTCTCACTGTACCCTACTCAGCCCCGCCGTCACTCTCAGCGCCAGCCCTCGCTCAGTCACTATGAGCGTTACCCTCTCCCCTTCCTCTCAGCTCGCCTTCCAGCGTACGTTCACCGCTCTCTCTCTTACTCTGTACCCTTGTAGCCCAGCTAACCCCTTTCTATACATCTCGAACAGGCCCTCTCACCCAGCTGGTCAAGCGAACGCTGAGCGTCTCCAACCACAACTCGCAACCCATCGTCTACAAGGTCAAGACAACTGCGCCGAAACAGTACTGCGTCAGGCCTAATTCGGGGAGGATCGAACCGGGAGAGACGGTCGAGGTGCAGGGTCAGTCTTTGCTCACTTACAGAACAAGTGGGAGGACAGGCGACGCGCTGCCAGCGCTCTTGAAGCGGAGGGCCATGTACAGCTGCACAGAGGTGACGGGAGGAAGCTGGATTAGCTCTACTGCATGTAGCACATCGGATCCCTGTCCCGTTCTCCCTCCGAAGCCTCCTCCACCCAAGCACCTTTCGTCATTTCCAATGCTGACCGATATCGCTCTCGCCCGGGCCCTCTCCCTCTCGTCTCCACCTTTCCGCCAATGCTACCATACTACAGTGCTCCTCCAACCGATGAAGGAGGACCCCGCCCCCGGCGCTAAATGCCGCGACAAGTTCCTCGTCCAATCCGTCGTCGTGACCCTGGACCGCGAGTCGTCCTCCTTGGCCGAGCTGGTTCGTCTCTCGTCTCATTCCTTCCTCCTCTCGCTACCTGCAGACGCTGATGATGGTGGACGCGCGAATAGTGGGCCGCCGTGGAGAAGGAGGATAAAGCCTCGTCCGACAAGCCGTCGTTGATTCACGAGCAGAAGATCCGGTGCGCGTACTTGCCTGCTGCCGAGGATGGAACCAATGGAGCCAATGGAACGATTCACGAAGAGGAGGTGAGTTGCCTGTTGCTCTCTGCTAAAGCCTCTGAGACGCGCCGTGTGGAGCTCCTCGCTCGCTAGTCGAGCGGGATCGCTGACTCTCCTCTCTGCTCTACGACACTACAGTCCACCCCCTCCTCCAACTTCAACACCGTCCGTTCCACCTCCTCCTCCGGCACTCCCACCAATGGTAACTCCGTCTCCAACCTCGCCGACCAATCCTTCGCTTCGACCCTCGGCACTCCTCCTTCCTCTTCTTCCCCCTCCGCCGGCGCAGACAAAGCGCCCGACTCCCCCTCCCCAGCCCACTCCTCCACCTCCCCTCTCCTCGACCAAGCCCAATCCGGCCTTTCTCAAGCTGCCGTCGCGGCGGGAGGAGCGATCGCTGGAGCTGCCGCGGCGGTTGGGCTCACTGGAGTAGCCAGCGCAGTGGCAGAGAAGAGTGGTGCTGAGGTCCCTCCCTCCGCCTCCGCGGCGGTCAGCAAGGAGTTCCCCACCGACGACTCTTCCCTCCGCACCGAACTCGCCGCCGCTCGGTTGGAGATCGCCTCGCTTCGCAAGCAGCTCGCTGCCTCGGAATCGACCGCCGCGGGACTGAGGAGTCGTGGTGTGAGTGAGAAGACGCCGGTTAGCAGTGGAGGAGCGGTGCCGGGGACGGCGCAGGCGGTGGTTATGGAGAAGGGAAGCGATGGGGTGCCGGTACAGATTGTTGTTGGAATCGCGGTGGCCGTGTTTGTGGTGACTTGGTGGGTTATTCTTCTCCCTCGTTCTCCTGCGCTAGCGAGCTACGATAGCTGACGCACACTCGACCGCGAACAGGGCCCTCTTCTAAAATCCCTTCCTCCGCTTCCGGCTCTCATAACCCCATCAGTAACTCCCCTTCCTTTCTCTCCGTTTATATCGACCTCGTTTCGTCTCCCCTTGCCTCGACTCGTTCCCCCTCCCCCTCCCCTCCCCTAAAACCCGCCCCTCGCCTCTCGTTCTCCTCTACACCCCCGACTCGCTTCTCTCGTCTTCCCCCTTTGAGTTCAGTTCTCTCGATACGCTACGCTGTGCAATCTTGCTTTCTTTTTGATCCTTCTCGGAGTCCGCGGTGAGATGAGAGGAGGGAAGAAGCGAGGAGAGGGCGAGTTCGGCGCTGTCTCCTGAGCCATTTCGCCGGCGCTGGATCGCTGCAGCTTCGCCTTCCATTTTCCACTGACCTAGATGACAAAGTTGAGAAGGTACACAGATAAGGTACAAACGAGATGCTATCTACTAAGCTTCAGCGCCGAAGCCCAGCTCACGCCTCGGCCCCGAGCTCCGCCAACCTCGCATTACACTCCTCAATCAACTTTCTCTCCGCCTCCGTCATCCCCTCCCTCACCTCAAACTCCTCCAAACCCATCGCCCTCCTTGCCTCCACACTCCCCACATCCTTCTCAGTAGCCCGACCTACGAATCTCGCCTCCCCCTCGCCTCCAGGAAAGTCCGAGGGCACCCGGCCGGCGAGGAAAGCCTTCCTCTGCTGCAGTAAATAGTTGAAATTGTTCTGCGTCAAAGGGATGGCAGGGATGTACATGACGGAGCTATCGCCCTTTCCCTGATGATGGGCTTCAACGGCGTGGACGATCGAGTCGTGCCAAAGGACCATGTCGCCGGGCGAGACTTGGGGGATGGAGGTCATGGCCGTGGGGAGGGAGAGATGGGGATGGGTGAGAGGGGAGAGCTCGAGCGAGTGGCCAAGGGAACAGCCGGGGAAGGAGGAGGTGTCGGTGTCGAGCTAGACGGAAGGGTCAGCGAGCGCCGAAGATGGGGCGGCGATTGGAAAGAGAGGGCTTACGACCCAGTTGTCGGCGTGGAGATACTCGGGAGGGTAGGTGCCGTCGGGGAGTTGGCTGGCGGCGATAAGAGGACGGAAGAAGGGGCGAAGAACGATGTAGGCGGTCGCTTCCTTGAGGAGGGGGAGGACTCGGAGAGTGCCCTCGTTCGGGCCCGTCTCGCTCATCGAGAGCCATCCTTGGAAGGGTCGGAATACGGAGCACTGTAGCAGGTTCGTTCAGCTTCTGCTCGACTGTTGAGGAGCAATGTCGAAGTCGGCTCACCCCTCCCGGCGCTTCGCAAAGGTCGCCCTTGGCAACGAGCTTCTGTCCATCTCGTCCGAATGACCAAGCGTCGTGCTCTCGCCAGTCGCACGTACCCTCCAAGATTGACCTCCAGTACGAGCGGAACTCGGGATCCTCCCTGTTGAACGGAGGGAACCGAGTCAGCGAGCTCCGCTAGCGCTTCCATCTCCGAGACCGGCGACTCGGACCACTCACCAGCGCTCCACTCCTCCGCCGTCAATGTGGGGTCCAAGAGCGAACTTTGAGTCTCCTGGATGACGGATGCGAAGGCGATCGGCGTAGGAGACGACGTTGGAAAGGGAAATGGCGCGCTCGGTCGAGGAGGGGTCGATGGACTCGAGGTGGGGAGCTCGGAAGAGGCCGTTGAGGAAGGTACGTTGCACATTTAGAAGATTGAGGTGGGCTTTGTGGGTGAATGGAGGGGGTGGTCAGCGTAGGGAAGAGGGAGGGCAGAGAGCCGAAAGCTTACCTCGGGCGGCGACTTGAGCTTTGGACCAGTACAGCTCGAACACTTGCTTGTCATCTTCCGGGAAGCCTGTAGATTATTGAGGTACGCGATCAGCGTCTGATCACAGTGTAGCGGAGCAGCAGGCGCCGACCAGGACTCGAGGACAGCTCGCGCCGACCCTGCGAACTTCGAGCTCCGGCGTTCTCTGAACTCACCTCGAACTTGGGGGTTGGCCTTGACGTAGCTCTTGACACTTTCCTTCCACTCGAGAGCTTGGTCTTTGGAGACGACACCCTTGATCCTCACCACTCCTCGTCGACGAATCTCGGCGAGGGTTTCGGCGCTCATCCACTCGCTGAGGGGCCTCCTCGCGGTCGCCTCGTCGGGGTACTGCACAGTCGGGATGACCTCGGGTCCCTTCGATACGATGCTGTTGATTTCGGGCTGCAGGTCCTTGAGCACTTGACGCCAGGCTCGGAGCATCGAGTCGCCGTGCAGCTCGGATCCGACCATGTCGCGCTTGAGGTCGCGGAAGCGGGAGGGAAGAGCACTCTCGCTAGTGTTCGAGAGAGAGGCGAATACAGAGGCGATTGTTCCCTCCTTCTTCTGCTTTTCCGGCATGGCGCGCGCGAGCGAGGGTGCAAAGGTGGAGATGGAGCGAAGTAGTGTGTTGGACTTGGAGAGTGAGCAAGAGGTGTTTTGAAGGCGCTGGGAGAGCATGTGAAGCGAGATGAAGGGAAGAGAAAGGATGGAAAGCCTGGGAGGCGCCTCTTTTGAGTGGGGGAGAAATCGCCGACAAGTGCCCGAGCCTCTCTCTACGTAAGGCGACAAGTCCCCGAAGCGGCAGTGGACGCCGCCGTAAGGTCAAAAAAAGACGAGGCTCGAGAAGCGGCAGACCCAAGTCGGCAGAACGGAGGAATGATTTCTCGCCGAGGGTTATCGGCTGAATCGCTGGGAAGACGGTACTCGATTACAGACCTGGGTCAAGCATTACTGCAAGCTTTTTGACTGGTAATGGTTGAGGCTTGCCTGTTGTCCAATCATAGAAGCCCGAGCCAGTCTTCGTGCCGAGCTCACCAGCCTCGCGGTACAGCTGCAGCAGGTCTCGAGGCGATTGAGGTAGGCCGACTCGCTCCTTTGCGTAGTGGTGTTCTGGTCGAGAGGAGGGCCGGTCAGCGTGCGGAATCAAGTGAAACCCCTAGGCGACCTACCGATGTCGAGCTGAAGGGAAAGCGAGGGAAGAGGCGTCAATGCTGGTCTGAACGGCTAAGCATGGAGAAAGAGACGTACCACAACATCTAGTCCGACTCCATCCATAATCTCAAAGGGTCCCTGGGGCGTCTTGAACCGAGCGCGGAAGAGGGCTTCCACGTCTATTGGCTCGGCAATTCCCTCGGCGACGACCTGGAGAGCTTCGCGCTTGATGGCTGCAGCAGAGCAAGGCAGCCAGCGCCCGAGAAGATACACCGTGACATACCCCCCTACATAACTCACCAGCCCAGATCCGATTCTGGATGAAACCGGTCGACTCGGCTCGAACCCGGAAAGGCTGGTGACCGTGAAGCTCGAGTTGCTCGACAACCACATCGAGAAGCGTCACGCTTGTCTTGCCCGAGGTCATGACCTCGCATGCGATGCTGGGTATGAGCTCAGAATCAGTTCGAGCTGCATGCTTGAGGTTCCGCTGAAGCGCTTACATCTCGGGCGGGCGAAAGTAGTGGATGTTGCAGACTAGAAGAGGGCATGCGGTCAGTAGGGGAATCTCGACACACTCTCAAGACAAAGCTCACCTCGATGAAGCACTTTGGTGTGCCCAGCGATCTCTGAGGAGCGGTACGAGGACGAGTTGGTCGCGAGCACGGCGTCGGGCTTCGTGAGCTGCTCTAGCCGGCTGAAAACCTCGCCCTTGAGATTCAGCACCTCGGAGACCGCCTCCAGAACAAGCCAAGCATCCTTGACGGCGGTGGCGAGATCAGACGTGGTCGTAAGGGGGCCCAGATTCTGAGAGAGAGAAGCGAGATGGTAAGCTCTCAGCTCGGCTTCGGCTCTCTCGCCAAAGCTCGACTCACCGAGTTCATCTCCCTGCATTCAGCCAAGTAGTCGGCTGTCTGCTTCAAAGACCCTTCAACGGTGTCAAACACAATCACAGGACGTCCTTGCGTCGCCCACATGTAGGCAATTCGCCTCCCCTGAAACCCGCCGCCGATGATGGCGACTGGGCGCTTAGCGAGATTAATAGGTCGAGTCCAATTATCGGTAGACATGTTGTCGGGAAACGATACGAAGTGCTCTGGGGAGAGAGCGAGAGAGGAAGTCGAGCAGGTGGAGAAGGAGCCGGCCGAGCGGATCGCCGAAGTGCCGGTCGCCGATATTACTTATCAAGAGTCTAGTGAGCGGACAGTTTGCAGTAGTACCACAGACATGATTTGACCTCGTCCCGACTCCACTAGTACCCCAAGTCTGCACGGGGCCAAAATGTCGGGGCGTGAACGTCCTCCCTATCCTCCTTCAGTAGATGTCATAAACATAGACGGAGCACCAGCCGTCACAGAAGAAACATTCATAGGGGAGACTATTCGTAGCTGACGTCGCAGCTGACCGAAAGTCCGACTGCAGGCCGAAGCGTGGACTTTGCTCGGCGCTCGCTCTTTGCCCTGTCCCAGTCACTTCTGCAGCTCCTCTCCTCTTCAGCAACATCTGGAAGCCTCTATACCTTTGAGCTGCAGCATAGCTGCAAGTCTTGTTTCCTCAGCCCTACGGCAGCTCCGAGCCACGGCAGTGCAGTTCGGCGATCCTTCAGTGTTCGTTTCCGAGGGGCGCTCCTGAGCTTGTCTGCTCCTTCTGCAGCCCATTTTCCTGCTTGGATCTCTCTTTCTTCCATTACTCATCACGCAATGGTCTCAACACCGGTGCTAGTCACCTCCGCAACCCTGCGTCAAGGCCGGCGCCACCTGCTCGGCGTTCTCAGCATCCTCGATCTTCTCTGGCTCAACCCTCACCCAGACATGGACCCAGAAGCTCTAGTACACCGGGAGAAGACCTCCGTTCCCTCGGAGCTTGTTGCTCGTAAACTCTACAAAAGCGTGCAGGCGCTTTTGGAGACAGTCACTGACGGGCAGGCTGCTTCGGAGAGTTGGATTGTCAGCCAGAAGAAGGACGCGACGGCGGCGTTGCGAGCGTACAACAACGTATTTGCACCTGAGAGACCGCTTCTGTTGGTGAGCTGCCTCCTTCTTGCTATCGGGCTTGACCTCGGCGTTCAGCGCAGCGCTGCGCTGACCCTGTCTTTCGCACAGCTCTACAGAGCCAACGCCCAGCAGCTTACAGCGAGGTTCAACATCCCCGTCGACGAAGACCTCCCCGTCCTGCGAGTGACTTCTAGGGAAGCTAGAAGTCACTCGGCGCATCTACCTGGCTCTGTACGAGGAGGTGAGTTCGGCGTCGAGTTCGAACGCTCGCCCTCTGCTCGCGACGCTGAACTCTCGCATCCCGCATCTGCACGCTTACAGAGGCTCGTTAGTATTGTGCCAGGACGAGAGCCTAGGCAGTTCAAGAAGAGGACTCAGTCTCCGGCTCGAGGCGCCCAGCATCATGCTTTGACGGGCAGCCAGGTGAGCCAAGTTCTTCCTCTCAGTCTGCTCGTCTTGCAGGGTCTTAGCTAATCTGACTTCTCTGTGACGCTAGGTAGAGCACAGCCTCGGCGCTCATCAAACCTCGACGCAAACGAGGAGGCAGCTTGCGCTCGACCGAGCCGAGCGGGCGGGAGGGATCTTTTGGCCGAGGGCGAGGGGTGATGCGTAGAGGTGGAGGTTGGGATGCTAAGCGGAGGCGACAGAATGTGTTCCGCTGCAGTTGAACTAACAAATATGCTGCTTAACCAAAGAGAGGGCGAGAACGGCTCGGCGCTCATCGGGCCAAGTCCGAGCGCCGATCTCACGCTTTCTGCTGGTCACGTCTCGACATGGACATTGCCTCTGGTTCTTTACTTTCCCTGCTTTCCCTCGTCCCTGCGCCTGTGCCTTGGCGCATGCAGCAGAGCCTCACGTTTCATCGCCTCGGTCTGGCTTCCCCGGGGTTCGGCGACGGGCCTCCACCCTCGCTTTCCTTGGTCACTCCTCTCGCCCTCTCCTTTCCTCTTTCCCTTTCTTCTCTTGCTCTTTGTTTTTTCTGCAACCCTCCCTCTTGATGGCCCCCGCACCTACTCTCGCCTCGCTCGAGCACCACCGAAACATCCTCGACGCGGTGCTCGACATCCTCCACGACCTGTGGCTCTCCAACCCTCCCGAGATTGAGAAAAACCTCATCATACCAAAAGCCAAACACCAGAAAGAGACGGACTCGCAGAGTCTGGCTGCCGAGATCAGTGAGAAGGTATTGGCCATGCTGCTCGTTCACTCGGCGAACATCAATGCGGGGTGGGTCGCAGGGCACCAAGTTGAGGTGAAGAAAGAGTTGAAGCGCTATGAGAATGTGCATATGAAGGGTCGCGCCCTCGCCAATGTGAGTCCTTAGACCATCGCCCCGGAGCTCGACGTGCATGCTGACGAGCCTCGAGGAAGCTCTACGACGCCAATCGCTATGAGCTCGCCATTCGTTTCAGCTTTATCCCTGAAGCGGGGGTGTTGTCAGCCATGGAGATCACTCGCAGGCTCACTCAAGCTCTGCGCGACGAGCCCGAGGCTAGTCGAGCATTATCTGGAGCCAGAGCAAGGCAAGAAGAAGCTGACCTTTGACCTTACCACCACTGGAAGGCCCTGAACACCATCAACAAACTTACTGGATATGCTCGGAAGCGCATGACTCGCCGTCGGGTTGAGTCGGCTCACGTCGCAGGACAGGCCGAAAGCAGTGGCCATGAGGGGGTGCATTCTCTTCTGCACTTCAGTCTTTCTCTCGAGGACGAGCTGAACCTTTGATCTCCTCTTCAGGCGCACAGCCTCGGCGCTCATCACACCTCGGCCCGCTCGCGACAGCAGTTGGCGCTCGACCGAGCTGAGCAGGCGGGAGGGGTCTTTTGGCCGAGGGCAAGGGGTGACGAGTAGAGGTGGAGGTTGGGAATTCAATGATCCTAGTCGAGGGCTTCGATGCTGGTCAAGATGGTCGAGTCGAGCTTCCCTGCGAAGGAGAGCAGCTCGGCGCTCCTCCCACGTCCGGTTCGTCGAGTTGAGAGAAACTGCAAGAGTGGGGAAGAGAGAGTGGGTCAGCGGGAGCTTCTGAAGCCTTGGAAAGTTGATTGGGTCTCCATTCGAGAACGGTGAGAGCCTCTCGGCGGGCTACAGAGCCTCACTACTCTGCAGCCCGACGAACGCCGAGATCAGCTTCCAAGACCGCTTTCGAGCCAGCAGGGCGAAGGATATACTCTTCAGTAGATCAAGAGAGCTACTCACCTTGCTCAGACTCCCTACGAGGCGCTCAAGTCGGCTCGTTCCAATTCCAGCTCCGCTCGAGACGCGTCGAGCGGTTGTAAGAACATCGAGAAGGGTGCAGGCTGAGTAGGGCGAGCTGTAGTCCAGTAGAGAAGCACTCTTCGAGTTGGAGCGGAGTAAAGAAGTCGAGCGAGATGTAGTCTAAGCTCAAGCCTTCAGAACGCCGCGCGGGGCCTCTTCCACATCTCTCCCTCTCGCAAATCACCGCCTCTTCACCTCGACTCGAAATGGCGCCGGACAAGATTGCCCTACAGGACCTCAGCGCCGAAGCGGAAGCGGACGCTCTCTTGCGCGAAGAGGACGAGCGCTCTGGCTCTGGCGCACAGCACAACAGCTCGGACGAAGCGCAGTTCAAGAATGATTTGGAAGAGCTGGAAGCGAGTGAGAGTCTACCACCACCGGTGCAGGCTACTAGTGCTGTGAGTCTGCAGCTCTGATCTGATCCCCTACAGCTCGAAGCGAGAGAGCTGACCCTGGACGGAATGCGCTGCTCGCTGCTTGCTGGCCCTGTAGGTCAAGAAGATCCACCCTGCGCCAATTATCTGCATTTGGATCTTCCTCTCCTCCTCTGTTATCCTCATGAACGCTTGGATCCTGTACGGCTTTGCCTCTCCCGGGCAGCTCGTGCGCAGCTAACCACGACAACGACGCGCAGGGGAGACGATGCGGGCGATCTCAACTTCCCCTAGTGAGTCTCTTACTATATCGTACAGCAGGATCAAGCTAACCTTTAGGAGTACAGCCCCATCTTCCTCACGACCGTCCATTTAGTTTACGCGACGATCGGCACGCGGTTGATGTTGAGGTTCACGCACTTGCTGGACGGGTTGAACAATGTCGAGATGAGCTGGGATCGGTGGGTTGTACTGTCTTGCTCTCTCTGCGGATGCTCCCCGACGGTGGAAGCGCCGAAGCTGACCACCGACCAATCTGGAATCCTCGCCGAGCAGGTGGTTGAAGAACGTGGGTCTCTTCTCTCTCGCTCTCTGCTCCTCCTTCTCAGTGAAGCTAATCAATATGCTCTGGTACCACAGATTGTCCCCATCGGCGCCCTCTTCTCCGCCTCGCTCATTTTCTCCAACCTCGCCTACTTGACCCTCTCGGTGCCCTTCATCCAGATGCTCAAAGCTTTCACGTGCGTTGCACTTTGTAGACGTCTATGGAACGTCCAAAGGAGAGCGAGCTGACCTTGCTGTCCCTCTTCTTCCCCCGTCCTGGCTTCGGCGCTCCCCTCCATCCCTCCCGCCTCCCCTTCCTCCCTCTTTCCCTCACCCGCTCAAATCCCCCTCTCCCACTACGTCGCTCGAATCCTCGCTCTCCAATAGTTCTGTCGCCGTCCTCACCATGTCAGTCCTCATGGGCCTCGACCAGTTCAACAAACGCACCGCCGTGGTCGTCGTGGCGATCAGCTTTGGTGTTGCGATGGCGAGTTATGGGGAGTTGAACTTGTGAGTGGTGTGATTCGCTTGAGTTGGCGGGGGGTGGGAGAGGGGTAGGAAGGGCAGAGAGGGAGGGGGTGTGAGGGGAGTGAGAGGGCAGGGGGCGTCGAGGGAGAGGTGAAGGGAGAAACGGAGGAGAGCTGAGCGAGGAAGAGGAGACATGAGGAGGGATGACCCACAGAAAGGGGCAAGGCCGGCAGCGAAGCCGAACTGAACCGAATACTGACCATCCCCGCTCGACTCCCGACGAACAGCGTCTTCGGCGGCTTCGTCTTCCAATGCTTGGGCATCATGTTCGAGGCTACTCGATTGGTGTACGTTTCATTCCTGTCCTGTTGCTTCCCTCGTTCTCCTGCTCACTCCTCTCATCATCCTCTTGCCCTCAATGCCGAACCGCTCGCTCGACCACACACAGCGCCATCCAGAAGCTCCTCCAAGGGATGAGGATGGACCCGCTCGTGTCGCTGTACTACTACGCTCCCGTGAGTTTGCGCTATCGGGGTCGTTAAGAATCGCCAGGACGAGGAAGGCGCAAAGGGGCCCGACGCTGACTCGCCTCTTCCGTTCTTCACTCCACCGCTGCTCCTTCCTCTCTCCAACCACCATTCGAACCCTCCCTCCCACGCTCATAGGTCTGCGCCACCCTCAACGCCCTCCTAATCCCCCTCTTCGAAGGCTCGACACCCTTCCACCTCGTCCTCGAACGAGTAGGCCCAGTCACCCTCTTCATCAACTGCAACGTCGCGCTGCTGTTGAATGTTAGTGTTGTCTTTTTGATTGGGTGTGCGAGTAGTTTGGTTTTGACGCTGTCAGGTGAGATTGAGCGCTCTCCGAGTTGAGACCGAGCCGAGCTAACCCCCCCAAAACCCCTGCACTCAATCACTGCACTCGCTATCGCTCACTGCCATCAATCAGGCGTCCTCAAGGACATCCTCCTCGTCGCCGGCTCGGTCGTCCTCTTTGGCTCGCCCGTCACCTTCACTCAGGTGCGCCGAGCTCTTGCTCCCCATCTCCTCTTGCTTTTCATCGCACTGACTCCCTCCTTCCTCTCTCACCCCTACACCCCGCCGTCGCCTCGCTCCTCCCTCTCCTGGCTCGCTACGCTCGCCCGCCCGCCAAATCGCAGATGTTCGGCTACTCGGTCGCCCTCGCGGGTTTGGTCGTGTTCAAGACGCCTCCTGTACGTTTTCTTTTTTCTCCCACCTTCCCCGCCCGCTCCTCTTTCTACCCCTGCTCTGCTTCCTGGCTCTTCAGACTAGCGGTGTTCGGCGCTGACGCACTTCTTTCCCCTCCCCTCCCCTCTCTCCTCCCTTCCCCCTGCCGAACGCTCATCGAACATCCAATGCGACGATATGGGGGGTGATACGATCATCCAGGAGGTCATGGCGGGCTATATCGCGCACTTTAAGGCTTCGGTCGGGCTGTAACGAGCTCGACTTGGGGCTTGACTCACTCGGTTGGCGTTGTGGAGGATCGAGGAAGCGGCGATGGCAGGTGGAGGGAGTCGGAGGGCTGCTGAGACGGTAGAGGAGGGGAGGAGGCAACAGGTGGGAGAAGGCGAAGGGGGAGCGGAGCAGGGGGACACGACCTTACGTTAAACTCGGATTGACGATGATGAACTTGTGATGAATGGATCGCGGTATTGGATTTCTTACTTACTCTCGCGGTGATCCGAGAGTGGCGGAGAAGAGGAGAGCGCGAGGGAGATGAGAAGGCGACAAGGCGAGAGGAGGGCACCGAGCAGCTCTCTTGCTCTCTCCGTCTCGCTCGCAGCGAGTTGTTTCGCTCGAGCTTACTGTCCAGCTCTGCGATACACACGGGTAGCGCTCTCGGTCTACTGCGTGAAGGTAGGTCTGCCTTCGCCGCTTCAGCTCTACTGCAGCCTGCCTCTCATTCGCTCTGCTCGGCGCTGATCTCCTGCGCGGCGAGCGAGCGGAGGGCTGGGCTGATAGCATACAACTGAAGCAGGGTATATCATTCTTGTAAAGCTGCAGAACGAGTCCTAGCTTTGTCTGTAGCTCAGCCGTCAGCTAGCCTGCTCGCTCGGCGCGAGATAAGCTCGTGGTGAGAATGAGGTGCAGCTCATCAGCAGGGTGAGCTTGGGCTGTAGTAGACTGAGTACTATGGTTCGAGCTCTGGTACTCCTTGTCCATGATGCATCTGCCCCCTCTCCCAGCCGCTCCAACCCAGCTCCGCCTCCTCCGCTCCTTGGCCTCTCTCCCTCATCTCTTCTCGTCTTTGGCTCGACCTCAACCCAGCGCGATGGTTACCTTCCTTCCACCACCTTCACTCTCCTCCTCTGCTTCTGCTGTACCTCATCAACACGACCACGACCACGACCACTCGCACCATTCCCACGACCATCAACACGCTCCTTCAACCGCGGAGGGAGACGATGGGGAGGGCTTGACAGAGAGGGAGCGTTTGATCAAGGAACATGGTCATGATCATAGTGGCATGGAATTCGTCGGTCAGTCCCTTTCTCTTCTCTCTGTAGCCTTCTCGTCTCGCCTACAGTGGGGGTCGCACCTCTCTCGACCTCAAGCTGACCACCGGAGCTGCTGCAACTACAGGCAAGTTCGCCGAGCGGGATCTTCCTGATTTCACGGGCAGGAATTGGCAGGAGAGGGGGTTCACTATCGGTATTGGAGGGTACGTTGCCAGCTCATCTCTCTCTCTCTCGCGTCTCCCTTTCCCTCTGGCGCTCTCTCTGAGCTGGGCTTGGGCGCTAGCTGATCTGAATCTCTTACATCACTTCCTTCGCTCCCTGCTCCCCCTCACTGCTCCCTACCTCACCCACTCGCTCGCCGATCGACACATGCTCGCTTCACTCGCTCCACCACGACCAGACCCGTCGGATCAGGCAAGACGGCCCTCACTTTGGCGCTCTGCAAGAGGTTCAGGGATGAGTACAACATTGGTGTGTCTATCCTATTCATTCTCTTGTGCTGGTGGGCTGGGATGGTCGGGCTGGAGCTGGAATTGAGTTGGAACTGAGGGAGTAGTAGGGCACCAGGGAAGGCAGGACAGGTCAAGCGGCTGCTCATCGTTGAGAGACGGTGGGGAGCTGCTTGATGAGGTCATCGCCGAACCTTGTGCAGAGTCGAGCTGCCAGCTCTCCGAAGGAGCAGAGGGCTTCGAGGAGTTGCTCGCTCTCGGCTGAGGTCTTCGGTCGGCACTACCGAGTAGTGTGGACCGGGCCTCTTCATGTTGGAGGTGGGTACTCTTTGTGATAGTCTGGCGCTGGCTGCGCGATGGAGCATCAGAGCTCGCCGAAGCACGGGGGAGCTGAGAGCTTCTCGGAGGAAGGGGAGTCTGAGCAGCTCTTTGCCGCCGCACAGTGGCGGGGACGCTGCTCTATACGCGGCCATCCTTCTCGACGTTCTGGTGCTGCTCGTGCAGCTCGGCAATCTCGGCTCGGAGATGCTGGGCAAAGAGCTGCTGACGCTCGGCTGAGATTGCGATTCGCGCTGCTGGCAGTACGGGTCGAGCTTCTCCAAGCCGGAGGTGACAGGTGCTTTTGATCTTTGCCTGCCTGCTCGTTCGGGTGGTAAAGCGTATGGGGCTGCAAGACCCAATGGGAAGGCGGGGAGCGAGAGCACCGGGTTGAGTAGCTGTTCGCTGTCTTGAGGCGGCGTGGAGCTGGTCTATAGTCCAGTTCGGACTCGCTACAGTTCACAGGAGCTCAAGGATTGAGCAGATGAGTAGATGAGCACGGAGGGCGGCTGCTCGCGCTCAGCTGAGGTCTCGGTCGGCGACCTGAGGGTCGTGGACCAGGCTTCTGGATCGGACGTAGACTAGCTGTGCCGCATGATGCAAAACTGGTCACCTCCCTCTATTGGCAAAGGGGAGGATCAGCCGTAAGATTAGCGCTTCGATTCGTCCTCCTCGCTCGAAGGTGCCGGCTCTCAAGGAGGGAGCTGGTGCTGCCTTCGTGGACGAGCGCAGGATGCGAGTGCTCTCTTGACGGACGTGACTCGTCCAGTCTGAGAGGTCGAGGCGCAGCGGAGCAGTATCAGGCAAGGAGGGGACTTCGCTCGCTCTCGGTGGCTGTCTCGTGCTCGTTCAACGGACATGAGGCGTCTTCGTACGAGGATAGGCGTGTCTCTTCCCTGCGTGGTCTGCGCGCTTCCAGCTTGCCTTTCAGCAGGACAAGGCGCTGTCTGTGCGGCCGAGTTGAGCACGAGCCGAGCCTGACCTGACGGTCGGCGAGCTGAGCAGATGATTCGTGAGGCAGAAGCTTTGCGGGTCGGTGCTCTGTGCTTGTTCCGTCGCGGTCTCTGCTCTCACCTCGCAGGCGCAGATCTCAGCTCTCGTACGCGTCTCAGCTTGGCTCGGAGCAGCCCATTCCGCTCAGAGGTCCGCTTCTCGTCGAGTCCTCGACGAGGGTGGACACTCTGTGCCGCGCTGTATGAGCTCTCTCTATGCTGCCCCTGTGGCGCAGTCGGTCACGCTGGTGCAGAGTCGCGACGGCCGAGGGATCGCTCTCGCTTCTAGGCTCGCTGCTGCTTCCTCGAGGGAGGCGGCGTGGGTTTCGTGCATGGACGCAGAAGTTCCTTTGCACTGCACTACCTCAACCGCTGTTGCCATTGTAAACGGGGGCGCACTTCGCGAGGCGAGCAGCGTCGGCATGGACAGCGCTGGGTTCGACTTCGAGATCCACTTCGTCTTTGTGTGAGACGGAAGGGGTCCTCGATGAAGATGGCCCACATTCTTGCTTTTGTGGAGCTTGGGCCGAGCTGTGCGCGGACTTGCCGCTCAGCGCAAACGGACAGCACGCCGAGCTGGGCGCCGAGGGTCGAGCAATGGCGTTGACTGAGCGGCTGTTTGTCAGAGGTTCTCTGGTGGACTCACGCCCTACTGCTAGCAACTGCGAGCCCACTAACGCCGTCTCAACGTCTCGGCTCTGATCTTCTCGCTCGAGAAACCCGCGCGGAGGTCACTCGCCGAGCAGCGAGTGACGAGGGCTAGTGAGCTGGACTTTGCGATGGGACACCTGTCGCGGGGTCTGTCTCTGGTCGAGCCGTCCTCTCGTGTCCTGTGCCACCTTGCATCTCGCACGGAAACCCGGCCAGCGGAGACAGGTCGACTCGCTTGAGGTTGCGCCGAGAGTGCCGAGGGGCGTTCTCGGGCAGTTGCTTGAGGCGGATGAACGCCTGCTTCGCTCCGGTATCAGTCTGTGCAATGAAGAAGTCCAGCCGTGGCAGAGGAGCGGCGCGACCTCGGCAGGCAGCTCGGCGCTCACTTTGCTGGCGGAGTGGGCGTCGGCTGCCTTAGCTTGAGGTCTGCGTGCTTCTCCAAGCTTTTTCAGCTTGTTTGAATCCTCGAACAGAGACTGGAGGTCCGGCGTGTGGTACAGCGTACCTCGCGAGCGGCGTCAGCTCGCCCTCAGTGGGTGCTGTTTTGCTCGATTGACGAGTCGGCGACGTTGCCTGTACGCTCGGTCGCGACTACTAACGCTCTCGGCTAGCTGCTGATCGAGTGGCGGGGCATTATGATCACCCCGCCGGGTGACGGAGGAGCGGCGCCGAGCAGGTGGGCTTTGAAGCGTGGCTTCGCGGCTTGCTGCTCTTCGCGCCATCGTGCAGCGCTTCCCCCGGAGACCTTCGTATTAGCAGCTGTGTCGTGCCATGTGCAAGCTAGTCTGGAACAGAACGCTGACTTTCCTCACGCTTCCCTTCCCGCTCGCTCTCCCTCCCTCCTCCGCCTCCGCCACCCCTCTCTCCTCGCCCTCGCCCTCCACTTACTCCCCGATAGGCGTCGTCACCAACGACATCTTTACCAAGGAGGACCAAGAGTTTCTCATCCGCAACGAGGCGCTCGCGGACAAGGGCCGCATCCGCGCCATCGAGACGGGAGGATGCCCGCATGCTGCTATTCGGTGAGTGGTGCTCTTTTTTGAATCTCGTAGTACGTTGGGGTGAGACGGTGAGAGCTGATCGTCTTCCTCCGTCGCTCCCTCGTCGCCTTCCTCTCGCCTTCCCTCCGTCTCCGACTCGACACAACCGCCTCGTCAACCACAGCGAGGACATCTCGGCCAATGTAGGAGCGCTCGAGGAGCTGCAGGCGGCCTACGGGTGCGAGTTCCTGGTAGGTCTCGGCGCTCGCTTCGGCTGAAGCTGCTCGCTGACCCTTTTATCTGGGAGCAGCTCGTCGAGTCAGGTGGAGATAACTTGGCTGGTGAGTTGCCTCCCCTATCGACTCGAGTCGCACTCGCAGAAGCTCGTGCTGACGCTTCTTCCCGCCGACAGCCAATTACTCGCGCGAGTTGGCCGACTACGTGAGTCGCTCGCTGCTCCGCTCTCGTCGCGCTCCACCCTCGTTCGTCGCTGACTTCCTCACCATTCACACCTACAGATAATCTACGTTGTACGTTCTGCCCCTTCCTCCCCTTCTCCTCGCTCGGCGCTGACCTCTTTCGCCGAATCCCTCCTCAACCGCGCAGATTGACGTCTCCGGTGGCGACAAGATCCCTCGCAAGGGAGGACCAGGAATCTCGCAGAGTGATCTGCTCATCGTCAACAAGGTACGCTCTTCCGACTCGGCCGAGGAGTAGGATACGAGAGCTGACCTTCCGCTCCTTGCTCCTCCATCCTCTCCGCTCGCCGAACCCCCCGACTCATCTTATCACATCCTGACTCTGCTCGCCCATCACTCCCAACCTTGTCGCCGACCGCACCCGATTGTCTTCTCGCTGCCATCGCTCTCTCCCGCTCTCCTTCGTCCCCCTCGTCTGCCCCCTCCACCCTCCTTTCCCTCAGATCGACCTCGCCCCCTACGTCGGCGCCTCCCTCGAAGTCATGCGCCGCGACGCCGACAAGATGCGCGATGGAGGACCCACCCTCTTCACCAGCGTGCGGAACGAGGTGGGAGTTGAGGGAGTTGCGGAGTTGATTATTGGGGCGTGGAAGGGTGCTACTGGTGGGAAGAAGTAGAGTGATGGAAATGTCTTGAATGCTCTTCTCTTGGTGTTGAGGTTGCGGAGAGCGCAGAAAGAGGCCTGAGAGGAGAGCTCAAGGAAGGCAGAGCTGAGCAGGTGGAGACAAGCAAGCAGGCAGCTGTAAGGAAGCTTGAAGCCCTGAGAATACTGTCAAGGCTGATCAGTGAGAGGAGGGAATGCAGAACGGTACAGCTTGACATGTGAGGAGCTTGCCGCCCGCAACACCAAAGCTAGTGTGAACGAGGCTGACCTCCAACTGAGGCAAGGCAACCTGTGGGTAGCTCGACAGGTAGACAGACTGCAATTGCACCGCTGGTGTACTCGACTGAAGCCAGGAACCGGCAGCAATTGGGAAAGGCAAGCAAAGTGAGGAGAAGTGATCTTTGCAGCACCGAGGGTGCTCCGAGAAGCCCCTGGAGCCAGCCAGCTGCGCCATAGCAATGTCCTACAGCTTAAGGGTGACTGAAAATAAAAAGTAGCCTCCTGGGTGTGGCAGGAGGCAAAAGAATGATTCGTAGCGACGTTGGCAGGACTCGAACCTACGCCCTCAGAGAGGATCAGCTAATCGGTAATACCAATTCTAGGCTGACGCAGTAACCACTTTGCTACAACGCCTTTGCTTGTTGTAAAAAGCTTGCCTGTAGCCATCCTTATTCTCACTGGCTGAAGCAAGAGAGATCAGTTCTGGCGTGAGGGCCGAGGAGGATCTCCGGGGAGGCTGAACATGATCTTGTGCACCTAAATCAACAATCTCAGCCTGTAGTGTGGTAAAAGGGGAAGGTGGATCTGCTCAATGCTGCTACAGTGTCGCTCTTGCTCTTCCCTGCCAGCACCGGGGACTCGGGAGGCACCTTCTTCTGGTGCATAGCTCTAGGGGACGCAGTAACCACTTTGCTACAACGCCTTTGCTTGTTGTAAAAAGCTCGCCTGCAGCCATCCCCATTCTCACCGGCTGAAGCAAGAGAGATCAGCTCTGTGTCGAGGGCCGAGCAGGATCCCCGTGAAGGCTGAACATGATTTTGTGCACCTAAATCAACAATCTCAGCCTGTAGTGTGGTAAAAGGGGAAGGTGGATTTGCTCAATACTGCTACAGTGTTGCCGTTCTCCGACGCTCTTTACCCCTACAGGACCGCTCACGAGGTTCCCAAGGGAACGAGCTCGGTGATCTCTCGTTTGCTGCTTGCTTCAATCCACTCGACTTGAGTAAGCTCCTCCCGTCTCGCCTTTGCATGCAGCCTAAACAAAAGGCCTGGCTCTCCCAGAGCAGGGCAGTAAGCCTCATACAGAGCTACTCTTCATTGACGTCTTGAGCTCCTACAGATGCAGACGCAAGAGAGCGCAGGTCAGCGGATTTGTTCTGGACACCTTGTGCTCATGCAGCGCAAACAAGGCAAGAGCTCACCGGAGACCGTTGACCCAACGCCTCAGCTCCCTCTCCAAGCTGAATACCGATGCCGTCGACGGCAGGTAGCTCGTCATTGGCGCTGTACGAGAGAAGAGTGAGCAATGTAAAGCAAGAAGCTATGAGCAAGAACCGCACCTTCGTCCGAACACACCATCGACCGCCCAGCACGAGACGGCCACCAGAGGGAAAGGCTGGCTTTGAGCGAAGGATGTATGGCGCGAAGCAAGGATGAGTTGCCGCTCCTCAAAAAAGAGACAAGCGTCACTCACACTCAGTCCTCGGCCGTAATGCGCCAACATCGTCTCGCATTGTCTCAGCTGTCCCAGGGAGCTGTGCCCTCCTCTGCTGAACAGCCCTTGGGCTTCCCTTCTTGCCCCAAGACGTATGCGACAGCCCCCTCAATACCAGCAAGTGATGGCCCGCTCCACCGAGGAAGCCTATGCGCCACCGAGTGAGCGCTAATTAGCGGCGAGCCCAACAACACTGAGCATTGTCTCACTTGCAGAGAGTTGGTTAAAGGTACACCATCCCACTGGCAACGATAACAGATTGAGGTACAGATAAGACGAGGAAGGAGCTGTAAGTGCAGTCGGGGTACAGCTAGGCGGGCTGGAAAGGCGTGAAAGAAGAGGTGCCAAGGTGCGAGAAGCAGAAGGCCGAGGCGAGGGGGAGCTTGGCAATGGATTGACAGGGTGGCGTACGTGGGGAATGCTGTAGCGAGACGGCGGCTGGAGTCAGCTCTCTGATCCCCTCCTACTCGCGAGCAAGCCGGAGACGATGAGCACACACCTCGAGACTAACATCATCAACTCCGCTCAACACAGCTTATCAATATCAGCTCAAAGCAGGCAGAATCTACAGCCGTGCTTGTTTCGTTGCCATGGTCCGAGTAGCCGCCTATCGAGCTCCAAGGTCCAACCGTCGAGCACACCTTTGTGATAAGCAGGCGAGGGAACTGCAAGCGCAGGCAGGCTGGCAGGTGGAGCACGTGTACGTCTGTAGTAGATGCAATCAGCTAGCTGCCCTTGTACGCCTCTGCGGGGCAGCGCGCTGACCTTCAGCAACTCAAGGCTCGAACCGAGGGCTGTAGCTCACCATGCGCTTCCCACGTATAATCTACAGCGTAGCTCTCTGATCGTGGCTGACAACCTGCTCCCGTACGTTGTCCTCCTGAGTTGTCCTGCCCTGTGAGCAAGTGTTGTGATGAAAGTTCCAGTCGTTCGAGCTGGCTCTGGCTCCAGGTTGCTGTAGCCAAGTAGTCTCCAGCTCGCCCGCATTGTCGAAGAGAGCTGCCCTCGACGGAAGGCGCAGCTGAGGGCATTTAAGCCGCTTGAGATGATAGGAAGAAGAGCGGTGTCAGCTCGACTTTCGGACTTGAAGCTTGAAGGCGGGCAAAGGGCTCGCTCTCGGTCGCCTACTTGAGCTGTTCAGATCTCTCACTGGCAAATCAAGATGGGCAGTGATAGACCGTGTTACTCAACTGTACAACCCTTGTAGTTCTCTCGCAAGCCGACGCAGTTCAAGAGCGACCCTCTTCTCCAACTCCTTCTCCCTCCTCTTCAACTCGCCCAAGGCCTCTACCGCATCCTCAGCAGGAAGCTCCTCACCTCCCACCACAACATCAACAGCTCCTCCTTCCTCCCCCGACCCGCACTCCATCGCCCTGGCGCCGGCGCCGAGCTCCTCCCCCTCCCACTCGGCCGCGCCCTCGTCATCCTCCTCTACCTCCAAGCCTCCGGCCTGACACGACTCCTCTCAAAGACTGCCTTTGCTGGATCCGACTTGCCCGTGGTGAACCTCCAGGTGGCGAGGTGGGTGCGAAGAATGAGGGTGGCGGGGAGGGAGAGGAAGGAGGTAAAGTCGGCGGATAAGAAGGCAAACTCCTTCCTCTTCTCGGCGTGGTTGTTGTCATGCCTTGGGAACTCGGACGTAGCGGTGAAGGAGTAGCCTGTGCAGACATCCGAGGGTTTGCACGTCCAAAGCCGAGCTGTTGCTGCCTTCCTCGTGGTCCCCTTGGTGGCGCTCGTGGTGCTTGGCTGCTGGGCGTCTTGTGCAAGCTTGAGGATCGAGCTCGCCGCTGGGCCGGTTGACCACAGGGGAGCCAGGCAACGAGAGATCATCTCGGCTCCCACTGCCGAGCCGTCTCGAGCGGTGATGAGAGGGGTAGGGGTGAAGCTGGCGAGGTGGAGGAGGATGCGAGCAAAAGCTTGGTGCTCAAGCCATTGACGCTGCTGATCTGACTCCTCGCTGGTCGCCGTTGGAGGGAGAACAGCGAAGTAGATTGCGCCGAGGTCCTCGTCGATGGCCTCGAGGTCGCTGAGGTGGCTCCGCTCTGCGTCGGAGAAAGAAGCGAAGAGGGCTTCCGGTGTTGCCTCCCGGATGATGTTGACCGTTCAAGCTTCCTGCCAGCCTGTGGGCAGCTCCGCACCGATGAGCTCATCGAGCTGAAACGGGTAGAAGATGTACACCTTCTCCATTGAGGCAAGCGTGCAGGGGCGGTGGGAGCTGGATGGGTGACGCCGCCGTTGGTAGGTGGAAAGGCGGGAGGAGGGGGCTTTGGTGGTGGCAAAGGGGCTCGAGGAGGGGAGCTGAGGAGGAGGGGCGGCGGAGAGACAGGGACAGCGATGGCCCGAATTCTCCCCGCCGATGACCTCCTCACCGCAATCAAGGCAGGTGAGGAGGATGACTCCATCCCCAACAGTCATCCTTGCCCGCTCGTAATCGTCCAAACGAGTCAACGCCTGCTCGTAGGTCATGGTTGACGTCCACTGCCCGCGAAGGTCGAATCCTACACGCTTGCGGACCTCCTGGAAGGCAAGCAGATCCCTCTCAGAGAGGTGGAGGAGCGGGCGGCGTCCGTAGGTGAGGGCTGAGCGGAAGAGGTTGGTGCTCTCCTTGCGCGAGAGCAGCTAGTCCTTCCAGCCCGAGCTCCCCACGACGGTTGAAGCGGGCGAGGAAACGGCGATGAGGGAGGAGGGGAGCCCATGGCGGGACTGGCACTGATAGCTGGGTGTCCCTCCGCCTTCTCGGCTGCGTCGTTCCAACTGCAGAGGGAGTAGGTTAGCTAGCAGGCCCTAACGCAACACCGAGAATAGTGGGAGTAGGAGAAGAAGCAGGAGAGACTCACTCTTGAACGACAGTCGAGAACCTGACACCTCGAGCTTCGGCTCGCTCGCCCCTAATCTCCTCCTCTACTTCCTCCCACCGTTTCCCCTCAGCTCCTTCTCCCATCCTCTCCCCCCCAATGCCTGCACTTTCCTATCCTCTCCACTCATCACTCGAACACTCCGCAACGCGCCCACATGCTCGACCAACCAACTCCTCTCCTCCTCCATTGCCTCGCTCAATCCCACGGCTGCGGCCACGTCCTCGACCATGACGCGAACGGCAATGCTGGAGTCCTTGTCGTCCGTCGGCCGGAGTGCGTTGACAACGGAGAGGAGGATCTTGCCCTTGAGCGTGGCGAGGGAGAGCATGTTGCGGTTAGCGAGGGTGGAGACCGTGTCGTATGGAGCCGCTCCGCCACGGAAGGAGAGGATAACGTTGCGGAAGTGGCCGACGGCGAGCTCGATGGTGATGATACGGCCGACGTGGTGGGAGAAGTCCCAAAGAGGGACGTCGTGCCAGGATGGGAGGTTGATGTCGGCGATGAGGAGGTGGAGGCAACTGAAGTCTTGACGGACGACAACAGCTTCCCAATCATCTGGGCCAATGTTGCTGCAGAAGAGTGAGGGGAGGATGCCGGAGGTGAGGAGTTGGGCGAGCTGCGAAGGAGGCGGATCAGCGAACCACTCGGCGGGAGAGTGTAGAACGGATACAGAGAGAAGGAAGGCTGAGAGATGAAGATCAATAGAGAAAGAGACATACCTTGGCAGAATGGACCACGAAGCCACGAGCATTCCATAGTTGCAGAAGCCCGAGGACGAGGAGGACAAGGACGAGGCGAAGCTCGCGGTGGCGAAGGATGATATCCCATAGATCAATGAGTGCGCCGAACGCTTCGGTGATCTCATCATAGTCCATCTCCTCCGGCCGCGGTCCATCGAGGTGGTCCTTGGCGAGTCCTCGGGCGAAGACGAGCAGTCGGTGGAGGAGGTTGGGGGCTGGACCAGCGGTGTTGGCCCAGAAGCGAATCCTAGGGTGCGCATGCTCTTCGACGGTGATGTCCTTGAGAAGCGTGATCCGCTTGACGTAGCCGTTGTTGGAAATCCTCACCGCCGCCGAGCGTCGAGCGTCGAGCGACATTGTCCAATCTCCCCCGATCGATCGTTGGCCCTCCATCTCCTCGCCCCTTCCACATCTCATCCAGCAACTTGAAGCGTTTCTTGATCGCGTCCTGCACCTCGTCCTGGGGCTTTCGCTGCTCCCGATTGCTCAGCGGTTGGCGGTCATCTGTGTGGGCGCAGGCGAGGGATGGAGAAGGAGGGGAGAGAGATGGTGACGAGGGGGAGGAGAAGGTTGTGGGGGTGGTCGGGATGTGGGCAGAGAGGGAGCGCTGGATGGGACGGCAAGTGACCGTGGCTTGAGCGTTGGCGAGTTCTTGCGAGAAGCGAGGATCCGAGCGAAGGTCGAGCTGTTTGACGGAGTCGCGGAGGGCGAGAAGGTGAGGACCGGGGAGCATGGGCTCCCTCAAACCTCCGGCTGCCGTATTGAAGCCCGCGAGACCCATGCAGGTGACCATCATTGACTCAAGAAGGTCCGTCGCGGGGTGGCAGCGAAGGGCGGCGGAGGTTGGGAGGGAGGGATCAAGCGACCAGAGACCCTCTGCATTGTTGAGGTGGAGGTGGTAGACATCAAAGTCGTCCTGTAGGCCGTTTGTCTTGATGAACGCCTTGAAGGAGGTGGTATCGGCGCCAACCACGTCCTCGTCTTGACGGTCCTGCCCGATGCAGCCATCTCGTCCGAGGATACCAGCGTAGATGCGAGTAGCTGGGTCTTGGTCGTCCCGATTGTTGAGGGTGGAGAGGTAGGGACTTTGGTTGAGGGAGTAGGCGGGTGGCTGGAGAGTGTCGCCGAGAAGGTCGACGCAGCTCAGGCTTCGGCGCAGGAAGCTGGGGAAGCGGGGAATAAGGGGATTTTGGTGGTCATGGGTTTCGGAGTGATTTATCCCCTCGCACATCTTCGCATAGCATCATTCCCTTCGCCTTCTCTCGCTCTCGTTCGGAAGTCATCAATGGACTGGGTTTTTCGTCTCTTGTCTTCGTACTTCTCGCACCGTACTAAGACTCGTCGGACCCAGGTGTGTAGTTCATGCAACTTGGTACTTCTCGCACCGTACTAAGACTCATTGAACCCAGCGAATCCTTGTCTTTCGTATCAGAGAGGAGGGTCTCGACTTGTCGACGAGAGTCGGTGACGGTGCCGAGGAGTACCCGTAGCTAGAGGAGTAGAGTGGCGGGGGAGGAGGATGGGGAGTTGCTGGTGAATACGTCGGCCTCATCCGTTGTGGTCGCCCCCTTGCTCTCGACCTTCTCCTCCTCCTTCTGCTCGGTCGACGCCAAAGTCTCCCACTCTCCCTCCCCGTTCTCATCCGTAACCTCACTCTCCTCCGCCCCAAAGCGACTCTTCCATTGCAGCTCCTCCTCTCCGACCATCGCTACCCCCTCCCCTACTTCAACATCCTCCCCCACCCGAACTCCTTTGCTGGTGACGAGCTGCAGCAACGGCGAAGACGAGGGGTCGAACGAGTGCGGGTCTCGGGCGAGGTTGAGGCAAAGCTCGACTAGATCAAGATGGCAGCTGAGGTAGTCGTAGAAAGGACCGGAGCGGGGGAAGGGGGAGCGGCTGAGGTGCGAGTTGCGGGCGTCGAGGATGAGGAGTAGATGCTCAAGGGAAGAGATGTCGGGCGGCAGGTTCTGAATGAGCTTGTCGAGCTCCTGCTGCTGTTCCCGGCGCTTCATGGACATCTGGGCAATGACGTCCATCCTCTTCTCGAATACAACTTGACGCTGACGTCCTGACTCGACGCGCTCCTCCTGGGTCCGCCTCTGCTTGTACTGAGCCGTCGATGTGGTGGCACGCGGTCGAGCCTCAAACTCCTGGGCCTTCTTCTCCTTCCTCTTCCTTGTCTCCTTCTTGGCCTTGGGCTTCTTGCCCGCCGAGCCGCTCGGTCCCGCCGGTGCAGGAGGATCAGGTTTGAAGGGCTCGTCGTGCGCCTCGGTAGCACGCTTCCTCTTCTTCTGCCTCTTAGGAGGAGGCAGGTCAGAGATCGGAGGAGGGGCCGGAGGAGGGGCCGGACCAGGAGGAAGGAGGGCATCGGGAGGAGACAAATTGAAGGGAGCGAGCGACGCGAGCGAGTCCTTGTGGACGGCCAAACGAGGGTGCTTGGAGCGAGAAGATCTCGCCCTTGGAGGAGGAGAGGACGGGGTCCCTCCTTGACTGCAAATGGAGAGAAACACTCAGCGGGAGTCGTTCAGCAAAGCTTGCGACCAAGGCCTACCTCGAGGCGAGGGTCTGCAGGGGGAGACGAGTCGACGAGAAGGAGAAGTCCGATGTTGGTGCAGCTATTCACACAGCAAGATTAGCTATGTCGGGCACGGCAGAGTCTGAGCTGAGGGCCCCACTCACCCGCAGACTTGCGACGGTGTGAAGGCCTGTTTAGGAGGGGAAAGAAGTTAGCTCAAGAGTCGAGGAAGGAAGAGAGAGCAGCAGCTCACCCGACCGAGTTCGTATCATCCTGCATCATGACGTCCTTGTCCTTGGTTCCATAGCGCATCTCCTACATATCCTCTCCTACTACGCACATACAACTCCCACTTGTTGCTCTTCCATTGCCCGGCAAGCTTGACCACCTCCTCGGGCACGCCTTGGTTGAGCAAGAAGTTCGTTCCTCCGATGCGGAAGCTGTGTCCGGTAAATCGCTGTAGGCCTTCCGTCTGCCAAATCTGATTGACGCGCCTGAGGGAGACGTTGCGAGTCATTGGGACAAGCTTGTTCTTTGCGTTGAAGTACAAGAAGAGGTGGGCGTCGGCGGGCGCTGACTTGAAGACCATCTGCTGTAGGAGAGCTCGTTTTGGGTTGCACATTGAGTGGTCGATAAGTGCGACAATCTGCTTCTTGTTAGGCTTCTTGGTCTTGGTCCACGGGAGCTCGATCTCCATCATCTTTCGTCCCTTCGGCGATGTGAACGAGGTTACATCGCTGCACTTGACGTCTTCTTGGGGTTGAACAACTTCTGCGTCTCGACCGTAATTTCTCCTAGTTGGCAGACACCGTGGAAGGCAAGGAAGGCGCAAGCTTTGACGGCTACATCGAGCGACGATCTTCCGAGGTTCTTGTGGAGAGCACCGAGCATGGCGAGGGTGACGGGCGGGCAAGGGGGCTTCTGGTAGTCTGACCCTTTCCTCTTGGCAGCGCCTCTGAGCACCTCGAGCCAGTCAAACTCACCCTCTTCAGCTATCGGCCATGCGACGTGGTTGATCTTGTGCCACTTCTTGAGCGCCAAGATATCCCTAACCCGACCCAACCCCTTCACCTGTACCACACTACAGGCTGAGATTGTTGATGTAGGTGCACAAGATCATGTTCAGCCTCCCCGGAGATCCTCCTCGGCCCTCACGCCAGAGCTGATCTCTCTTGCTTCAGCCGGTGAGAATAAGGATGGCTAAAGGCAAGCTTTTTACAACAAGCAAAGGCGTTGTAGCAAAGTGGTTACTGCGTCAGCCTAGAATTGGTATTACCGATTAGCTGATCCTCTCTGAGGGCGTAGGTTCGAGTCCTGCCAACGTCGCTACGAATCATTCTTTTGCCTCCTGCCACACCCAGGAGGCTACTTTTTATTTTCAGTCACCCTTAAGCTGTAGGACATTGCTATGGCGCAGCTGGCTGGCTCCAGGGGCTTCTCGGAGCACCCTCGGTGCTGCAAAGATCACTTCTCCTCACTTTGCTTGCCTTTCCCAATTGCTGCCGGTTCCTGGCTTCAGTCGAGTACACCAGCGGTGCAATTGCAGTCTGTCTACCTGTCGAGCTACCCACAGGTTGCCTTGCCTCAGTTGGAGGTCAGCCTCGTTCACACTAGCTTTGGTGTTGCGGGCGGCAAGCTCCTCACATGTCAAGCTGTACCGTTCTGCATTCCCTCCTCTCACTGATCAGCCTTGACAGTATTCTCAGGGCTTCAAGCTTCCTTACAGCTGCCTGCTTGCTTGTCTCCACCTGCTCAGCTCTGCCTTCCTTGAGCTCTCCTCTCAGGCCTCTTTCTGCGCTCTCCGCAACCTCAACACCAAGAGAAGAGCATTCAAGACATTTCCATCACTCTACTTCTTCCCACCAGTAGCACCCTTCCACGCCCCAATAATCAACTCCGCAACTCCCTCAACTGCAACTTGGCAAGGCGCGGCGGCGCCTTGCGACGCTTCCCTCAACTTTGGACTTAAAGACGTGCGGGCATTTGAGGGAAGATCCTTTTCTCTTTAGCTTGTTATACACACTACAGTCCTGTTATCTCGCGGTCCCAGTGAGGAGCACTAGAAACCCCGTGCTCCTTTCATTAACGCCCACCTTGTTGCGCACGCTGGTGAAGATGGAGCATGGTGTGGTGGGGAGTAAAGAGAGTGGTCAAGAGGAGATGGTGGGAGGAACAAGGCGCCAAGCTTGGCGGAGGCGGCGGGTGAGAGACTCAGAGGAGTGGGAGGAAGAAGGATTGAGGCTGAGGGGAGTGATTGCCGAGAAGGAACGGAGAGAGGAATTGAGGGAGCGCAGCAGAAAGAAAACGGGTGAAGGAAAAGGGGAGTAGGGAAGAGCCGTGGGATGCAGAGGGACAGTGTGAGAAGGAGGGATCTGGAGATGTGATGGGAGCAACGAGGGTGAGGGAGGGATGAGGGAGCGGTGGCTGTGTCCGAGGGATGGACTTTGAGGGCGAGCAGCTTCGAGCCTTTTCTCCTTCAAGGCTCATCATTTATTCACTGCTTGCTGGTCCTCTGCAAAAGTCCCTTCTTGAGAGAAGAGGATTTTTAGGCAGGACTTTTTAGGGCACAGATTTGAGGGTGCTGGGCAATGCCTCTTAAAGGCCGTTTTTCTCTTTCTCTCTTGCCCTTGACAACCCTGCAAGCTCTCAGATCCACCCATGTTCTTGTGCTTCTAGACTTTCCGCGAGCTCCTAGTGCTCCCTCATCTCCCATCTCTCCCAACTTCACTCCTACTCCTTCAATGTCTCCCTTTGTTGAGAAGTCGACAAGGTTCCTCTATCTCATCTAACTTCCCGTCCCCTCACTTTTGCTCTACCTGTCTTCCTTCACCTCCTACCCCTCTTTGCCAAACCTCGCCTCTCCCCCAAACTTTGCCCCGCTCCTTCCCTAGTCTCACTCTCTCCTAGTTTAGCACTCTCAATAGTTTCCTCTTGATTAGCTCTTCCACTCTAGTACTACTCTCTCCCTCACTTAGACCCACTCTTTGTGCCAGCAAGCCGGCAAACCATTGCTGAACCCCTCAGCTCGCCTCCCGCCAGCTCATCCCTGCCTCAGCCAAGGCAGCACCGGTCTCGCTACTTCACCCAGGGACACCATACCAAGCGACTGACCAGGCCTTGAAGCTGAAGCAGCGCCGCCGACGACACTGTAGTCTGGTAATCCGTCGAGGATCCGTAGCCGTAGGCCGACAAATCCCTGAAGGCAATTCCAGCCCTCCTGGCAGGGTTGTTGGGGTCCTCCAACTGCATTGGAAGCATCAACTTGCTCCAAGCGCGAGCGCTGAAGTTCGGTGAAGCTGGGTCGAGGTGAGATCCTTCGGCGTGGTCGAAGGGGGTTTTGGGACCTTCACCCTTGCTTGCTGAGCGCTGGGATTGGCGAGTGAAGGTGTGAGTGAGGTCGTGGACCTGCTCGTGCGGGAATGGCTGCTCTGCATCACCGGCGGTGGCCAAGGATGCGCTGCTGCCTGACGCAGAAGGGTCCATCTTGTTGGATGACAGTTTGGGTGAGTGTTGCTCTTGTGACGCGCGAGTGAGGAGAGAGAAAGCGCGAGCCCAGTTTGCCCTCTCTAGAGCCCTTCAGAAGCGGCAGAGCTGAGCCGCCGACGTAAAACTGCTGGCTCCCAGCCGGGCTTCCGTTCGAGCACGGCTCTCCAAGTTGACAAAGGTGAATTGCAATGGCCAAGGGAGTTGTAAGCAGGGTTCCCCGAGAGTGAGGTAGCAAGAGGAAGCCCCTGAGAGCAAGAAGAAAAGGAGGCGAGCAGCTTTGCCAAATCACCGAAATGCAAGAACTCGGCCTGTAGGTCCAGGCGAGTGCTCCGAGCTATAGTAGCAGGGTGAGCAGTTTACCATCTACCCTGCAGTGTGATGATGGCGTTAACGCTGCTTGCAATCTCTCAGTAAACTCGTTTACGTCCTCCGCCGAGCTGCTCAGACGTTGGCCTTCCTTATGCTCCCACCGAGGTCGAGGAGCGAGGGCTTCGGCTCGCTGTTCCGACATTTTCTTGGCTCACTTCTCCGAGATGTCAGAAAACGAATGCCTGGTTGGTCTTCTGTCATTTGGATGACTTCTGTGGAGGTGGGCGGTAAGAACCCCACTGAGCCGTTGCAGCTGTCGCAGAGCAAGGCCAACTGTCACGGTCTGCGCCGAGCAGCTGTCCGAGCAGCTGTCCTCTCCTGAATGAAGCACACTTTAATGGCTTGGAGGGTAGCTTCAGCTTCTTTAGCTTAGTCGCTTTTGAGTGTGTCCTCTTGAAGCTGGCCCGTGCATGTCAAAACGGCTCACGACGAGCCGGCCGGGGTGAGCGCTCTCACTTGGCTGACGTACTTCTGCACGAGCTCAGTCAGGTTTGTCAGAGGGTGTGTACTGCATTCAATTGACTTTGGTGTGATCTGTCAGACATCCCATTCAGTGAGCAGGCCGTTCCCTGGCCCTGCCGAGAGGTGACTTGCGAAGCTTGTCGCTCTTCACCGGCACTCCCAACCTCAGGTCAGCTTCTCATCTCCTTGATGGCTACATTCCAGTGGAGTCTTGCCGTGTTTGCAGGCGCTTTCTACACCGTTCTGTACTTTACAAAGTCAGGTAAAGATGGACATTGGGCCGGTAGGGAAGCCGCCTTCCCAAGCGCCGAGCAGATGTCAAGCGCAGTCCTCCTGCTTGCATGACAGCTAGGTACGACAGCCCTTGCAGGATGATGAGCACCTCTTAAGTGTACTGTACCTTGACCAGGCTACGGTAGAGGTAGAGGTCAAAGAAGGTCAAAGGGCAGGAGCGGAAGGCTACCGTGCTCGGCGCCGGGCTGCGAGGGCGCGGAGCGCCCTCTGTGGGTCTTGTGGCGGGCCAGGGAGGTACAGGGTGCAAAAAATGAGTGTGCTGGGCTTGCCCAGCAGCAAAAGAGAAGTAAATGCGACGTTGGCAGGACTCGAACCTACGCCCTCAGAGAGGATTAGCTGAACTTGTTACTTGTAGTAAGCAATTCGAGGCTAACGCAGTAACCACTTTGCTACAAC